>CM042189.1:23812533-23898509 GCA_023539305.1 Ilex asprella | reverse complement strand
GCAAGGAAGCATGAGGTGGAAGGCTTGATGTGCTGACTAAGGAGGACCGTCCGGACGGTGGCAGTGCCGTCCGGACGATGGTGCAAGTGGTTTTGCAAGTTGCATGGATTCTGATTTTTCATGTTGGAATATTACACTTTGACCTCCTTGAGTTTCCATCTTCTTGACATTGCTCCCTTCTTCTTTGATTATTTCTGCATTTTGTCCTGAAACTTTAGATAAAAATTGTTAAAACAAATAATTCCCGCACTAACCCTAATTTACTTTAATTACTACTTTTTAGTGCGGTAATTCTTCTAATTCGACTTTTTAAATACTTCTAATTTACATCTAATTGATGTTAATCAGCCTTCAAGGAGAGCTTGGTAGAGAGTTTGATGGAGGTTTAGACTCTCACTCATATAGATTGTAGTATTGCTTTATATTTGCTTGTATCAAGGTATCTTTTGGTTGAGGAAGCCACCCTCCAAAAGTGACAAGCTTTCTTCTACTTTTATTGTTTATGCCTTTCACTTCCATAGCTTGGGATTTCTTCTTTCTTAGAGGAGTGAAACTCTTTCACTTTTTTAGAGCTTTGCCAAAGCCGTAAAGGGTGGAACTTGATTCACTCATTCTTCGTTGAATATTGTCTCCTTGTTTATTGTTCTTTTATTTTGTAAGTCCTCTACTTGGAGGGATGAACATCACTCACTTTTCTAGCTTTACTAAAGCCATGAAGAGTGAGTAGTTTCTCATTCACTCTTTAGTAAGAGGTGAAGGGCATGTATAAATTATCCGAAAGTTATATATGTGCATTGTTTTTATGCTTAATGTTTTATATCCCCTTGCTTATTGGATGATTAATTGCATCTAGAAAAGCTAAGGTACTTTGTATAATCGTGGTTCTTTCTATGACACGGATAACTCTTGCATAGAAAGAATCATCGGTTCAAGGCAAGTACCCCGGCTAGATCTTCATGACTACCCTTCAATCCTCCCCATTATTGTGCTTCATTTAAAGCATGAAATATTAATGTCATGGTTGGATGTCTTGTAGAAACACTTGCTTGTCTGTGGACGGGTTGAATCTCGGCAGAGACAATTCTTGTAAACTTCTAGAAAGACATCGGAAACATGTTCTTAATTCTCACAATCCATCTTTATCTTCCAATTAACTTGCCGTTGACACAGGAGTTAATTGAGTTATCAAGCATAAATGTAATAAACTAGATGATTAACTACATGTCCAAATCCTCAAACTAAAGAGTGACTTTCTTTACATTTGAGCTTATCTTATATTTTCTCTAGAAAACTTTATTAGAAAGAATCTTATATTCTGTCCAGCAAAAATCCATAAAACTCACAACTTTAAATCTTAAAGGTTATAATTATTTGGTCTCCATTACTACATAGATTAAAACACCAATACATAGCTCTCTGTGGATTCTACTAAGAACTCAAACTTGATTATTACTACTGCTTGACCGCCTACACTTGGGTGTACACATTTTGGATCAAGCTAGTAAACACATAGCATGCTCAAATTTACACATTCTTCATTAAATTCCACAGCAAGCAATTTCATTAAACCCTTTCATACAAGAATTGGTTTTAGCATTTTCCTTTACCCATTTGCATATTCTAACAGTCCTAGGTATGTGTTATACATGAGATTTCGTCTGTAACACAGTATCCATTTCATATTTCAACCCTAGGTTAGAAATAAACCTAGTTCAGAACGGAACCTTACCTCTTGAAGTATATTTTCGGGTAGAAGAAGCTCCAAAAGACCCAAATCAAGTTTCCAAGCTTTGATCCCAAAAAACCCATCTTTGAGATTGTGAAGAAACCCATGATCTTTTGTACATACGCATAGCTTTCGTTGTGTAGAACAACCTTTGTTCTTGGACCAAAGAGATCTGACGGTTAGATTGTCGTAGATTAGAAGAAGAAGGCGAAAAAATACGAGAAAACCTTGGTTTTCTCTCTTTTTTTGGTGGAATGCTGCTGTAAAGTGAGGAGAAAAATCTGACTTTCTCCGCTATTTATACCCCTTAATACTTAGTTCTCATTAAGTTACACATCCCATCTTTTCTTATCTGATTCATCCCGAATCAATTAAAACTCATCCCGTAAGTTCAGTATAATTTTATTGAACTAAATTTAAATTATTTCTCGGGTTCCATGAATAAAATTTACTCACATTTATTTTAGTCGCGTGGCACCTGATTGCTTCACAAAATGCAATAAATTCGACTGTCTCAGAATTTAGTGAAAATTGACTGGGTGGCTAGATTTTGCGAGAAAAATCCAACAATGAGTTCTATTTCATCACCCGAATTCTAGAAAAATTTGGGTTTTCAATCTGTACTATAACAACTAATTATTGTTTTGCCCTTTTTAGCAAAATTTTAAATTTTTTGGGTTTTACACTATCTCACTACATATCGACTAGACATTGCCTTTAGTGTTGGTGTATTGCTTCGCTTCGAAAGTTATAAACCCAAGTGTAGGTTGTCAAGCAAGTAGTAATTCCGGGTAAAGTCCAAGGTCGATCCACGGGGAGAAGGGAAATTTTGGAGTGAAAAATGATTTGTGTGTTTGAGAGAGTGCTTTGGTAATTGGAATTTAAAACAAATAAACTAAATTTTTTTAAGAAAAATAATACGGAAAAAGACTAAGGCATTGGGTACTATTTCAATAACACTGGGGTAGCAAATTAATCCTAATTTTCAATCTCAATTGGGAATCAACTAGGAAATGAACCCAATTGCATGATTTTGCAATAATTAATTAAGAAATTCTCTTAAAATATAATAAATGAGTTAATCAAATGAATCCAAACATTAAATTGTTAGTTGAAAGCATTTAACATGCCCAAAGTCAATGATAAATCAAACAGTTAACTAATCAAACATCAAAATTCATACAAACCAACAAACCAAGTAATTAGATAAAAACTCTAATAATTCAACCCAAACACATATGTAACGCCCCAAAATTCTCCCTGGACGACATTACAATCTACAAACTATTCACATCATGAGAGCAACTAAAAATAACCATTAAGTAATAAATCATTCATCCATTTGACAAGGAATAAAATTCTAAAGCCATTAAAACATTGAAAATTCTCCAACTTACAATTCAAAACAAAAAATATCTAGTAGTGGAATAATAAAACTAGCTAAAACATTGTTTCATAAAAATCTTTCAAACTCTAAACCAAAAATAGATCAACTCTGTTCCTCTAAGGTAGGATCCACATGTTGATCCTCAAATGGCTTGTAATCAGTCTGCTCATCCACATTGACTTCCTCTTCTATACCAAAATCTGTAAGTGGTGTTGTCGGGGGTGAGCAAAAGTCGTAGGAAATCCATCTCAAATCCCAACAAGATTTTAAAACAAATAAAAGATGACAAGTCTCTTTTCAAAAATAGCAAATATAGATTTTGAGAATAAAATCATGATAGTTGTAATGATTGCAAGTGTATGGAATACAGTAAATCAATGACAAGAATAAACTTGCCAGAAATTAAAACAATCAATAAATAACTCAGTAACATCATTCCATATTCTCATGTATGTTGGTTCATCCACATTGTCATGTATGTTGGTTGCTTCTCAGGAATCTACACAACAATTCTACCTCATTTACCCATCACAACCATATAATCTCAATCATTCCCCACAGGGCACATCACAAACACTTTAGGAAGGGCGTATACTATCTCCTACAACATTGACGAATCCTTACCAGGAAAGGTATACCATCCCTCAGCCTCTAACTTAAGTGAACAATAGTGGTTGCTCTCAAAAACAACAATTCACTATAAGTGTTAGGCAACCATCTCACCCCCACTGGGATAGACTAACCTCTAACACTTTACGGGAGCTCTCGAAGAAGTCCATCACACCTAAACCATACAAGATATGAAACCACATTTTTCTCAACAACCATAAATCTTAACCAATCAGAATTTCCATTAACAATTCAAGTATCACAATTTCACAATTCTCAATATACTACAGTAATAAGGAATTAAAATATGCAAGAGATCATCTCAAGAAAACATTCACAATTTCGATACCAAAATTCTAGGATTTTACCAAAACTCAAGATTTATTGGAACAAGAACAAGTATTAGATGAAAACATGATTTAATCAAGAATGAGAATTTAGAAATCAAGAATCCATATGAATTTCACAATAGAACATGTATTTTGGAAAAACTAGGATTTTAAAAATTCAAGAACAAATATTCCTTGAACACAAACATATATTTTGTTCAAGACTATGTTCCAATGATAAAAAAAAATCAAGAACTCATGTATATCGATCATATAATTATCAAGAAGATTGAAAACACACATAATTATACCATAAGTCTAAATGAAAGAACTTGAGAAAAATTCTCTACCTTGCTTCCTTAGCTTTAGTGTGAGAAAGAGTAAATTTGATCTTTCCCAACTTGAATCAACACTTTAATCTCTTGTTTTTCCCCTTCCTTCTTATTCTCCAAGCCTCTCTAGTGGTTAGCATTCATTAAATGGAGTGAAAATTGGAGAAAACACCCAAAATAGGCCTGCGACATGAAGCCACCGGGTAGGTGCATTCGGACGCGCATTTCTTACTGTCTGGACTCGTGTTTCTTTCCTCTATTTTTTGCCAAAACGCATCCGGATGCCTGTCTATTCCCGTCTAGACGCGGGTGACATCATACCCTCAACATTTAGATTAATTTTTACCTATTTAGAAGCTGATTCAGAAATTTTTTTGTGAAATACACTTTTGTATCCTTTGAAGTCTAGTGTTAACTGTCGCAAAATCAAATCAATCGAAGTTATGAGTAAAAAGTTATAGCTAAAATACTAAGGTAGTGTCTAATTCCTTTCTATCCAAATCCTCTCCAAAATAGGTTTTAACTCCAAAAAACTTCTGAACTTCTAATATACTCCATATTACTTCTTCCAATGTTTTTCGTCCTTACGAATTCAATGGAGGCATTAGTTTGACTTAAAAATATTTCAAAACTTTCCTAATCACCATTTTTAAGCTTACACACTTTTGAAACTAAGTTTGACCCGAAAGTCAATTCGTTTGAAACTCAAACTTCATGATCAATATTTCAACAATGATTCTAAGTTTCTATCATCATTTTATTTATATTAGAAGAACTCTTAAGATAATAATATCTTTATTTAATTTTTAATATGGGATCTTACAATGTACATCTAGCTATTCAACTCATAGGGAATCTCAAGCATCCATCACAATTAGCATAATAATTCAAGAGATTAGCTTTGCTAAAATAAGAGGAATTGAATTAATAAAGTAATCACCAAATGAAGAACGTAGGATTAATTTACCAAATGAAATGAAATCTCCCCTAGCCTTAGTATAAAAGATTAGCCAGCCATAAAAAGATGTTCTAATCACAAAATTAATGAAGAAAAATAATGGAAAACTTTCTAGATCTAGTAAAGCTCTAAAAACTCTCCAAAAGTAATATGTACTTTTTCCCAAAAGAAGAAGATGAAGTCAATCTCATGTCATCAGGATTTTTTGATTGGTTGGGAGCAAAGTCACATGTCCAGATGTTGATTAAGTGATGTCCAGACGTTACAAGTGGTTCAACACATGTCCGAACGTGGATTAAGTGACGTCTGAACGTGGCCTTCTAAGAGCTTAGCTTGTTTCTACCTTTGAAGCATCATCTCATTTCCAGATATAGATAAATTACATTCGAACGTATCATTATGAATTTCAATCTTCAATTTTCTCTTTTCCTTTGTGTAGTTCATTCCCATGTTTGCCTATTTGTCTCCTAATCTTGTCGTTTCACCTTCAAAATAGACAAACACCAATTAAATCAGGATAGAATCAGATATAATATTAATCTTATACAATTAAGTCCAAATCTATGGCAATTAACCCATAAATAATAGGATAAATATGCAATATTTAGAGCTAACACTTCCCCCAACCTGGCTCTTACTAGTCCCTAGGAAGAAGCAATGTTAGAAAAATAAACTATACCTATATGTGCATCCACTTTCGTAGGACTCACAATTGCATTTAGCCCATGCAATAAGCCTTTAAACCTCTAGGTGATCCCCAGTGGACTAGTTTAGTCTCATTAGGGTTTACAATAATGCTACCCATTAATATCAAATGCCAATGAATATCAAAATAAAAATTTCATAATAAAAATGAGCATCATAATCAAAAAACTTAGATTCATATGCACTCAATAAGTATATGCAAAGCAAGATATGGAACACAACGCTATATGAAAAGTGCACCTAATAAGTTACCATGAAATCTCGTGTATAGTGTGAAATAATTGTACTAAATCAATAATCCACCAAGTGTTCCCCCATACAACTATCAATCTATTCACTTCAATGATAATCCTCACAAAGTATATTTCTCTAAAAGAATCTCTTAGATTATAGTAGTTAATCACTCATGGTTCACATGTGAGTAGAAGATATTAAATTCAAAACAAAGTGATGCCCACATGTAAGATACAATAAATGATAATTGAAAGAAAAGATTTTAGTGTGGTACCATGAAAGGAAATCAACCATCAATATGCAACAAGTCTTATTTGTATCCTTACTCAGACAAGTCATGCATCGCTAATATACACTTGGGATAAAATAGGACTTTACTAGGTTGTAATGATGTCTTGAGATTTGGTTTAATGAAATGAAGGATATACAAGGATTTAAAGAGCTATCCTAAGATAAATCATTACATTATACAACCACTCTGATGTAATTTATAATCATTCACCCCTTCACTCCTAGAAACACAATGCATATATTTGCTCAAATCTCTTATTTTTCCTTAAAAAAAATAATTTTTATCTTCAAAGATAGACATTTTGTCTCTTTTTTTTGTTTTCTACTTTTTTTTAAAGTAATTTCCATATGTAAATATCACCAACATGCACAATTTCATCATTTTTTTTCTTTTTTTTTCACAAAATTTCTTGTCGAACAACTTTCCCACAGTACATAGACAATAGATTCTTCAACTTGGGATAACCAAGGATAAGTGATATACAACCAATGCTAATCTTGGTTACATGACATGACTTAAAAAATGAATGTATTATTTGGCTAAATCTCAGCTTCTAGGGATAATGACATGCAAAGAATAGGGCTAAGGCTTAAATGATAACAAAAATGGCCTAAGATCAATTCCCAAGAGTTTTTTAGCAACATACTTTCCCATGCATGTAATTTAAGAACAAGAAGTCATTTAACAAATCAATGTTCGTTTAATTCAAAAATAAAGAGACCATTCAAAGAAACAACATAAAGAATAATTAATCAATGATTAAATGTCCTAAATACTCAAAAAATGATAGGCTCAAAACTCTTTAAGGCCTTTGCATCTTCACTATTTGTCTCTACTCTTCAGCGCAAGGCACCCAATGGACTATTAATCTAGTATAATAGAAATGTGCACAAGGGTTGGGTTTTCAAAGAAACACAGCATGAGATACAAACATATAGAAATGAATTCTATCTAGTGCTTAAACATTTGCAAATCTCAAGCTAAACTCATCATCTGCTAACTACAATTGTCATTTGCACCCAAAATTATTATTAAGACATTCAATGATAATCACATAAAGTACAAAAAAAATGCTCAAGATAACATGTAACCATCTATATATATATATATATATATATATATATATATATCAAAAAAAGTGGCTACAAAATAGCAAAAGATAGTTTGATCATACCTATACCATTATCCTTATGATTTGATCCACCATTCCTAAAATGAACTAAAACATAAAAGAAAATGCAATATCAAAAATAAATAGGCAAATAGAAAATAGTACTCTTAGAAAAAACTATGGAGTCTAAACCTATCCCTTAGGATCAACTCTGTCATCACCACCAATTCTAGCTCCCGTAGCTCTACCACCTAGCAGCTGCCTGATCTCAGCCAGCTCTACATCTTATCTCTCCTTCCTCCTCAGGATCTGAAATAATAGCTGACGATCAGTGCGAGGGTCAATCTCCTCATCCAAAGGATCCAATTGTGGATCTTGGTCAAAATACTTGTCAATATCCCCTGCATCTACCTCAAGATCAACTGGATGTGCTCCCCCGATAGCATCAGTCGCAACTCGACTCTTGAGTACCATCCCAGAGTTGATCTCTGCTAATTTAGAAGTCCTTGGGAAGTTGGAGTCTAACACCACCCCTTTGTTAAGGCATAGGGCAGTGACTGATTCTGGGAATTGTAGAGACCGACTGGTCCACTCTACCCATATCTAATGTCAAATAATATGTAAGATGGGAGGTCAATGGTCAAACTAGTGGCGATGGCATGAATTAGTCGAGCACGATCCATGTACACATCATTATTGAACATCTGAGGTATTAGTCGGTATGTAGACTTCAGATTGAGAATTTGATACCTCTTTAGAAAGACTCCATGATCCAAAGACTTCTCCACATTCGGGTACCAAACGTAATCTAGATCACCCAACAACAGCCGTGCACACTCGTATGGGTCTACGAGAAAGGATGGGAATATAGTTGTGGCACTTTAGCCTACTCAAACTAGATATCCTTGGCATATATCGCAAATTTGTGTCCTCGCACCCATGCTCTCAGACATCTTATCTAAGGGTCCCAATGAGGATTGTAGTAAAACTCTATCACGATCATTATCTCCCCTAATCCCCATTTGCTCAAAATCAAATACCTGGACTGGTCTCTCTTTTGGCATGGGCTTGGTCTCAAAATGATCATTAAACCACTAGGCCTTATCATAATTTGGGTCAGGCTATGGGTTGACAAGTGGTGGTGGTGGTAGGTCACATGATGTAGAAATGTAGGCTCTCTTGTCTGTGCTGCTCTTAGAAGGAGCCATGCATATATGAAAACTAAGGATACTAAAAAAAAAAGATAAGGTGTGAAGGGAAGGAGAGAAGGAAGGAAAGGAAGATATTTTGAACTTTGAAAATGAAGTTGGGACACCCACTATTTATAGGCACAGATCAGGAACCACATCCAGACGTGGCTTTATTAACGTCTGGACGTCATTAAAACTTGGGAAGTTGGGCATTGGCATTTATTAAACACGTGTCCGAATGTCGATTAAGTTACATTCAGATGCAATTATGCTTTTAAGCTTAGTCTGGACATCAACTTAAATACATCTTCAGAGAGTGCCTTCTTTTTTCTAATGAAATGACGTCCGAACTTGACCTTTTTAAGTTCGAACTTGAGGTTCTAGGAGCATTCTTTTCAACACTTAAAAAGTTTTTTGATCCTCAATAACGCACATCTCAAAACTTTCCTCTAAAAAAATCTCAAAAACTCACACTTAGCCAAAAAATCATTTCTTTTCTTACTTGAAAAACAATAACAACATCATTCAAACACAAAAATCATGAAAAAAATTGGCACAAAATTAAAGAATAAACTAAGACAAACACTAGATCACATGATGTAACTCCCCCAAAACCCACCTTGGATGACATTACTATCTACAACCATTCACATCATGAGAGCAACTAATAAATTCCATCAATAAAGAAAATTTCATTCATCATACAAGATATCTACAATATCATCCCAAAAGAATATGTCAAATCATGATCATTATATCCAAAAAAATACGTCAAACTATGGCAATTACATCCAAAAGGATCAACATTAATCTTGCAACGGAATAATCAAAATATTAGACATTACACTGTCTCAAAATAAACTTCCTAGTGTAGAACCTAAGATCATGTAGCTCTTGTAACGCCCCAAATATACCTTGGAATCTTTACTAGCTAATTACCATTTAAAACATGAGAGCACAAAATAATTCCACCAATAAGAAAGTTTCATTCATCAACCATTGATATTTAATACATCATCCCAAAAGAATATGTCAAGCTATGACCACAATATCAAAAGAATACGCCATACTATGACATTTACATCCCATCAGAATTAAATTACACTTGCAGTGGAATCCTAAAAATAATGTTAGACTTTACATTGCCTCAAAAGGAATTTCCTAACTTATCACAAAAGAAAATAGAACTCTAAGCGTCCACCTCGGGATCTACGTTCGCTTCTACGGGAGCATCCTAATGCACGCGCTCATCAACTCCAAGCTCCTCCTCTAGGCAATAATTTGAAAATATTTTTTGTAGGGGGTGAGCACTAAGCTCTGTAGCAACCTTCCTCCCAAACTCGAACAAGGTTTAAGAAAAACATAGTAAAAACGGTTCGGTCTCATTTCAAAAATATCATATCAATTTTTAAAGAAAACATGGACATTTTAATAGATCTCAAGTTTAAACAAACCAATAATGAAATGGAATAATAAATACATTTTTCAACAACAAACTATTTCTAAATGGTTGGAAAGAGCGCCTACCATTGCTTTGTCCCATACCAATGCACCGGTCATGACCAAATTCAACCCAGGTTCTCATATATATATATATATATATTGGTTCATCCCGTGCCATGTACGTTGATTGTTTCTCAAGAATCTACCTAACGATTAAACCTAGTCCACCCATCACAACCAATAAATCACAATCAATTCGAGAAAGGGCGTCTATCATCCCAATGGCAGTGACGAATCCCTCCCTAGGAAAGGTATACTAACCCTAGTTCGAACTCCAGTGAACGATAATGGTTGCATTACCAAATGACAATCCACTACAAGTGTTAGGAAACTATCTCACCGCCACTGGGATAGACTAACCTCTAACACTCAACGGCATCTTTCGATAACAATTCAAGTCCGTCACAACAATCATACAATAAGAAAACCAACATATTCTCAATTGCAAACATATTTTACAAATTCCCAAATTCATCATGTGACAATTCTAATACCCAATTATGAAAAATACAAGAGATCACCAAAACATCATTTGATTACTCAACACAAAGTTCTAGGGTTCCAACATCAATAATAAGGGAAGAATTTAAGAAGAAGATTCATCACTCTCCAAAATCTAGGGTTTTGAAACACAAAAAGAGATTTCATAGGTATTCAACCTAACTTTGTTAAAAATATGTAATCTTTACCAAAAAGATTAAGAGTATGATTTCATATCATATATATAACATTTAAAGCAAAACATACATATATACATAAGTTCTAGCCTCAATGTAAGAGAAAGAGAAAAAATACCCTACCTTAATCTTGAGATTTCTCTTCTTTTAAGTGTAAACTCCTTTGAAATCTTGTGTTTTCTCTTCCTTTCTCCCTCTCTAAGGTTTTCTAGGGTTAGAGGTGCCGAAATGGGACCAAATGAGGCATTTTAATGTATTTATAGGGTGAAAGTGGACCACAAATCGCGACATTAAACTGTCAGACTTCTTTCGGTCGTACTGGTACGGTATAGTACAAGTACGTTGTATTGGTACGTCTAACTCTCTTGACCAACTTGATCCGGAATATAGTACTGGTACGGTTCAATATCGGTACACAGTACCAGTATGGTTTTGCCCAGTTTTGCATATTTCCTTCGTTTTTCATTTCCAATCCATTCTAAACCCTTCCAAAGTCAACCTAAACTTACACAACATACATTTGCACCTCAAACATAGTTGATAGAAGTTCTTTTACCATTATTCCATATATTCACGAGCTAAAACTGAGTTTTGACTAATATTTACAATATTAGCATTTTCTATGGTTATAACTCATGAGGTTTATTTCTACATCATTACATGTATTAAATTACTAAATAATTTATTATTATATTATTTTAACATGTGGTGGTTTACAGCTCTAGACCTCCATCTTGGGATCCACGTTCCCGTATATTGGAGCTACCCAATGTGTCGACTCATCAACTCTGAACTCCTCCTCAAGGCCATAATCTAAAAATGATATTATTTGTAGAGGGTGAGCACTAAGCTATGTAGTAAAATCCTTCCAAACTCGAACAAAGTTTAAAAAACATATAAAGCAAGTCGGTCTCATTTCACAAATATCATATATAACTTTTGAAATAAAACAGCGTAATTTCACCCGATCTCCAATTTACATAATAACAATAATTTAATGAAGAGGTAAAACCAATTTTCAAGTGATACTATTCCAACGATAATCATTTCAACCATAACCCACCATTTGGGTAGTAACCCACAGTGTATATCAAATCACCACTTATATCTTTTACAACATTATGTATATGTATTTCTATCTGAAGTATGATGTATGACATCGCATGAATGAATGCATCGAGAATATCCTGGCCCACACACATTCACCCAATCCTTTCAAGGATATACAACTTTAGGAAGGGCATATACCAACACAATGGCAGTGACGAATCCAACCCAGGAATAGTATACTAACCCTCATCCTTGGTTCCCATAAGCAAATAGTGGTTAGGTCCTCACAAGGCAACAACCCCCACTACGAGTGGTAGGAAAAATTCAAACTCGCACAGAGTAAGAAACGCATCTACCCACTATACGATAACTGGTCAACGACCACCTATGGTCATCGAAACATCCACAAAAGATATCATCTCTCAGCTAATTTCTCAATTATAATTCAAAATCTTCAAATTTCATATGGAGTAGTACAATAGAATAATTTTTTAAAAAAATGCAAGAGATCATTAATAATACCAATTTATTGTTCAATACAAAGCACTAAAATTTTGAAATCAAGGACAAAGGAAAAATCAAGAGAAATATTCATTTCTCTTGAAAACTAGGATTTTAAGACAAGAAAGGAGATTTAATGGCTATCTAACAATTCATTGTTTAAAACATGGTATTCACAAGAATATCAAGAATCAATAATTGTGTGGCACCCCAAAATCCAGGGGTCCATAGATCACCCATCAACCCACGAAATGTTTGTGGATATTGTGTAACTCGATATCACGTTGTTATGTTCCATTTATCGGGATCCATAATTTAACAAAATCGGGCAGAGTCTCCTTTGTACAGGGAGCTCTACCCAAAACCCAACCTGTACAATATAAATAACATGACCCATCTGACGCCCAGTATAATACAATGACTGCAACAGGTCCATTTATGAGTAAAAATTGACCACACCGGGTCTATTTATCTATACTCATATAAAAACATGCAGGGTTATATTAAAATAGTCTATATGAGTTCAATTACAACTCTTTAACATAAAATTACATGTCAAAACTAGTTTGCTCCAAAATTTTTACAAAAGGAGTTGTAAGAGTCACAAGTCGGCTTTCTTCACCCTTGTGGCCCCGAATGAGAGCCATTCACCGGCGTATATCCCGCACCATAAATGTTTTCTAGTATAGGGTGAGCCAGGCCCAGTAGAGTAATTCCTCCAGAGGCTACTCCTCACCTAAGTGCACGTGCAAGGTTCACATCCAACAATTCATATTCACATTAACATTCCAAGTAAGAATATGCAATTCTAGGTTGGAATTATACCATTTCATGCTATGAAATGAGATGAAACTCACTCATGCATCATAACCCGAGTCTTCATCAATTCCCACCACACATTGCAATGCCAATGTGTAATAAAATTCGTCATTGATGAATTACATCCAATGATCACTTTGAAATAAAAGTCATGTGTTTATAAACCAAAACTCGTTGGATGTTACACCTCGAATAATCATTTCATAAACAAAACCATGTCTTTATGGGTAACGGATTTTAGAATCACACTGTCGGCTCCGCAATCCTATCTAAACTTTTTGGACTTTCACCATCGGAGTGTATAAACCAGTAACCAGTTTTTTCACCTGAGTGAGTGTCTAGCCCTTCTTGCTATACCCGACACAAGTTTTCGATTTCATGTGGTCGTGCGACTCTGTTGAACCTTGGCCAAACGGTACCAAGCCGACTTATCAATCACCAAATATGGTGTTTGCTTTCAACCATGCAATCACACCCATGAAATGCGATGTCCCCGTGCATATGCAATGTAATACAACATTGCATGTCAATGTCATGTCTCATATGTAATGAATGTCACATGGACAACTTAAATCACACATTTCGTCATGTATCATAGACAATCATATCATAAGCATATAACCTCCAAAAATTCATCCCAATGTCAATATGTTAATACACATATATCAATATTTTATCTAACAACAGCAACTAAGCATGTTATTACCTAATCAAGCAATAACACCCTTAATCCTCAAGGTAAAATTTAAACATATAATATGCCCACAAAATAGCCCCTAAATAAGCCACATTACAGCCCCGAAACAAGCCACAAAACAACCTCTAAACAAACCATAAAATAACCCTAAACAAGCCATAAAATAGCCCCTAAATAAGCCATAAAATAGCCCACAATTTCAACCCAAAATAGTTCCTTAAAAATTCTACTATTTTAGTCCTTTAATAGCCCACAATTTTAGCCCCTTAACATCCCATAATTTTAGCCCCTTATTAGCCCATAATTTCAGCCCCTAAACAACCACAATAATAGTCCCTAAACAGCCACATAAAAGCCCCTTAAATCAGCCCAAAAGGTAGGAATATAATCAAAGTAGGAAGAATCCTACCTCATGTTGGGTAAATCACCCGAATGGAGCATCAAGAACACCTCTCAAACCCAAAACTTTGATTTCTCCAAAATTCTTTCTTTGGATCTTCGGTGAAATCAATTCTTTTTGGTATGTACGTGTAGCCCTTGTTGAGGAGATGAACTTTAACTCTTAGCTCGATGAATTCCGACCGACGGAACTCCGAGAATCGAAGGAGAAAGCTTAAAGATTGATTTTCTTTTCTTCTTCTCTTCTCTCCCAAATGTGTGAGGCAGGACAAATGGAGATATTTTCTCCCAAAAATCTTATTGAAGTCACTATTTATAATTTTAATTGTGCGGTCCACGTCGCATTGAATATTTTCAACTTTCGGGTCTGTTTTTCATCCCGAAACGATTCATTACATCCTATTTAAGTTTAAATTAATTTCAATTGAACTTTAATTTAATTATGAGGAAATTTTTAAAAAATTATTTTTAGGGAGCTTTGTGAGGTCAGGCACCACCCAGTCGCCACAAACGACGTGCAAAAATCTGACTATCTCGAAATTCGACGAAATTCGACAGGGCAACTAAATTTCGTAATACGAATCCAACGGCGAAGTTCACTGTGTCATTCGAGCTCTAGAACATGAGTATTTTAAATACGCATTATAGTGACAAATTACCATTTTTCCTTTTTCAGAAAAAAAATTAAATTTATCTGGGCTTTACATTCTTCCCCCCTTAAAAGAATTTCATCCCCGAAATTCACATACACATATACATGCAATCACATGCGTATGCAACAGTCATATAATACACAATGACACCAAGAATGTACCTCCATCCTCAAATAAGAAAGGATAATTGGTGGGTATAATGTCCTCGCGCTTCCATGTTGCCTCCTCCACTCCTCGGTGCTGCCAAAGCACCTTTACTAGCCTCACGGTCTTACCTCGCAAAACCTGATCCCAGTTATCCATGATACGTACCGGTCTCTCCTCAAAGGTCCCATCCGCAACAAAAATCAACTCACCCTAATCCCCCACATGTGTCAGATCTACAGTATACTTATAGAACATAGAGACATGGAATATCGTATAAACACCCGATAGATTTGGCGGTAACGCTAACCGATAAGTGACTGTACCTACCCTCTTAAGTACCTCAAAGGGCCCGATATATCTCGACGATATATTTTCCCAGTTATCGAACCTGACCACTCCTTTCTTAGATATCACCTTCAAGAAGACATAATCTCCCGCCTCAAACTCTAGAGGTCATCGTCGTCTATCGGCGTAGCTCTTCTGCTGGCTCTGAGCTGTGAGAAGACGCTTCCATATCAAGTCTACCTTCTCCTAGGTGTCCTTAACCAAATCTAGACCCGTAGAGGGTCTCTCTCTTACTTCCGTCCAACAAACTAGAGATCGACAAGGCCTCCCATATAGTGCATCATAGGGTGTTATATATATGCTCGTCTGATAACTGTTGTTGTAAGCGAACTCCACTAAGAGTAAATGTTCTTTCCAACTATCCTTGAGATCTAGGACGCATGTTCGTAGCATGTCCTCTAGTGTCTGGATGGTCCTCTCCGACTGACCGTCCGTCTGGGGATGAAAAGCAGTGATCATAATCAACTGTTTCCCCATGGCTCATTGAAAACTCTCCCAAAAATGAGTCGTAAACCTAGGATCCTGATCCGATACTATAGATATGGGCACCCCATGCAACCGGATAATATCTCATATATACAACCTACAAAATTCCTCTAGTGTGAAGGTCATCCGCACCACCAAAAAGTGTGCCGACTTGGTAAGCCGGTTCAGTATCACCCACACTGCATCATGCCCTCGCGATGTTCAAGAAAAGTGAGCCACAAAATCCATCGTGACATGCTCCCACTTCCACTCAGCTACCTCCAAAGGCTAGAGTAACCCTGCTGGTCTCTGGTGCCCATTCACTTGCTAACACGTGAGACATTTACTAACAAAATACCCAACGTGTTTCTTCATCCCACTCCAGTAGTACTGGCGATGAAGATCTTGATACATCTTTGTGCCACCGTGGTGTACAGCAAAATGGGAGCAATGTAACTCCTTAAGGATCTCCTTTCTCAGCTCTGCAACCTAGGGAACCACAATTCTTTCCCTATACCGAAGACTACCATCTGAGTGAATGGTCCAGTCCTAATCACTAGTCCTTGACCGTACTCAATCCTTGATGGACAATATCTCTGGGTCCTGTCCTTGGGACTCAATCACTCTTTTCAGTGGGGAATGCATAGCCACCAAACTTTCCAAAGTGCCCTAAGCTTGCCTCAAATAGCGTAGCCCAAACTGTTCCATAGTCTCAATCATCTGCCACTCTCGGGAAACCACACTAGCCAAGACTCCCCGTGACTTTTGGCTAAGTGCATCAGCCACCACATTTGTCTTATCGGGATGGTAATGCAAAGTGAAGTCATAGTCCTCTAGATACTCCATCCACCTACGTTGCCTCATGTAAAGGTCTCATCGTGTAAAGATGTACTTCAGACTCTTATAGTCTAAAAACACCTCAAACTGCTCATCATATAAATAGTGGTGCCAAGTCTTCAAGGTAAAGACAATGGCAACCAACTCCATGTCGTGTGTGGGGTAATTCTGCTCATGGTTCTTTAACTGTTGAGAACCATAAGCCACTACCCTCCCTGACTGCATCAAAACGCATCCAAGTCCATCCTTAGAGGCATCACAATACACTATGTACCTCTGTCACCTTTCTGGGACTATCAGAATAGGAGCTGAAGTAAGTCTCCTCTTCAACTCCTAGAATGCCTTCTCGCACGAATCATCCCACAGAAACACTACTGCATAATATAATACAAAATAAGTTAACAATCATTTGTAAAATTCAATCCGGATTGTTTACTACCTTTCAATTCCCATTTCACCTTCTTAGGTGATAACACTTTCTTAGCCACAAATAGCTCTCAATGCACTCCCCAGTCCTAGTAAAAAATTGAAAATTTATTAAAGTATGAGGACTTGGAACATCTATCAACACCTCCATCATAAACATAATTAGTCAAACAAACTTAAGAGAAATCTAGACAATAAGTAACATTCAATTTATTGTTCACAATAGAATCAATCATATCTAGTTCATGAAAATCATAATCCTCCCTATGTTTTTTCTCAACATTAAAAATTTAGAATTTCATCGTTATTTTACTAAAAGAGAGCTTCATGATCTCATTCTTACAATTTATTAAAGCATTAGAAGTTGCAAGGAATTGTCTACTAAGTATGACTAGAATTTGACCCCTTGAATGCGGTGTCCAAAATAACGAAGTCAATAGGAAAATAAAACTTGTCTACTTAAACAAGTACTTCATCAACTATTCCCTTAGGAATTCTAACCAACCTATCCGCCAATTGAAGTGTGATGGACGTATGTTTCAACTCCCCAAGTCCTAATTTTTCATAGACTAAGAAGCAAATTCACACTGGCTCCTAAGTCAAGTAATCCTAGTTTAATTTTGAACTTCCCTATGACACATTCAATAGTGGGACAACCTAGATCCTTGTATTTCAAATGGGAATTATGTTGGATGATAGAAGACACTTGTTCGGTCAAAAAGGCTTTCTTTTGAACATTAAGCTTTCTCTTGATGGTACACAAGTCTTTCAAAAATTTAGCATATGATAGAATTTTCTTGATGGCATCTAGCAATGGAATATTAATCTTGACTTGTTTAAACACTTCCACAATCTCATAATTAATATTAGCCTTTGATGGTGAAACTAACCTTTGAGGAAAAAGTGCGGGTATAGGATATCTAGGTGGCTCACTAGGCATATCTTCTATGATAGGGTCAACATGGTCATCACCCTCATCTTCCCTAGTGGTTTTTTCACTATCATTAGGCTTTTGAGCCTTAAAGGGTCTGGTCTTATCAACAATCGTTCCACTCCTAATGGTGGTGATAGTCTTCACTTGTTCTTGGGTGACAACCAGTGTAGAAGAAGAAACCATTACATGGAGTTAGCCTTGTGGATTTGGTTGAGGTTATGCCAAAAAATTTCATTTCTCTTGGTGACAAAGGGTTGGGGTTAATTTGGTAAGTGTATTCCATATATCATTGATGGCTTGTTGTTGTTGATTCAAGTTTTAAGTTAGTTGGCCAAGGGCTTGAGTGGTTTGGGTATTCATTGTGGCTTAGCTAGCGATAAATTATTTTCAGGCGCCCTCCAAAGACATCTTGGGTGGTGGTGTGTAAGGGACAAAATTGGATGACCCTTGAATAAAAAATTGGGGAAGAGGTTGTTGTGTCGTATTGTCATTTCTCCAACTAAAGTTAGGGTGAGCCTTCCACCCCAAATTGTAAGTATTTGAGTAGGGGTTGTTATATGACTTGGAAAAGGCATTTGCCGCATTGGCTTGGTCACTCAAAAACTCCTTCAAAGTAAGTATCATAGGGCACTCACTAGTTGAATGCCTTTTGATCTCACAAATTGAGCATAACTCCTCTTGAACCACAGTTTGAACCTCATTCACCTTTTCCATCTCCATTGCCTCAATCTTCCTAGCCAAAATTGTAATCCTCACATTCAAGTCATCCTCCTCCTTCAATTGATAATTTTCTCCTCCTAATGGTACATTTGAGGTCTTAGACTTAAACTCGGGGGATTGATTGTCATAAGCTTGGGCACTCTCGACTAAGGAATCAAAGTAATGAAAGGCCTCGTTGCTTCTTTAGCCATAAATTTTTCATTACACACAATTTCCACAAATTGCTTCATATGTTAAGATAAAGCCTCATAGAAAAAACTTATAAGCTGCCAACTTTCATATGCATGGTGAGGGCATGATACAAGTAGTTCCTTGAACCTCTCCCAACATTGGTAAAACATTTCATTTTCTTTTTTAAAGAGATTCATTATTTATCGCTACAAAGTATTTATTTTTTGAGTTGGAAATTTTTTATAAGCAACTCTTCTTGCATTCCCTGACATGTTCCAATAGACCTTGGCCTAAGGGAATTGAACCATGTTTTAGCTTTATCCTTTAGGTAGAAGAGAAATAGCTTCAAATTGATTATACCCTCTATAGCTATCAAGTCTTGAAATATGACACAAACCTCCTCAAAATCATGAATATGAAAGTAGGGATTTCAGAATCTAAACCATGAAATTTAGGCAACAATTCAATCATACTAAGTTTAAATACAAAATTAAGAGCTTGCATATGTAACACCTCAAAATACCACCCTGGACGGTATTACATTCTAAAAACCATTTACATCATGAGAGCACTAAAATAGTCCATCAATAAATAAATTTCATTCATCATATATGTATAATGTCTACATCATTATACCAAAAGAGTAGACCCCTCTTGGTCTTTACATTCCAACAATTAACTAATTTAACGCAGTGAAAAACATAGCAAAAGTAAACTAGAATTTACATTGTTTCAAAGGAATATCCTAGTCTAGTACAATGGTGTCGCTCTAGGCGTCCACCTCGGGATCCACATTCCCGTCTAGCTTAGTCTCCCCGTGTACGGGCTCCCCCTCAAGAGTATAATCTGAAAGACATTGGTTGCAGGGGGTGAGCACTAAGCATTGTAGGAAAATCCTCCCAAGCTCAAACAATGTTTAGAAAAATGTAAAACAGGTCGGTCACATTTTGTAAATATCATATATCAATTTTGAAAGGAAGCAAGAAAATTTCAATAGATCTCAAGTTTAAACAATAACAATTATTAAACGAAAACGATAAAATGCATTTCCCAACAATAAATCATTTTCTCATGTATATTGGTTCATCCCCGTGTCATGTACGTTGATTGGTTCTTATGAATCTACCCAACGACTATACCTAGTTCACCTATCACAATCAAATCACAAACACTTTAGAAAAGGGCGTCTACCATACCAATGACAGTGATGAGTCCCTTCCCAGGAAAGGTATACCGACCCTAGTTCGAATTCCAGTGAACGGTAGTGATTACATTATCAAATGATAATCCACTACAAGTGTTAGGAAACCAACTCACCCCCACTGGGATAGACTAACCTCTAACACTCTATGACATCTTTCGATGACAATTCAAGTCCGTCACAATAACCATACAATAAAGAAACCAACATATTCTCAATTCCAAACATATTTTACAAATCCCCAAATTCATCATGTGAACATTTCAATACCCATTTATGAAAAATACAAGAGATCACCATGACATCATTTGATTACTCAACACAAAGTTCTAGGGTTCCAACATCAATAATAAGGGAAGAATTTAAGAATAAAATTCATTACTCTCAAAAATCTAGGGTTTTGAACACAAAAAAAAGAGATTTCATGGGTATTCAACCCTAACTTTGTTAAAAACATGTAATATTTTTTCAAAAGACTAAGAGAGGATGATCTCATAAATATATATATATATAATTTAGAGTAAAACTCACATATATACATAAGTCCTAACCTCAATGTAAGCGAAAGAGAAGAAATCACGTACCTTGTGTTCTTGAAAAGTTAAGTTTTGATGGACTCCAAGGTGCAAATCCCCTCAAATCTTGTGTTTTTCTCTTCCTTTCTTCCTCTTTTCTACTCCTTTCTTCTTCTCTAGGGTTTTCTAATGCTAGAAGGGTCGAAAAAAGGCTGAGGAGGCGTCCTAATGTATTTATAGGGCAAAAATCGGACCCCAAATTGCGACATTAAACTGTCAGACCTCTTTTGGCCGTACATGCACACGGTACCGGTTTGTTGTACCAATACGTCTAACTCTCTGGACCAAAGCGTTCCAGAACACAGTACCTGTACGGTTCAGTACCGGTACACAATACCGGTATGGTGTAGCCCAGTTTTGCCTATTTCATCCATTTTGCATTTCCAATCCATCCTAAACCCTTCTAAAGTCAACCCAAACTTACACAACATACATTTTCACACCAAACCTAGTGGATAGAAGTTCTTTTACAAATTATGTCATATATTCACTAGCTAAATCGGCTTTAACTATTATTTTATAATATTAGTATTTCCTACGATTTTAACTCATGGGTTTCATTTCTACACCATTACATATATTAAATTACTACACACCTTTAACACGATATTACTATAAACAGGTGGGGTTTACAGCATGGGAAAAATAATGGATGAAGGTGAAGTGTGAGGGGCAGGATGTAAGTACTCTCTCAAATATTTGCATTAGCATGCCCATTGTTCACTTTCTCATAATCCCCATGATCACCATGATTAGACCTAGCATCATTCCCCGGTGGTTCGGCTTGTGGTATGAAAGATTGCGAATCCTTTGTGGGTTTTAAGATAACCCAGGGTTTTGAACTAATTTAGAATGTGGAGGTAGCAAATGATTTTGACCTATTAGGTGATTTTGTATCATCCTAGGGTATGTGTGTGCTTGAAGGGTGTGTCAAATAAACCTCCAAATAGTGAGTCAAAATCCTTCCTAGTCAACCTTCCACCAATCTCTCTTTGTCAGGAGTTCATGCAACAATGACCAACACAAGTAGCAAAATAAAATAAAATGCATGAAAATTAAATGAAAAGTATTTAGAAGTGGAAAGAGTTTACCCAATCCGCTTATGCAAAAACTAAGCAAACCTAGAATGATGATAGAACACTTCTCAATAACACCTCCTCCCTGGCAATGGTACCAAAAACTTGCTTCACTTCAGAAGTTATAAACCCAAGTGTAGGTTGTCAAGCAAGTAATAATTATTTGTAAAGTCCAAGGTCGATCCAAAGGGAGATGAGAAATTTTGGAGTGAAAAAAGATTAATAAAAGAAAATATGTTGTGTGTTTGAGAGAGTGATTTGGTATTTGGAATTTAAAACAAATAAAAAAATTGTTTAAGAAAAGTAATATGAAAAAATATTAAGGCATTGGGTACTATTTCAATAACATTTGGTTAGCAAATTAATCCTAATCTTTAATCTCAATTTAGAATCAACTAAGGAGTGAACCCAGTTGGACGATTTGGTAACAATTAATTAGAAAATTCTCTTAGAGTATAATCAATGAGTTGATCTCCATGAATCTAAGTATTCAATTGTTAATTACGAGCATTTAAAATGCCCAGAGTTAATGATAAATCAAACAATTAACCAATCAAACATTCAACTTCATAAAAACCAACAAATCAATTAATTAGATAAAAACTCTAACAATTCAACCCAAACGTGCACAACTAGCTATTCAACTCATAGGGAACTTCAAGCATCCATCACAATTAGCATAATAATACAAGCGATTATATTGAGAGAAAGCTTTACTAAAATAATAGGTATTGAATTTACAAAGTAATCACCAAAAGAAGAATATAGGATTAATTTACATACCCAAATGAAATGAAATATATCATAGCCTTGGTATAAAAAATTAGTTAGCCATAGTAGATGTGCGAGTCACAAAATTAAGGAAGAAAAGTAATGGAAAATTTTCCAGATCTAGTAAAGCTCTAAAAACTCTCCAAAAGTACTCTGTAATTTTCCCAAAAGAAGAAGATGAAGCCAATCTCGCGTCATCGGGCTTTTCTGATTAGTTGGGATC
The DNA here is from genome assembly GCA_023539305.1 of Ilex asprella. Lineage (NCBI taxonomy): Eukaryota > Viridiplantae > Streptophyta > Magnoliopsida > Aquifoliales > Aquifoliaceae > Ilex > Ilex asprella. Next base: position 23,875,446 of record CM042189.1, on the reverse strand, counting down.
AAAGACACGTGTTCGGACGTGGATTAAGTGACGTCTGAATGTAACATGCGGTTCAACACACGTCCAGAGATGTATTAAATGATGTCCAGACATGGCCTTCTAAGAGCTTAGCATGTTTCTGCCTTTGATGCAGCACCTCACGTCCAAACATAAATAAATTACATCCAAATGTGTCATGTTGAACTTTAATCTTTAATTTGTTGTTTTCCTTTGTGTAGTTCACTCCTATGTTTCCCTATTTTCCTCCTAATCTTGCCATTTCACTTGTAAAATAGACAAACACCAATTAAATCATGATAGACTCAAATATAATATTAATCTCATATAATTAAGTCCAAACCCGTGATAATTAGCCCATAAATAATAAGATAAATATGTAATATTTATAGCTAATCATTTATGTGTTCTGTATCAGACTTGGCCCAAGGAGTCACACTTGCTTATAGTTAAACACATCATTCGTTATATGAGTGACGTTTTTTGGCCTGATATTTGGTACACCTTTGAGACTAATGTTCAGATTGCAGGCAATTCCGATATTGATTGCTCAAGGAATGTAGATGATCGTAATAGCACTTTCAATGAGTGTTTTTACATTAGGATAACTTGGTATTTTGGCAAAGTAAGAGATAAAATTTTATATCACTTTCTACAATTGAGGCCGAGTATATTGCAATAAGGAGTTGTTGTATGCAATTATTTTGGTTAAAACAAATGCCTTCATTAAAGCAAATGTTTTTTTACTACGAGATATCTCATGATACCATGATTGTGTATTGTGATAATTCTAATGCCATAAATATCTCAAAGAATCCCTTTTAGCACTGTAGGATTAAGCTTATTTCATTCGTGAGCTTGTATAGAACAAGGTGATATCATTAAAATATGTCCAACCTCGAGATCAATTAGCCGATCGTCTCACAAAACCCTTCAATGCACCTCAATGTAAGAGTCATAGGAAATCCTTAGGTATTCATGCACTTGAGTCAATATTTAAGGAACTTAGCCCTATGAACATTAATGAAACTTCATGCAATAGAGACTAAGTCATTTGAATACGTACAATTTTTCTTTATTTTCTTTATTTTTTTTCTTAAATGAACAAAAGAAATTGAAAATGATAGAGTTTTGAGATCAAGTTTGACATTCTTTTTAGGATTTATGGTAATTGCTTTATTTATTTTTTCCTTGTACATGTTTATTTAAAAAAATCAAAAATATTGGGAAAATATTTTTTTTTCTTTGTTATTGATCATGGTAATTCATACTTTGGTTTGTTTTATAATAATTTCATCCTTAAATCAAAGTTGAAATATACATTGCTATGAGTCATACTAGGGAATTGAAAACTTAGTGGCATATATCTTAATGCATGATTCATGAGCCAAAGTTTCGTCCTAGCATGTTAGTTTAATTGATTAATGGTGTTACGCGACTCTAAGTGTTAGCGATAGGTGAACACATGACAAAGGGTTAGTTAAACCCGAATCCCTTAAAAGATGTCAAAGGCCAAATGTGATAACAGAGTCCAATGTGAACAATCTTTAAAAGGTTAGGAATAATTAAATGGCAAAAATTTTTTTTAATTCAAGTACTTATGCTTAATTTAAATTTCTCATTTGTAAGGCTCACGGAGCTCATGCTAAACCTGTGTTAGAAGCATATTGATAAAGTATGAAATTCACAATCATGCTAATTGAAGCCATAAGTGAAGAAGGGATAAAAGAAAATGGGTGTTGTCAAAAAAGAAAAATAATTAGGACACTCATTAACCGATCATGTATTCACTTAGACGATGTATTAGGATTTCATGTAGAGATTATTAATGATTTGAACTAAACAAAATCTTAATTGTGTCGGAGATTGGTTTCACACATTTTGAACTTGAATTAGTAAAAATTGAATAAAATTTGAACATGTGTGAATGAAATTGAACTAACTGAGGGAACATTGATCTAGAATACATAAAATTGAGTTCAATGTTATTTAATATGTCTTAGAGTAATATAATGAGATGACGAAATTTGGATGGAACAATTATGATGTGAGCATGTGTAGTTTTCATGATTAATAACATTGTGCATTTTATGATTAATTGAAAATTGCATTACATTACGTTCCAATTTCATCCATGCATGTGCAATTAGTTACATTTAGGTTGTACATACACACGTGCATGATTTTAAGGCTATAGAAGTAGTTGAGGGCCATTGGGAATAAGTGATTGAATTCCTTAGGCTGTATAATCACCACTCTTGATCCATTGTACTTCTTCCAAAGAAGGAGTCTGAGTCACCCAGATTTGGGCATTAAGATCACTTGCAACCATTAGATCTGCATAGGAGACTTTAGTATAGGACCACATGGACATTTGAGTACTTTTATGCATTTATGTTCAGTACTTAAAGTACTCTATTTTTTGTTTATTTTTTTTTCATTTTGTTGACTTTTATTTGTTTTGATTATTTTTCATTTGTTGTGACATACTCTTAGTCCTTTTTATTCTATGCTTTATCATTTAGACTTTGAGTTATATGTCTTTTTGTCCTTTGCTTACTTAACATGCATGATTTAGCTAGTTGGTTTATATTTATACCTTCTTATTATATCATGATTCTATATCACTCTTGTTTTGGGTTGTCATCGGATTGACATTTTTGGGTGACTTAATTATGTACCTTGATTGTCATGAGTCGTCTGATGAGCACATAATATTGCATATTTGAAGGCCTCATTACATGCATTTTAACTAAACTTTTTCATTTAAGTACTTAGAGTTAGCCAAAATTGTCAATAATGTTGTATTTTCGATGTTACAGGTAATTATAGCATAAATGGTAGATTTTAGAACCTTGCAACTATGTGTGGATGTGTGGTGAAGATATGGACACAGTAAATGAGGATTTGGAAGGTTAAAAGTGAAAGAAATCAAAGAGGTATTGGTGTTTGGTAACATAGGCATCAGCACCCACACCATTTTTGTAGTAGTACATCAGTTTTCCTCCTTTTTGGCCATGATCCACTTTGAATCTGATAAAGTGAAAAATATGAAAGTTGTAGATTTGGATGTCTTCTGTATTGTGTCAAAATTTTTGCTTAATCTAATGGTTGTATCAAAAGTTATGACAATTCTACGAAAAATGGTCTACAACAGAAACATCAACAGCATAAAACACATGAAAACCATGCTCCACTTTCTGGGGGTTCCCACCTACACTTCTCCCACTTGCCCCCCAGCATTTTATGCACATCTTCATGCCTCATACACCCTTGATGAAGATTTGGAGGCTTGACATTCAATGTGGAGAGAGAGAAAGCGGTGAAGCCTGGGTGTGCAAGCTCAGCTTGTGCTAGCCTACCATACCCATCTCTTCAACCCCTATTGATAGGAGGCCTTTCATATAGCTAATGGGACCCCCATGAACGAAATTGAAGGTTATCACACTCCATATACTCGGCATTCTTCATCAATGCAAAGGGGTGGCTACCTAATCTTAGAAAATCGAAGGAAGAAGAAGATGAATAGTGTAATAGAAATTTATGTTTTTGCATTTTTTTCTCCATTTCAATTGTAGCTAGCTTTAAATATCTTGTAACCTTTATTTCTTGCACTTAATCTTAGTTATTTCAAGTTCATTGCAAGTTTGGTTGTGTAAGTTCGTATCTACCATTGTTGTATGAGTTTTTTCACATGAAGTTTTTCTTAAAATGGGTATTGAATATTTTTCTTCTTAGTTTAAGTTTCCTTGCATTAAGTTAAGTTTCATGTTTCATTTCTTCATTATGCCTGTTTACATTATGCATGTCTTTTCTTTTATTATGAGTAGCTAGAGTTTTAGTTGGTCAATCCAAGGGAGACCTTCACTTGGGTATGCCATTCCAACTCTCTCTCACTTCTCCTCTCAGTGTACAATGGCTTGGTTTGACTGGGTTGGGGTGGACATGGTTATGAGTTCTTGATGTGACACCCCAAAAATTCGGGTGTCATTAATTAACCGTTGACAACTCGTCAACTCGCGGAAATTCCCATGGATGCGCCTAACCCGATACCACGTCGATAACATTCCCCAAAGTACGAATTATTGCCACGATTGTGATCCATAGTTCTATAATCATCTAGTTCAACCGGGGTCCAATGTACCCCAATATATCTCAATTTAAGTCTATTTGTGCCATTGGAACCAAAGAACTCAAAGTCCAAAAGCATAGCAAGAAGACTTGAAAATTTTAGAATTCTGGGAAACCGTACCGGTACGGCAAACTCTCTGGACAGCGGCGTACCGGTACACTATGCCAAACATTGCCTGTTTCACCTGTTTTTCATTTCTAATCCATTCCAAAACTTATCAATTTCATCCCAAACATGTATAATGATGTTTTCTACACTATACAAGATCCGTACAAGCCCTATTACAATTGTTCAATTACGATTTCAATATTTACATGTCAAAAACTATTTTAAGTCAAAAACCATTTTAAGTCAAAAGTTTTACAACTTCAAGGTTAAAGACCACATGTTGGTCTCTCTTCACCCTTGAGGCCCCGAGTGAGAGTCATCCTCAGGCGTGTATCCTCCACCTGAAATGTATTCTCGTATAGGGTGATCCAACGCCTAGTAGAGTAGATCCTACAGAGGCTACTCCCTACTTTAGATGCTCATGCTCATTTAATATTCACATGCAACATATAACCAATTCACCCAATTCCAATCAAGTATTTACAGCCAAGTGATGGAATTTAACATGTTATGCCATAAAATGATGTGAGACCCAATCATGCAACTCAACCCGAGCCCTTACCTGCTCCCACAATGCAATGCAATGCACTTGCGTAATGAAACCGTCAATTGACAAAAATCCATCCAATGATTGTTTGAAAATAAAAATCATATATTTGTAAAACCGAATCATTTTTGGATGTCACTCATTGAATGGGTGTTTTATAAAACAAAATCTTGTGTCTTGTTGGGCAACGGATTTTGAAATCACACCGCCAGCTCCATATGCCATCACACTTTTTTGAAATTTCACCTCATGAGAGTGTGTGAACCAAGTAACCGAGTCTTGCACCCGAGGGAGCATCTAGCCCTTCTTGCTATACCCAACACAAGTTTTTTATGCATGCAACCGTGCGACTCAATTGGACCTTCAATCCAATTTTTCCTAGCCCACCCATCGAGCACCAAGTTTGGTGTTGATCAACCATGCACCCACACTCATGCATATAGCCCATGAATGTGATGCCATGATCACGCCCAATATGTACTGAATACTAAATGAGCAATATTATCCACATATCCTAATATTCCATGAAAATTGACATTTCTTGCATAAATTTCATAAATCATCATAAACAACATATCAATAAGAATATGTCAACAACACATTCGACATGCTATTCCAATGGCATCAAACAACCATCTAAAACAATCAAGACATTTCATCAAACACCTTAAAGGCACAATTTATAAAACACCTAGCATGCCTCAAGATTTCCTAAGTTACAAAAACAATCACATGTAACTTCCATATATCAAAATTAAGCTAGAAGCTAGCCTAAATCATTTTCACACTCATTTTTCCACTTCCTTAACTATAGACATATATACAAGTCAATACATAGGCATATATAAACTTAACCCTTAGTCTACCAACATCTTAGGAAGGAATGATCCAAGGTAGGAAAACCCTACCTCAATAAAATGTAGAAGACTTCTATAACACCAACACAACTCAAGAACTCTTGATTTTCAAAATCTTCACTTTTGAATCTTCAGTGAAATCTCTTGTTTTTGGTACGTAGACATTGCCCTCGTGACAGAGATCGATTTTTCCTCTTGGCTCGACGGAATCCGAGTGACGGAACTCCGGAAAAATAGAAGGAGAACTTGAAGAACTCTCTTCTCTCTGTTGGGCACTTGAAATGAGCTGAAGAATGGGAAATTTCTGCTAAAATATCCCATTTAAGGCCCTATTTATATTTTTCGAGACTTGACCCAGATCGTGCCAAGTGTCCCCCGCTTGATCGGGTCCGTTTTCGCCGCGAAATAATTTATTTCATCCCGATTTAAGTTCAAATTAATTATATTTAAAAAAAATTTCAATTATAATGGATTTTCACATTTTTCATTTTTGGGGACCTTTATGAGGTCATCCGCCACCCAGCTGCCTCGAACAACGTACAAAATTCGACTATCTTGAAATTTGACGAAATTCGACAAGGTGACTAGATTTCACGATACGAGTCTAACGGCAAACTCTGTTTCCTCATCCATGATCTATATACCCATATTTTAATTTTTTGTTATAGTGACAAAATGACCATTTTGCCCTTTTCGAAAAAAAAAATTCCTGCTTTTTTACACTTGATACACAATAGGCATTGTCAGAGGGTATGCTTGATCCTCACCTCCGTTTAAGTCCCGAGTTTTTCACGAATCAATCGTACATTTAAGCACCATTGGAGGAAGGGTTTGAGTTGGTTTGGCATTTCCATTGGAATGACCTTTTTGGATTAGCCAACACTTACTTTCTTGCATTTTCATTAAGAACAAAACTCACCAAAACCAACTCCAAGATTTTACACTTTTTATATTTTTTTCACAAAATCACCTTCACACAACTCAACCTTCCTTCCCTGAGGAAACGACCTCAGAATAATTTTTCAAGTAAAACACGACACTCAAAAGACTCCTTGCTTGGGGTGCACTTTTGTTTGCATACATTTCATTTCATTCCACACCATTCCGTTGCCCCATTTTCCACATCATTCGAGGGAGAGTGACACTCCCTTCACACATAAGTCATAGACACATTTGAGGGTCATGTGCGGAGACTAGGGAATACACTACAACGATTTTCACCAAGCATCGTCATTGAATTGACATTTGTAAAAAAAAGGGGGGGGAATACCATAGGTACATATCGGAGGAATTAGGGAGATTTACTCTTGACTAACCTCGATAAGTTGCATGTGAATAAAGTGAGGGGGAGTTTATTCCAATACTCAGAAGAAATCCATTTACAAACTTGAAATGAAGTCACCTATTTTGTTTTGTTTATTTTACGTTTGTAATTTTAATTGTGAACACCAACTAAGTTGGAGAACTTGATGTGATTAACATTGCTATATCAATAGGTTCTCAAGCACATTAGGAAAAGTAGTTCTTACATTTGTTACATATTCGCACTTGCATGAATTTAACATGAGTATTCCCCATGCTTATCTTGGTGGTTACCATACCCGTAATTATGTTATGTATTTCTTTAAAATATAATGCTTTTCACTAGGTTTTGTTTGTATTGGTGATGTGCGGGACTATGATCTTCAATCCACATCTAAAGATTAGATCTTATACTTATTTTGATATTTAAAACATGTACATTAATGTTGAGATTAGTTTGTAATTCATTTTGTTCAATGGTTTGTGGGTTGTAATCTTAATTTTTTATTTGTGTATTTTGTCACAAAATTGTCATAAGGGAAGATAGTTAGATCATATGTTTGTAATCGTCTAATTTTGTGGAGTCCATGTAAATCTCAGCCTATTCCATTGTCAAAATGCTACAATGATAAAGATTTGAAAATTTCATTGAAGGAAAAAGATCACGCGTCAAAGCTACATCGAAAGCACTTCGTATTAACCTTCATTCTTAGGACAAGGTAATGACCTAGAGACCTAAGATAATCCATTGGCTTAATAAACTTGGAGGATTAAATTGTGATTAATCTGTGTATGGTTCCAAGGTGATTTTGAAAAAAAAAATCTAAATCGTTTTGTGTTTTAAAAATGTAGTTTGAGCTATTATCGGACTTCGTTTAAGCAAAATCCTTTAGTGCTGAAGAGCACGAATTTTTTTTCTTGATTTTACTCTTAAAAAATTAGTAGGGACCACCCTACACTCACTTTCCTTTACTACAACTGCCTCTTTATAACTTAGCAAAGAAATGGGGAAAATGTTAAATTGAGGACAGCAGCGACCACCCTTAATTTCCCTCCTGTCGCTCAAGCTGTCATTCAAAAATTTGAGTTTTCTTGTTAACCAAGATTGTCCTTATTCGAAGCCTATAAAAAGAGAATGTCTTTCCCAAACTAGGATATATCTTTTGTGAGTTTAATTATTGCCTCTTACTCCTTAGAGATCACACCACAACCGTAGATCCTGATGTGAAACCCGCCAAAAATAACGAGATCCAACAATAAAAGGAACCCAAGATCATTCTATGATCAAATTTGAATGAAAGACCTCGACCCATTGTTTACGACAAACATGAACCTCGGTATATATGTCCTCAACCCGCTGTTTGTGTGAAACAAGAACCTTGGTATAAAGGAAGACACCATAAACGGTGTGGAAACCCGTTTGATAAGTCGCTGGCGAACGCCACGAAAAATCCCAATAAGTTCGTCTAGTTCTTTGAAGAACCAAAGATAAAAATACTCTCACAATTTGCTGAATAATAATCTGACTTTTTATTGATTTGAATGCCTATTTATAAGGTTGATCAATACAAGGATTAGCAAACTTCCTAAAATAGCTATCCTAATTAAGAAAGATCTCTTACTTGTGGGTAAAGAAATATCTCTTATTTTACTAAGACTCTTACTTGAAGAAAATAAAGACAATCAGCCTTTTAATTGGCTGATCACATGCCTAAATAGAAAAAGGAAAATACTTGGCATTAAAGCCTCACAATTAGACCCCAAAAATAGTGAATAGTGCACCGTTACTGTAGCGTGAACAATACGTGCTACAGTAACTTATTCTAAACCCTAGTTCAAATAAAATAATAAGACATATGTGGGCTAAGCATCCTCAAACTCACTTATTCTAAACTAAAAATAAATTTTTTTTAAACAAATTGAAAGCCTTAACAACAAAAGGCTCTATCACTAAGTCATGTCTTCCATAGTTTGGATCAAATGGATCAAAATTTGTTCTCCTTCTTTCAAGCACATCTTGAGTGTTGGGATCTTGATCTTGTAATTGGCCCATTTGGACATGCAAATGATTTTTAAGAGTAAGTCCACCTTAGTTCTCATCATTCCCCCTTTCCTCAAAAAGATTTGTCCTCGAATCTTGATTGACATCTTAAGGAGAAAGATCAAAAACATTGAAAGTAAAACAAAAATCAAAATTTTTTCCTCTTTTTTTTTTTGACAATTTTTTTTTGTAACCCTAGAATAATGAAGTCCTAGAATCAATTATGCAAGAAATAAAAAAAAGGATAGAATATGGCCTAGTTGGAAACCTTGCTCTGATACCAAATGATGTAAACCCCAATCGACTTGCTTTAAGACCCAACAACAATATTGGAGAAATAACCCAAGAAATCCAAACTCAGTTCTATGGATGAAGAATCTAAACTCATTGAGAACTTGTTTCAAGAACCTAGATTATATTAAAATCTAAACCCATTGAAGAACCTGTCTCAAGAACTCAGATTATAAGTAGGAACGCCACAAAGGTTGTGATCTACCTTTGATAAGTTCAAAAGTTCAATCAAGAACAAGAGGAGTAAACTTAACTCAACTCACAATCAAAATTCATTATATATTGTCTCTCAAAATAATTTCCTTCATTCATTGCACTAAATGGCCTTTTTATAGGCTACAAAACTTGGCCTCCAAGGAAGGTATGAACAATAATTCCTAAAATCTAAAATATAGAAAATAACCTAATTATTGTAGATTAAACTTGGCCTCCAAGGAAGGCATGAACAGTAACTCCAAAAATTAAAATAAAAGTAATAACATAACTAATGTAGATTATTCTAGAAGATAATCCTTCCTGGAATAGTAGTATTAGGTCTTCAAATTACTTCCATGATTGTGATAAGAATCTCCCAATCTTTGACCTTCTTTCTCCAAGCTTGATAAGTACTTTCCAAAAGAGTGGCATGCCAAAGATGGAAAGATATCTCAAATATCTTTCATAATCATTGATGATCACATAATATTGCACATTTCATGGCCTCATTACATTCATTATAACTCAACTTTTGCATTTAATTACTTAGTGTTAGCCTATTTTATGAATAATGTTGAATTCTCGATGTTGCATGTTTTGATAGCTTAAATGTTGGATTTTAGGACCTTGCAACTATGTTGGATATGTGGTAATGGCATGGAAACAATACATGAAGAATTGGAGGCTTAAAATTGAAGAAATCAAGGAGGTATTGGTGATTTGGAACAAAGGCACCAGCTGCCACATCACTGGGAAGCGCTGCCTCGGTTGTCCTCCATTTTGACCATGATATACTCAGAATATGGAAAAGTTCAAAACATGAAAGTTGTAGATCTGGATGACTTCTGTATCGTGTCAAAATTTCAGCTCAATCCAACGGTTAGATCAAGAGTTATGTCATTTCTACCGAAGGTGGTCCAGCGCAGAAAAAATAGTACCGGTACCTGGTACCGGTACCACGAACATTCTGGCCGAAAAACAGCCTGTAACTCAACTTTGAGGCTTAGGGGTCCCACCTACACTTCTCCCACTTGCCCCCCAACATTTCCTGACACAAGAGCACGCCTCCCTTACACATTTGGAAGACTTGGAAGGCTTGGCATTAATGAAGCATGGGAGAGGAATGGGCAGGCATGTGGGCTGCCAAGCTAGGCTTGTCCTAGCCTGTGAAATGCATCATTTCAGCCCTCTCTTGATAGGAGCTGGGGCAGACAGCTAGGGAAGACCCTCATGGACGTTTTTTGCAAGGCATACACTCCATATATCTCAACAATATTCAGTATTTTTGAGGTTGGCTACCTAAGCTTAGGAGTAGATATAGAGAGAGAGTTCCAAGGTTGAAGATGATGAAGGGTAAATTTTGTTTGCATTTTCTTCTTCCATTTCACTTGCTATTGTTGTAGTAAGCTTTCATACTCTTGTAATCTTCATTTTATTACCTTAATGTCATTTACTTCAAGTCTATTTCAAGTTTAGTTGTGTAACTTAGATTTCACCATTTATGCTTTCAAGTTCTTCATTTCTTAGTTTAAAATGGGTATTGTTGATTTCTCTTCCTAGTTTAAGATTTCTTGCATGTAGTTAAGTTTTAATCTCCATTTCATCCTTGTCTCTTTACATTATGAATGTCTTGCTTTTAATATGAGTAATTAGGATTTAAGTTGATTAATCCAAGGGAAGACCTCCTCTTGGGGATTCTATTTCAACTTTTCTTCATTCCTCCCTTTTGAGTCAAATGGTTCGGTTTGACGGGGTTGAGAGTGGAGGAGTTGGTGAGCCTTTGATATCCCGTAGGCCTAGTCACGGGTTATGCTTAGATACTCACCAATCTCGTCCCTAGCTTCCCCCGAATCAATCGTTCATTCATGCTCAATCGGAGGAAGGCTTTGAGTTGATTTGGTATTCCCATTGGAATGAATCCTTTGGATTAGTCAGCACTTGTTTTCTTGCATTTTCATTTACAAACCAAACACAAAACTCAAACAAAAGATTTTACACTTTCTTTTCACTTTTGCAAAATCACTTTCACAAAACTCCCTTTCCTTCCCTGAGGAGACGACCTTGGAATACTTTCCAAGTAAAACACCGACCACGAAAGACTCCTTGCGATTGGGGAGCGCTTTTGTGCACATTCCACATTTTCATTTCATATATTTTGTTCACCCATTTCCCACCATTCACATTCCGTTGTTCCCTATCTCTTATATCATCCCGAGGGAGAGTAACACTCTCTTCACACATAAGTCATACACATTTGAGGGTGGTGTTGAGAGGTTGGGAACAACGACACTATTTTCAATCAATCAATCATCACAAGATTTGAGGTAATAATAGCACAAGATTTGAGGAATAATTCTGGAATCTTTGGCAGCCCATAATCAATGATAGTTCTAGGCCATATTTGGGCCCAAATCTTGCCCAAGAGGTCGGCCCAATGGGCCTCATGACCTGGTCCATTAGCATATGGTCCAGCTTGAAGCTCCTCTTCATTCCTAGCTTGTAGCAAGTATACTTCACATGCTTCCACTTCTTGACTCTGGATCTTGTATTTGGCCAATCTGGACTTGCAAAGGATCTTTAAGAGTAGACCCACCTTAGTTCTCATCAAATCCCTTATCCAGCCTCAAAACTTGGTGAAGAAGATCTTGATTGGTTGAAGATCAAACCCATTGGTGTATGTATATCGAGGATAGTTAGTGCACCCAAGATTGATCAAGGCCTAGAGGATCCATTACCATGGTGAATCCAGGTGACACTACACAAGACGTCGGAGAGGCTTATTAAAGGAAAGGAGCATCTAACCATGGTATTGGTTGTGGTATAAAACTCGAGTACTTGTAAGTTGACTTTGGGATAGTGGATTAGATTTTGGTGAATCAAGAAAGCTCCTCCTTATTTTTTTCAATGAGGATTTTTGTGTCAACAAATCACTTGTGTCATTTATAGTATTTTTATATACACTTTTGATTTGATGCACACATGTGCCCTGTGTGTTTGATTGAATGGATGCTTGAATATCATAATCATCCCTAGTTGTGCATCCAAGGTTTTGGGCCATTTTGTTGGGATCATCATATGAGATTGGATGTTAATCAACAAATTGATAAAATCAAAACATCAATCTATATGGGTATTTTGGGTCGTGGTGGTTAAAAAGGGGTTCTCATTATTAATTAACAAATCATTTTGTGAATAGATAATTGTGATAGTAATATTTTTTAATTTATGATTGTTTAAGTTGAATGGTTAAAAACCTATTCACCCTCCCAATCTAGGTAGTGTCTTGCACTCCACGTGTGTAATTATGAGGGAAGATCAACATATATCTCCCCCTCCTGGAACAGCAATAATTAAAAAAAAGTTTAAAACCATTGATCTTGGAAAAGATTACTATTAACAGTTCCACTTAATGCATTTTATGTACTACTTTGATCAAAATTGATAATATTAAAATATTTCTTTGGCCTATGCTTTGATGAGAATATATGTTGATTATTCTTTTGTAGTGCTTCAATTGTATGTCTCCATTCTTTAAAGATTCTCAGATGAAATTATACTTGATAGAAACATGTTTTGTCTATTCATGACTGACTAGATTCTTCACAGAGTAAATACATAACCTGAGATACTCTTCTAGTTGTCTGCTAATCCAATCCAATTTTTATTCATGTAACAAATAGATTTGGGTCTTTTATTGCTTTCATAAAATTCCATAAGCAAGCATTCCTTACAAATAATGTAAAATTCTTTTTGGCGCTTCAAAATTAATTTGACTTGGGCTTTGCATGAACTTGAATAAGAGACTTGCAAAGAAAATTATATCTAAAATTTTAATTGTGAGATACTAGAGACTTTCAACTATTCTCCTATAAATCCAAGGGTTAATCTTTGTTGCTCCAGCTTCTTTACCAATTTTTCAATAACTTGTAAAGGAGTGAACCCTAAAACTGTTATTTTATTATACTTAAGGATGAGTTAATAACATAATATTTTGGAATAAATGTGTTAAATTATTCAATATTGTGGTTTGAAGTGTGTTCTAGTTGTTTGCCTCATTATGTAGATATTTTGACTGACTTAAACCAGTATTGAAGTGATTCCAAGGGAAGTGATCAATGGAGGAAGGATATGGACTAGAGGATTGCTCAAAAGATGAAGAAAAAAAGGATTTGGCTAAATATTGATGTTGGTTCTGACACGCAATTCCTATTATGACAGTCCTCACATATTGGCATAATAATAATGATGAAATGTTCTTAGCCAGAGCTAAGTGCATTCAGACATGCTTGATCTATCTTGACACACCTTCTGGAGGAGTTGACAATACACAGTTACATCCAAACGTGAGGGGTTAAATTTGTCCAATGAGTTTACACTGTTCGAACTCAAATTTGTCCTATGGATTTACACCTTCTAGACCTAGATACATGTATTTTAACTGACTTATACTTCTTTTTGGTATTGAAGTGTCTGAGATGTAACCCTAGTCCCTAGTATAAATATGTCATCTCCTAGGGAGAGAGGGATCCTAATTCTAGCAGCCCTTTAACCTATTTTCGTATTATGTTGTTATCATAATCCTTGGAGATCCAACCATGAATAATGAGTAGTTTAATTGTACTCTCTAGTTGTGGTAATAGATCTATGATTATTTATTTAGGCGATTATATTTATGTAATTGATATTTTGGTTTTATTGTCAAATCTTTTTTTATCTGATTAATTGAATGTTTTAGCAAAGTTTTATACATTGTAAAATTGTTTATTTATCTATAAGATTGAGTTCTTTGTACAGACAATGCTTATGGTTCTCCGCAAGTATTTGAACTAAACTTCAAAGAAAGATTTTCCAATTAAATACACTAACGTTGGAAATTAACAGAGTTATCTACTATTGCAGAAATATAATTATCTGATAAATATGAGCAAATCTAGATCCATAAACTATATAGTCATTTTTCAGTGATTGTTTTCCCTCAAATTTATTTTTATAATTTCTTTTCACCATTCAACTTTTACAATAAAAACCATGTTCTTCCTTTTATTATGTTTGAATTATCCATTCCCTATGGATCAATTTTGAACTTACTGAGTATTTACTACTTCTTGGCCATCACCTGTACTTGGGTGTAACGCCCCAAAACCCACCTTGGATGACATTACTATCTAAATCGTTATCATGAGAGCAACTAATAAAGTCCAACAATAAAAAAAATTTAATTCATCATACATGACATCTATAACATCATCCTAAAAGAATATGCCCAACCATTGCAATATCATCCAAAAGAATCAAACTTAAACTTGCAGCGGAATAGCCAAAAATATTAGACTTCACATGGTTTCAAAATAAATTCCTAATGTAGAACCTAAGAACATATAACTCTAAACATCCATCTCAGGATCCAAGTTCCCCTCTACTTGAGCTTCCTAATGTGCCGGCTCATCAACTCTAAGTTCCTCCTCTAGGCCATAATCTGAAAGGATGTTATTTGTAGGGGTGAGCACTAAGCTCTGTAAGCAAAACCTCTCAAACTCGAATAAGGTTTTGAAACACATATAAAAAAAAACAGTCAGACTCATTTCACAAATATCACGTATAGCTTTTGGAGAAAAAACAGAGACATTTTAGTGGATCTCAAGTTTACGCAATAGCAATAATTAAATGAAACAATAAACCAATTCCCACAATAAGCCATAGCCAACAAAATATACCATTCTTCACAATGTATTCCATTTTTCGCATTGTATATCAAGTCACAACTTGTATAACATCCACAAGATGTATCTCAAGTATGATATATGATATTGTGACACCCCAAAATTCAGGGGTCTGTTGATTACTCATCAACCCGTGGATACCGAGTAACTCGACATCGTGCCGTTATGCCCCTCTTATCGGGGTCCATAATTGAACAAAAATCGGGCAGAGTCTCCTTTGTATGGGAAGCTCTACCCAAAACACAACATGTGCATCATATAATAACAAGACCCATCCGAGGTCCAATATTCAACTATGACCACAACGGGTCCATTTATGAGTAAATATAGACCACACCGGGTCTATTTATCCATACTCATATAAAACATGCACAGTTATATTTAAATAGTCCATATAAACTCTATTACAATTCCTTTACACATTACATGCTAAAATTTAATTACAAGTCTAATTTTACAAAAGAAATGGATTGAAAGCCACAAGTCGGCTTACCTTCCTTAAGTGCCCTAGTGAGTGTTGTCCATCGGCGTTAACCTGTACCTAAAATATTTTTCCATACAGGGTGAGCCAACGCCTAGTAGATTATATCTTACAAGGGCTACTCCCCACCCTAGATGCATATGTAATGTGTATATGCCACAAACAATATTTAACAATCATTCTATACAAGAATATGCATTCAATGTTGGAATGCAACCATGTCATGTCATGAAATAAGATGATACTCACTCATGCAATTAAACTCAAGTCTCAGCCAACTTCTACAACACAAAGCAATGCCAATGTATAATGACCTGTCTTCGATGGAAATACGTCCAATGATCACTTTGAATAAAAATCATACATTTTATAAATCAGATCATTATTGGAAGGTACTCATTAAATGAGTGTTTATGTAAATCAAACCCTTTATGAATCTATTTCAAACCCTCAAAGCTTAAGATTCATAAACAAACTCTAACTCATAACACCAATTACGAAATTACATGCTGTCTAGATTTTCCAGATCAGTTTCTATAGGCTGGGCCTAACTTTACAAAATCACCAAAAATCGCATGTATTTCCATTTTACTTGAAACGAAAACCAAACGAACCATTTTTCAGTCTATATTATAACCTCAAAATTCTAGAATTATTAAATAATCGTAGCTTATGAAATGAATAAGAAACTCACCTACTATCCAGGATTGACATCACCACTTCTTCTTCCTTTTGGTTTGAGCTCAAGAAAAATACCCACCAAGACTTCATTTTCCCAAAATCTCCCCTTGAATATTCAGTGAAATCCCTTGTTCTTGGTACGTATGCCTAGCACTCATCAAGGAGATGAATTTTAACTCTTGATTCGACGAATTCCGACAGACAGAACTCCGAAAATCGAAGAAATAAGCCTTGAAGATGAATTTTTCTTCTCTTTTCTCTCTTCTCTTTCTATGGCCGGCCAAAGAGGGATGAAATGAAGATATTTGTGCTAAAAATCTGATTTTAGCTTCTATTTATAATTTTAAATACTTGACTCTAATCGTGTCACACGCCCCCTTCTTTCTCGGGTCTGTTTTCGCCCCGAAACGATTTATTACATTACAGGTTAAGTTCAAATTAACCTTATTTGAAATTTTAATCAAGTATAATTAAATTTTAAGTTTCTCATTTTTAGGGGCCTTGGTGAGATCATCCGCCGCCTAGTCGCCTCATACGACGTGCAAAAAATTTAGCTTATCTCAGAATTCGACGAAATTCAACAGGGTGACTATATTCTGCGATACGAGTCCAACAACGAAGTCCGTTGTGTCATACGAGGTCTAGAGAACACGTATTTTAATTTTCACATTATAGTAACAAATTACCATTTTTCCCTTTTTCGTAAAAAAGTTCAAATTTTTCTGGCTTTTACATTCTTCCCACCTTAAAAGAATTTTGTCCTCAAAATTTACATACACTTACACATACATTCACATGCATATGCAATAGTCATTTAATACGAAATGACTATAAGAATATACCTCCATCATCAAATAATTAAGGATAATTGGTACGGATAATGTCCTCGCGCTCCCATGTTACCTCCTCCACTCCTTGGTGTTTCCACTGCACCTTTACTAGTCTCACTGTCTTACCTCGTAAAACCTGATCCCGACTATCCATGATGTGCACTGGTCCATCCTCGAAGGTCCTATAAACATCAATAACAAGCTCACCTCAGTCCACCACATGAGTCGGATCCAGGGTGTAATTTCGGAGCATGGAGACATGGAATACCGCATGAACACCAAATAGGTTTGGCGGTAACGCCAACTAATAAGCTACTGTACCTACCCTCTCAAGTACCTCAAAGGGCTCGATATACCTCGGCGACGACTTTCCCTGCTTGCCAAAATTGACCACTCCTCTTTTAGGCATCACCTTCAAGAAAACATGATCTCCTACCTTACACTCTAGAGCTCATCACCGTCTGTCGACATTGCTCTTCTGCCGGCTCTGAGCCGTGAGAAAACACTTCCGTATCAAATCCACATTCTTCGAGGTGTCTCTAACCAATTCTGGACCCATAGGAGATCTCTCTCCTACTGATGAGTGGGTTTTATACCTACGAATTGTGTACTTTCGGCTTGATGAAATTGCAAGTTTTCAATTATTTAATGTTCATTTTTATTTATTTTGTGTGTTTTGATGTTATTTGGTAGGAATCATCATTTGGAAGCAAACAAGATCTTTTGGAAGGAAACAAGGTCGATTTGGAAGGATTAGCTCCCTAGTTTCCCAAAGTTTTGACACAGTGCCTCTGTTTTTCCAATTTTGGAACATGATCTACTTCGAATCTGAAAAAGTTCAAAACATGAAAGTTGTAGATCTGGATGTCTTTTGTGTTGTGTCAAAAGTTTAGATCAATCGGACATTGGGATGAAGAGTTATGAAAATTCTATAAAAACTGGTCTGGAGAAGAAATAAAGAGAGCAGCGCTGTTCCACCGCTGTTCCAGCGCCCCTGTGCCCACACACTGTCCATGTAGCGCTGTTTCAGCGCCGTTTCAGTGCAGCTGCGCATGTGCGAGTCCGGGACGCAAAGTTATGACTTGTTTTGACCCGAAATTGGACTCCAATACCTCATATATGCTAGGGTTTGTGTGGGATAAAGAGATTCTGACTTTTGGGGGCTGAAAACATAGAGAAAACACCAAGGAATTGGAAGAAAATTGAAGACAAGAATCAAGGAATCGACACCAAGAAGATTGGACTTGAAGGCTAGAGAATGATTGAAGATTGCACCTAAGTTTTCATTCCTTTTCTCTTACTTTTAATTCTTGTTTTTCTGAGATGTTGTTTAATTTGAGAAGGATGTTTTTCAATTACATTATGAACTAAATTTCTATTAAGATTGCAATGGAACCTAATGTTTAGTTAAATTGCTCTACTCTCGTTTCTAGTTCTTGTTGATCATACATGAGTTGTTTGTCATATTTTGTGCTTAATGTATGATTGTGTGGCCAACAATTAATTTGATTCTCTAGATAAAATTGGGAGATGAATTCTAGGGATAGATCTGAATATGATGACATACGTCTAGTTTATTCTCCTTAGGGTTGAATAGCTAGGTTTGTGTATAGGATAGGAATATACCTATATGCCGTGTGTAACTTTTATGAGAGTTTGAACTTAATGAATCTATTCCAACTTATTTTGCATAGGAATATAGCAATTTAATTGTGAGAGATATGCTTATCTAACTATCGGAAGAGGTTTGATAAATAATTTTGAAGTCTCAGTTAACACCTTATTTTGATCAATTTACTAGAAGGAGAGTAGAAAGATTTATACGAAGCATTAGGGGAAGTTGTAATCTTAATTTCTTTTATCCGAGAAAGTCAAACCTTGATTATTAAGTTTAGCTTTAGTTTTAAATTAGTG
The DNA here is from genome assembly GCA_023539305.1 of Ilex asprella. Lineage (NCBI taxonomy): Eukaryota > Viridiplantae > Streptophyta > Magnoliopsida > Aquifoliales > Aquifoliaceae > Ilex > Ilex asprella. The sequence continues at coordinate 23,856,350 of CM042189.1, read as the reverse complement.
AATTCATAGTTCAATTTCAATTGTTTAAATAAAATTGGATCGATACAAAGTTAGTACTTGAAATTTATGAGCAATAATTCTCCGTGGGAACGATACTCTACTTATCACTTTATTACTTGTTGATCGTGTATACTTGCACGTAAATTGTCAAAATCAAATTCGGACAACAAGTTTTCAGTCCAACAAATCGGAGAACGACAAAGCCTCCCGTATAGCGCCGCATAGGGTGCCATCTATATGCTTGCCTAATAATTGTTGTTGTAGGCGAACTCCACTATGGGTAAATGCTCTTTCCAGCTCCCTTAAGATATAGGATGCATGCCCGTAACATGTCCTCTAAAGTCTGGATGGTCCTCTCTGATTGACTGTCCGTCTGGGGTGAAAAATAGTGCTCATCATCAACTGTGTCCCATGGCTCGCTAGAAACTCTCCCAAAAATGAGCCATAAATCTGGGATCCCGATCAGATACTATAGATACGGATACCCCATGCAACCGGACAATCTCGCGTATATACAACCTACAGAATTCCTCCATTGTGAAGGTCATCCGCACCACTAAAAGGTGTGCCGACTTAGTAAGCCGGTTCATTATCACTCACACCGCATCATGTCCCTGCGATGTCCGTGGCAAGTGGGTCACAAAATCCATCGTGACATGCTCCCACTTCCACTCAGCTACCTCCAAAGGCTGGAGTAACCCTACTGGTCTTTGGTGTTCAGTCTTCACTTGCTGACACGTGAGACATTTACTGACAAAATCACCAACTTGTCTCTTCATCCCACTCTAGTAATACTGACGGCAAAGATCATGATACATCTTTGTGCTACTTGGATGAACCATAAAACGAGTGCAATGAAACTCCCTAAGGATCTCCTCTCGCAAATCTGTCAATTGAGGAACTACAAACCTTCCTCGGTATTGAAGACTACCATCCGAGTGAATGGTCCAACCCTCGTCGCCTGTGCCTGTCTGCATCCGGTCCCGGATGGACAATAACTCTATGTCCTGACTCAGGGACTCAATTACCCTACTTAGTAGGGGAGGTGTAGCCACCAAACTCCCTAAAGTACACTGAACCTAGCCCATACAACGTAGCCCGAACTGTGCCACAGTCTCGAGCATCTGTCACTCTCGGGAAACCACACTAAGCACAATTCCCTGTGACTTCCGGTTGGGTGCATAAGCCATCACATTTACTTTATTGAGGTGGTAATGCAAAGTGAAGTCATAATCATTCAGGTACTCTATCCACCTGCGTTGCCTCATGTTGAGGTCCCGTTGTGTAAAGATATACTTCAGACTATTATGGTTTGAAAACACTTCAAATTGCTCATCATACAGATAGTGGCGCCAAGTCTTCAAGGCAAAGACAATGGCCACCAACTCTATGTCATGTGTAGATTAATTATGCTTGTAGTTCTTTAACTGCTGAGAACCATGAGTTACCACCCTCCCGGACTGCATCAAAATACACCCCAGTCTGTCCTTCGAGGCCTCACAATACACTATATACCTCTGTCCCCTTTCTGGAACCATCATAATAGGAACAGAGTAAACCTACTCTGTAAATTTTCCAATTAGTACCAAAGCGCCTCAAGGTGAAGCATTCGATCCAAGGAACCCTTGTAGAACAATTCTTGTATTTAGACCTAGAGTTCTCGCAACTCTACTAGTGCCATCCTATGCGGAGTCATAGAAATAGGTGAAGTATCGGAATGCAACTCAATGGTGAAGTCTACATCCCTATGTGAAGGTAATTCTAGTAGTTTATCCAAAAAATGGTCCTCATACTCACACACAACCCGAGGTAGACCCAACTCTTATCTCACCTCGACCTCTAGGATAAGACTTACTAGCTAACCCATTAACTGTCCATGCCAACAAGAATCACACACGGCCTGAGATAAAGCATCGTACTTATCCCCCTAAAAAATGAAACAAATATCATTTGGTGTGTAGGCAGTGATCCTCTTACGATCACATTCAATGACGACTCGGTGTGCCGTCAACCAGTCCATCCATAGGATGACATCGAACTCTGACATGTCCATGACCAAAAGGTCTACGGTGAGTAGAATCCTTGAGATCTCTAACTCACACTCCCAAAATATCTTATCGACCCTCACCCTAGCACCTAGGGGAGAACTCACATGCAGTGGCTCTTCTAAGGTCTCAGCCTCTAAGCCTAAGTCTTTCCCACAAGATACAACAATAAATGAATGTGATGCACCAGAATCAAATAATAAACTAGCCCATAAGCGAGAGAGCAGAAATGTACCCTGTCTAACTGACTGGTTCGCTGGCTCAGTCTGCGACATCATAGCATAGACACGTCCCTGGGTCCCCAAATTTCTGGCTTGTGAGCCCTACCCTTGGCCCCGACCCATACCTTGGCCCATCTGGCCTGCTTGCGGAGTTCCCGCTTGTAAAGTGGTAGGAGTCTGTGTAGCACCTTGGAACGGATACTGGCTTCCCTGGCCCATAGTGGGGTAGGAAACACTATAGTGAGTCTGTGTGTGCCCCACCGAAGACTGGAAATGAGATGCCCCATAGCTTTGGGATCCTTACCTCTGAGGAAAATCCCGCTTCATATGCCCCGGTTGGTGGCAATGATAGCAAGTCCTTTGGCATGCCTGGTTGGGAGGCCTCTGATTTCTCTCGCCTTAGGAGGATTGACCTTGGTCTTGGCCTTGATAGCCACGACCCTGTCCCTAAAACCCTTGCCTCAAGTCCAAGAACTTTCGGGCCTTTACAAGTCGAGCGGCCGCCGGGAAGTACTTACCCATGAAGAGTTCCTTAAACTCTAACCATGTCATTATCCCCAAGTTCCTTGAGGTCTTTATCCAATCCCACCACACTTGGGATTCTCTCTCTAGCTGGAAAGTAGCTAGGGTTATCTTTATAGCATCGGAGGTGATCTCCATTGCCCCTAAAACCTTGTCCACTTGCCGGAACCAATGGTCAGCCACCATCGAATCCGCTCCTCCCATATAGATCGAAGGATTGTGTGCTTTGAACTTCTGGAGGTTACTTGATCCTCCTTGGCCCTCACTCGCACTAGCCTATGCAATGGTAGCTGCTGTAGCACTATCTTGTGCAATAGTAGCAGCCGCAGTACCAATAGCCTCTATGAAGGCTTGTTGATCAAATGCCGATAGGGGTTGAGTTTTCCACCCGCCGCCTTGGTTTCCTCTTTCTCTATTGCCATCTAAACCCATTTCAAATAGCAATAGAACACTCACAAGGTATCCCAAGATAGGGATTAAGTTTTAAACTTTGAGATTTATCTCATCATCTCCCTAGTGGTGCTTATGTTGCCCACAAGTAGACATTTATGCCTTGAACTATCCCGTTCATCCCTTTTTATTTTCGAACCCCGAGGTTTTGTATTCTAACTCTAGTGTTCCTCTTTTAAATATACACTCTACCATGTATATAATTCACACAACAAGTAGTACATAAAATGTACCAAGTAGAGCACATAACATGTAGCAAATATAGCACATAACATGAAATGCACATGCAATGCCATGGTCTAAAACCCATGCCCCTCAAGCCCTAGGTAAATCGTATATTTATTCTCTGATACCAAGCTGTGACATCCCAAAATTCGGGGGTCCGTTAATTTTTCATCAACCCGCGGAATTCCCATGGATACCGAGTAACTCAACATCGTGCCATTATGCCCCTCTTATTGGAGTCCATAATTGAACAAAAATCAGGCAGAGTCTCCTTTGTACGGGAAGCTCTACCAAAAACACAACTTGTGCATCATATAATAACAAGACCCATCCAAGGTCCAATATTTAGCCATGACCACACCGAGTCCATTTATCCATACTCATATAAAACATGCATAGTTATATTTAAACAGTCCATATAAAATCTGTTACAATTCCTTTATACATTACATGCCAAAATTTAATTACAAGTCTAATTTTACAAAAGAAATGGATTGAAAGCCACAAATCGGCTTTTCTTCCTTAAGTGCCCGAGTGAGTGCCGTCCATCGGCGTATAACCCGTACCTAAAATGTTTTCCCGTATAGGGTGAGCCAACGCCCGGTAGAATTTATCCTATAGGGGCTACTCCCCACCCTAGATGCATATGTAATGTGTATATGCAACAAACAATATTTAACAATCATTTCATACAGGAATATTCATTCAATGTTGGAATGCAACCATATCATGTTATGAAATGAGATGATACTCACTCATACACTTAAACCCAAGTCTTCACCAACTTCCACAACACAATGCAATGCCAATGTGTAATGATCTGTCTTCGACGAAAATACATCCAATGATCACTTTGAATAAAAAACATGTGTTTTATAAATCAGATCATTATTAGATGGTACTCATTAAATGAGTGTTTATGTAAATCAAAAATCTTGTATCTTGTTGGGCAACAAATTTTGGAATTTATGTTGCTAGTTTCGTATACCATACTACACTTTTTCAGAATTTCACCACAGGGGAGTGTATAACCAAGTCGCCGAGTCTTGCACCCGAGGGAGGGATTTACCCTTTCTTGCTATACCCAACACAAGTTTTCCATGTAACATATGGCTCAATGGGATCTTCGATCTAGCCTTACCGATTTCACATATCAATCACTAAGAATGATGTTTGATTAACCATGCATACACACACACACACCCACTCTCATGACTCATGCGCAACATGCAATGAATGTCAAATGGACAACCTCAACAACATATCAACATCTATCATTGACAATTATATCATGTGCATATTGATTAGCACAAAATATTGCATAATTATATGTTCTAACCATCTGTTAATGGTTTTTATGATGCTATTGATTGAAGTTATATATGTTGAGTTATTAATGATGACATTTTGCATTTGCAGTTAAAATGTGTTAAACAAAACTCCCTTTGGCACTTCAACAAGGATGGAGACAAAAGGGGATGAAAGAATGAGAATTGGAAAGCTCAACGGTTGTCGAAACGGTAGAAACAGCACAGTACGCAATACCGATATGCAAAAGCTGCTAGAGTTTGAGCTACCGGTACGCAGTACTGGCATTGTCTGTCGAATTTTTCCTTAAATTTCTGCAGTTGAAGCTCTGTCACTTTGTGGACCCCACCATCAGCTCTCCCCTGCTCCCTTGAAACACCCACAATACTATTCATCTCTTTCACACCATGGATTGGATATTTTGGAGCTTGGGTGATAAATGAAGAGAAAGAGAGAGGAAGAAGCTGGGTGTGCAGACAAGCTCTGCACACCCCTGCCCAACCCATGCCACCTGCTACCTATGGATGGAAGGGACTTCCTATGCTACCCTAGACCTCTAGAGGCACATTTTGGAGGGAAAAGAAGGGGGAGTTCAACATTATGGAAGGAGAGACAGATATAGAGAGGCTATCCTGGGTAGAAGATGAAGAATAGTGTTGTTAGAGAGATAATTTGATTTTTCTGCATTTTCTTCATCACATTGTCATGTAATCTCTTGTAAGGATCTTTAGAACTTCATTGAATGTCATTAATTTTATTTTCATTTATGTTTCTTCTTGGTGTAATGCTTATTTAAAGATTCACCATTAATGCTCCAAGTTTTTCATTTTTCTTAGTTGTAAAATGGGTTTGAAATGTTTTCACCATTTGCCTTTAATTTCTTGCACTTAGTTACTCTAAATCTTCATAGTTTCCCATGCACTCTCATTACATTGTTGGTTTCATTTCAAGCATGAGTAGCTAAACCATTAAGTTGGTAAATCTAAGGGAAACCTCTACTTGGGTATACCATTCCAACTCATTCTCCTCCCTCTCATATGAGTTCAATGGTTTGGTTTGACTGGGTTGAGAGTGGATGAGTTGATGAGTCTTTGATATTCTGTAGACTTAGTCACGGATTAAGCTTAGATCCTCACCAAATTTATCCCTAGCTTCCTGCGAATCAATCGTTCATTCATGCTCTATCAGAGGAGGGTTTGGAGTAGAGATGGTATTCCCATTGGAGTGACCTTTTGGGTTTGCCAACATTTATTTTCTCATTACATTCTCATTAGTACACACTTCACCAAACAACTTCAACCACAAAGATTTTACACTTTCATTTTCACGAAATCATTTTCACATTGGTTTACTTTTTTTCCCGTGGAATCGACCTTGAAATACCACCAAGTAAAACACGACTCACGAAAGTCTCCTTGCGATTGGGGAGCATTTTTGTGCACATACATCCCAGATTTACATCATCCCATTTTCCTTCCTCATTGCCCTTTCTTTTGACACTATCCCAAGGGAGAGAAAACTTTCCCTTTGTCCATACATTGCATAGTCTAAGGAATAGTAATTAGGGGTTAATAGAGTTAAGGTAAACCATCAATCACATCTAATCTTCATAATTTCATCACAATGTTAAAATATCAACTAGAATGTATCAACATTTATATTCAACACAATTTACAAGCATGTTATTACATAATCTATGCCAATGACACACTTAATCACAAAGGCAAAATATAACACAAGTATGGATATACATTGACCATGCAAAACATACTTAATTTTCACCTAGGCATTTAATCAAACACCTTCGAGGCACTCAAGTCATGTAATCACATAACATATTCCAAGTCACCACAAAGCCCAAGAAATCACATTAAGTGATTTCTAGTCAACATTTTTACATAATACCAAGTCACAAGAAAATTGCATAGGTAACTTCTATATACCAAACTTAAACTACAAATTGGTCTAGGCCAAATTCCATACCCATTCCATAGTACATCTTAGGTAAGAAATCAACCCAAGTAGGAGAAACCCTACCTTAATAGAAGTGTAAGATGAGTGTAAAAAGCCTCAATAACTCTTCCTCTCTTGTTCAGTTTTAATGTCACATGTAGGGTTCTTTTTCAACTAAGCGTATGTGTTTAGCATCTTTGAACATTTTGCAGGTAACATTCATGAGTTAAAACATCTCTAACTCTAGTTATTAAAATCCAATTCTAAACAAATATGTGGGAGATGAACATAAACTCATAGGAATTATCTTTCACCAAAACTCACTATTTTTGAACACTAAATACCTGTTCCAAGTAACTCCTAAACTAACTGTAAGTTACAGAATTTACAGGTTCCAGCAAGTCATAATCATCTTTAGAAATTCACCAAAAATTGAGTTTTCATCCTTTTGGCATGAGACCAAAGCCAAAATAAACCTTTATGAATCTATTTCAAGCCCTCAAAGTTTAAGATTCATAAACAAACTCTAACTCATAAAACCAATTACGAAACTACATGTTGTCCAGATTTTTCAAATCAGTTTCTATAGGCTGGGCCTAAATTTAAAAAATCACCAAAAATCGTATTTATCTCCATTTGACTTGAAACCAAAACCAAACGAACCATTTTTTAGTCTATATTATATCCTCAAAATTCCAGATTTATTAAATAATCGTAGCTTACGCAATGAATAAAAAAATCACCTACTGTCTAGGATTGACAGCATCACTTCTTCTTCTTCCTTTTGGTTTGAGCTCAAGAAAAATACCCACCAAGACTTGATTTCCCCAAAATCTCCCCTTGAATATTTGGTGAAATACCTTGTTCTTGGTACGTATGCATAGCCCTTGTCGAGGAGATGAATTTTAACTCTTGGTTCAACGAATTCCGACCGACGGAACTCTGAGAATTGAAGAAATAAGCCTTGAAGATGAATTTTTCTTCTCTTTTCTCTCTTCTCTCTCTATGGCCGGCCAAAGAGGGCTGAAATGAACATATTTGTGCTAAAAATATGATTTATCTCCTATTTATAATTTTAAATACTTGCCTCTAATCGCACCGCACGCCCCCTTCTTTCTCGGGTCCGTTTTCACCCCGAAACAATTTATTACCTTACAAGGTAAGTTCAAATTAATCTGATTTGAAAATTTAATCAATTATAATTAAATTTTATTTTTTTTCATTTTTAGGGGTCTTGGTGAGGTCATCCGCCACCTAGTCGCCTCAAACGACGTGCCAAAAATTTAACTTATCTTGGAATGCGATGAAATTAGATAGGTGACTAAATTCCGTGATACGAGTCCAACGGTGAAGTCCGTTGTGTCATACGAGGTCTAGAGAACACGTATTTTAATTTTCACATTATAGTGACAAATTGTCATTTTGCTTTTTTTCGAAAAAAGTTTAAATTTTCCCGGATTTTGCAGATATCGCATGAATAAACTCATCAAGAATATCCTGGCCCACACACACCCCCAAATCCTCGCAAGTATATACAACTTTTGGGAAGGGTGTGTACCAACACGTTAGCATTGACGAATTCTAACCCAAGAATAGTATACTAACCCTCTACCACGGCATCCGTAAGGAAATAGTGGTTTTGTTGTAGAAACGGCCACTAACACTCTTTCATTTCTTCCTAATTCCAAAATATTCTTTCATTGAAAATTACATCTCTATTAATAATCAATTTTGTTTTGGTTTTAAGATTTTTGAAGTTACAGGCTTTTTATTCATCAAAATAATCAAGAAATTTGTACATTTCACTTTTCTTTTTTTTATCTTATGTCTTTTTTCATCTAGCACAAGGACATAACAAGTGCTACCATAATTTTTGTGGAAAGGTAGATAAAACATACAAATTCGATGTGCTTGATTTACTATTGCAAAGCTCAAACACTCAAACAAATTTTTGGTCCAACTCTACCACTTCAGTATGAACAATTTGTGGTCAATAATAAAAGTGGCTAGCATCCAGGAATTTTGTAATTTTGTAGTTTTTTTTAATTCAAACTTTAAGGATTGCCTAAGAACCTATCATTTTACTATTACAATAAAAAGTATGAAACCATCGATCTTCGAAAAAATGATGTCGCTAAGCTTTTTGGCACATTGAAAATGCATTATTGTTAACATTTCTCTTTCCTTTAGTAAAAAAAAAAAAAGAAACTCAAATATTGAATACTACTCATCCATCCCCTCTCTCTCTATATATATCTATCTATCTCAAAAAAACTATAGCACTCACCCTTTATTTATGTTTATGGCCTCAAAACACATATAACACTCACCCTTTACTGCTATTTATAGAAACAACTTGATGCTTCTACTTATGTTACAATAGGCAGCGTATTTCCCTATTGCCCACCACACTTTGATTTAGACTTACTTATCTTCATGTGGTAATGGTATGGGTATCAGTGTTCTAGAACTTTTTGGGTACTAGTTGATACACACGTGTGTTATACATGGACTATTTTGAGGTTGCACTTTAGAATTGCACTTTTTCATGATGATGTAGTGGTCATTCCTGATTGCCTTTAGCTGAAGCATTATCTGCCTTCCGTTGAAATAACCCACAACCTCTTCAAGTTTTGAATTTGGCATGTTCATCAACATTGAGCATTACCTTTCAGAGATGGAGAACCTAACTTGTGTAAAGACCGACCTGCCTAATGACCATGTGGATTAAGCAGGGGCACATTGCCTTATGTGACATGTAGTTTTGTAGGCATTTTATTTTTATTTTTTTGGACAGAGAACGAGAGGAGGGGCAAGGGTGTAGCTGCATATCATACAACAATTTATTTCTTTTTGCAGTACACACTCAAGAAAATTGGGAACATGAACTTTGATTAGTGGATGAATTTAAAATTGATGAATATGTAGTAGGAATGTAGAAATCCATTGCAATGTATTTGAAACAAAAAAAGGGAGCTCATGAACAACCTACAATATCTAAATCAACAGATGCTAGCAAAAATTGATACTTCGCACAAACCAATGATTGCTATAATTTTCGTAGCATTTAACACAACCACAACATCAATTGGGAAAATCAACTTTTTAATCACCCTGTTCTATGTGTAAAAATGAGAAAACAATACACTTGGTCTATGAGGTTATTTGCAATTTTTAACGAATTAATATACATATGATAAGAGAAATTACGAGAAAGTTTGGAAGGGTAACCAATGAAGCAGCCATAATAGGTCGATTGGGTGTGATTTATTTGATCTCAAGAAAACAACAAAGTTCTAAAGCTGTTACCCTTGGTGATTAGTTGCTGACTTGAGAAGGGCCATCCTATTGGAATCAATTAGAACTAGAGACGTCTTTGAATCCATTGAATGAGGATGTTTCATACGCTCCTCGCACATTTTCATGGCTAATACACTGACTGATGGCCGACCCATCATTCCTTCAGAGTTTATAGCATTGATAGGACCACCAAGTAAAGGTTTTGATGGAATGTATTAAGCCATAAAAATGCAAAACATTTAAGAAAACTATATCATACAAAAACTCAAAGTATGGTGACCATTGTGTACCTTGCAGCCGGGGGAGAAAACAATCCCGAGGTCACCACCAGGGTGTTGTATTTCTTCTTTTTCTATAATGGTATCAGCCATGAATTAATTTAATAAAACCCCATTGAAGTTCTTTTTGTGTTGTATTGCCCAAAAAAGATCAATTAGGAAATGCTGGCAAGTGTTAATCAAATTAAACAAAAAGCTAACAAAAGGAACTCCACAAGTACAAAAAAAACTGAAAAACCCATAAATGCATAATTAATTTCTTACGATTCTGTGATTATACAAAGCTAATGCTCAGTTTGGGAGCATGGTATTGAAGTTGTAATTTGGAATTGCTAAACTATAATTTGAACTATGAACTATCTTAACTCCAATTCCAAAAGCCCCAATGCCATACCGCCAAATGAAGCATGAGTAACTCCTTTGTGTACAGAAATGGAACGACAAACCCACATAATTTAATTGATGAAGTATGTGAAAGCAATTGATGTATCAGGACTACATTTACATTTGCTCCTTACTCCATTCCTGACTTTAGCAAGTATTGGCAAATGAGAAAGTATATGAAATAAAAAGAAAAAAGAAACAAACTAACTTTGGAGCACTATGTCTTTTACTAAACCCAGATAAGTCGAGTGTATGGAGTCTAATAAAGATGAGATGGATTAATGTATTTACAAGGGACAGATTCAAATATACTCAAATTATCAGTCGATGACATTGAATGCCATAAGCTCCAAGTGAAGTAAAACAATAAAAAGATAGTCAATTTAACTTGCACAAGAATGAATTTATACATTAATTTACTCATCAGAAATAGATGTAGCTAGGCCAGACATATAGAGTCTAACAATGCTACAGAAGGAAACGTGTACAAACAATGCAGAGACCATAGTTTAATACCGAGAAAAAAATCAGAGAGAGAGATGTGACATGTTTTACCTTTGGATCCAATAGTCTAAGGGTGTGATCTTGGTGGCATAAAATTGGCTTCGATTACAATGAGAAGATTGGAACAATGCGAAATTGATGATTAAATGGACGAAGAAGTGAGGAAGAGGAAGAGATCGAAATAGGAACAGCCAAAGCCGAATAGTGTTAGGGAACAGACCAAGCCAAAGCACTTCTACTCTCTTCAGTTTAATCAATATTCATCTTCTGAGAAGTAGTTACATGGGAAGAGGATGTCTACCCTTCCTCCACATGCATCTTGAAAATATCGTTGCGGCTGTAATTCATGGGAGTTAGAATATGATTCTCGGTCATGTGTATGTTGACAGTACCACTTAATTTAGTTGAATCATGGGAGGGATACCAGAAAGCTAAAGACACAGTATCTATAACACGGATGGAGAAATTACAAAAAATAAAATCATCCTATGAATATTACACTACCTTCTTTTTGGAGAATTTTCCCTTTCAAATCGCATATTAAATCTGATGCCAACTGCAAATCCATGGTCAACAAATTCTAGCTATTTATTCAAGCCTATAATAAACTGACTCGTCCGGAATTTTTGAAAATGAAACCATAACAAAAATTACTAATTTAGTAAGATTTTTGCAACACAAAAATCATTTCAAATTCATCAAATAGAGTAATATATAGTACCTCATCTTGTAGAAAACAACAAAATGGGTTTGAGTAGTTACAACATAAGATTTCATTGCAAGCACTCCTAAGTGCATGCTCTGGCTTGAAATCATTGACGATGGCATGGAGCTTTGTGGACAAGTAAGGTGTCTAAACCCAACAAGTAATTCCCCATTCTTTTTCCAATGGCAATCGAACCTATATGCACCAAGTAGATTAAAATATGGGAATAGTCAATTGGAACAACTATTTTCCTCACTACGTTGCTAGTAGAAATATAATTAACAATAACACCATATCATTTTGAAATCCCCCTATATTTTGAATTGTTCATGTAAAGGTCAAGCACACGTACCTTTTTATAAAAATAAAGTGCATTTAGGTTCACATTCCAGTGTTCTTATACTTGATAAATGTAGCAGGGTGCTCGGTAAAGTCATGCAACTAAAATCATACTAAAGGATGGTTGAAGAAAAGGCATCTTACATTTTACACTACACTGCATAGAGTGTTACTCCTATGTAAAGTGATTCCTGTGAATGCATTACCAAAAAATTTGATTTATAATTGTAAACACTGACCAAAAAAATGTTCTCCACCATTGTTGTAGCAACTAAATAGAATAATAAATTGAATCAAAAACCAAACAACAAAGAAGAAAACACCAAATCAAATCTAATTTAGTAGTAATTTAAACCAAAACAAAACCTAAATGTGGAACTAATAAATTGAACACAAGTGGCAGTTACTCGATCATAGCGAGAGGTTGGATCTCCTCTAGTGGTGGAAAGCTTGATGATGCCAAAACACAATAGGCAATCTATGTCTAATAGCGAAGGGGCGAAGGACGATGGGGTTTCGTTGGATCAAAAACAAAATCACAAAGAATAAAACAATTGTATAAATCAAATCTAATTGAGTAATAATTCAAACCAAAAGAAAACCAAAAATTCTGAAGTTTTTAATTTGAACACAAGTGGTAGTAACCTGGTCAGAGGGGTTGGAGCTCCTGTAGCGGTGGAAATCTTGATGATGCTAAAACACAATAGGAAGCCAGTGTTATTTTTTAAAGAACAATGAAATAGGTCTGTACTAAATGCATTTTAAATTGGTCTAACAAAAAGAGTTCAAGTGATCTAATAAATTTGAACAGAGTTGATGCTTTTACACCCATAGCATGAGTAGTAAAAGCAAGTAAATAATTTGAAATTCAAGTTATTTCACAGAATAACACTCGTGTGTATTGAGCTCGTAATGGTACCTCACAAGTCAAAAGTCTTTGTACGGTTGAAGAAAGAGCGTGTTCTTGGGCCATCGTAGAAACATAGATAGGTTGGATGATAGTACGAACAATGAAACTTTACGACAGCTTTTTCGTGAACAATCACTTGCATTAGATATACAAGTGCTCTCTGAAAACCAGTAGTGACCAAGGTAGATGTTTCATACAGTACAAAAAACCAACAATGACCAGAAAATAAATTTCTTACTAACTAAATGACATTAAACGGCATGAAACTGAGGCGAATTAGAAAAAACATCGAGAGGGGCATGTCTCTATTCGGAAGATACAACATTGTGAAACTCAGTCCAAGATTTAAGTTATTGTATACTATTTATATTTGGATCTAGATTAACTTGTCAAGCAACTAACATGTGTGCTATTCTCTGTCTGTGAAAATGCAAGGAAGAAAAGACAAAGAGACAGAGAGACGGAGAGGGAAAGATAAAGAGAAGGGGTTGTGAATTTTCAAGCAAGAGAGAGAGAGAGAGAAAAGAGGGAGACAAAGTCGAAGAGAGGAGATTGTAACAGTTGAGAGAAATAGAGCCTAGGCTGTGAATTTCAAAGAGGAAATAGGGAGGGAAAGAGAGACAGTGGGAATACAGGGAGACGTGAATAGCTAGGTAGGTTAATGGGAAGCAATTAAGTTTGGAGGACATGAATGAGGTTGTTGTGATGTTATAGGATAAAACAAGAAAAAATATTTTTCACATATGCAAACTTTTTAAAGTAGTATAGATTTATGGTGGGTGGTGCATATTTGTAATTATGATCAAAATTAAATTCATTTTCAAAAGGGCACTAAATTGAATGTGTATTTAGGTGTTGATTAGTAAGGGTGCAACTACAATCCAATTTTTATGGAATTCGATGATCCTCCATTAGTCAACAAAAAATTGGAACAATTGGAATATTAACCTAGCATCTATCTATTTTTTTCTCAGTCAAAGTAGATGTCTAGAAATGGAGAAAATTTATATCATCGCTAAGTTATGATCCAATCTCAAAACGTAGGAAATTTTCCATGTCTTTTATAGCCAAAATAGTACCACCCCACGTTTGCTTACATCTCCAAATCTTTGGAGGGACTAGAATTATGCCAAATAGAATAAAGAAAACAAATAACAGGGCAAGACTAACCATCCCCAATCCACAGGCTTCAAAAAAAATTTAAAGCCAACAATAATTGGCTTAAAAAAGTGGACTCTTTGTCAACGATCAGGGAAAAACTTGACATATTGTATTGCTTTTTAGTACTTGTCCCTTTGATTGAGATAAAAAAAAATTGACAAATACTTAAATGTGTTGTCTTCCTCTGTCAATATTATGGTTATCTTAGTTATTTATAATTAATCTAGTTATTCTATTAATATATGTTGGGAATCATATACATATATGGAAATATTAGATCAAAGACATACCTTAATTCTTTAATCTCAAATCGTTTGAGAATGTTCCACATTTCTTTAAAATCCATAAAATATGTTCTATTTAATTGCTCAAACAGTTTAGTGTTGTTGCATAAGATGAATTAACAGTTTGGTATTATTACATAAGATGAATCAACACTAGGTGTTTCACAGCACAATAGCCTTTCAACATTATGCGGGGAGAAAGAGAAAGATAATAGGTAAAATCTTATGTTAGTTTTTCTAATAATGTCCATTGGTTGCCTTAGAGTTTATATAGGCAATCAATAGGTGTCTTGGAGAATGACATGACTGTTAGTAGTTTAACAGACACATCACTTGGGTGTAAAGAACTCCTCCAAGAGTCATGCCCCTTGGGCATTCTCTAATTGGGTTGAACCATTATAGGCACCCTAGTTCGGGTCCATGATCCAAACACAATATCTAACATCTCCCACTCACTCATGGTGGGTATGACACTCTATCTATCTCAATCTATTATATACATCAGCGTAAATTCATATAGGCTAATGGGTCATGAGATTGTTGAGCACAATTGCAATTTGGGAGCTCTACACTAGAAACTCTACAGAGCTAGCATAGAGACATCAACCCTAACAAAAATAGTGTCTCAAGTACTCTAGACTCATTCGGATACACTAGTTCAAGCATCTCTAATCCCTCATATTAAAAGAGCTTGCTTAACCCCTTAGTTTTCACTTATATATTCACACTGTCTCTATCTAAACTAGTGCCCAAAGTTATGGACAATGAATATATCATGAGATGTTCTAAATGGTCTTCCTTTAGTCTTCATGGCATTGTGTTCAGAATTAACCGCATTCCCAGCAATGTCCCAAAAGGTCGAATCACTCATGGTCGTAAGTAACATTCCAAAATAGCTAAGCATTAATTCTTGAAATTTATGACTTAGTCAAAATTCAAAGGTACATAGAATGTTTGGTTATCCAAAATAACATGGCCATGTAAAAATTATAAAACCCGGGTAAATTTGATTTTTTCTTAAAAAGGGCAAAATGATAATTTATCACTATAATGCGGATTTAAAATTCGTATTTCTCTAGAGCTTGGATGACACAACAAACTTCACTGTTGGATTTATATCGCGAAACCAAGTTGCCCAAAAAAAATTTATCGAATTTCGAGATAGTCAATTTTTTCGCGTTTTACGAGATAACTGGGTGTCGGAAGACCTCACAAACGTCTCCAAAAATAGAAATTATAAAATTTCCTTATAATTGAAGCAAAATTCAAATAAAAATAATTTGAACTTAAACCGGGATGATATTAATTATTTTGCGACAAAAACTAAACCGCACAAGGAGGCATGTGGCGCAACGTGCACCAAGCATCAAGGGCTATAAATATCGGTAAAAATATGATTTTTTGGAAGAAATATATTCTGAAATCAGTGTGTAAACGTGTGAGGAAAAGAGGAGAGTGAAAAGAGAATGAGATTTCAAAACTTCTCGCTACGATCTACAAAGCTCCGTCGCTCAAATCAACTCGAGCCAAGAATCAAAGTCGATCTCCTCGACGAGGGCTATGCGTACATATCAAAAATGAAGGATTTAACCGAAGATCCAAAGAAAAGATTTTGGAAAATCAAGATTTTAGAATTGTGGTTGGTGTTCTTGAAGGTTTTACCCTTCATTTTACACTTCAAGAGGTAGGGTTTCCTCCTACTTTGGTTTATTTTCATCCTATGGTGTCCATAGAATAGGGTTAGGTGTATAGAAATGGCTTTAATCAATTCATAGCTTGGGTTTGACATATGGAAGTTACTTGCATAATTTCTTGGAATTTGGTGTTGGTGGGCATGCTATGTGTTTCTATTGTGCCTTTGTGAATAAGGTGTGTTATTGATATAGATTATGTAATAACATGTTTATGTTTTATTGTTAAGTAAAAAATGTTGATATATGTTCATTGATATATTGTCATTGTGTTGGATAAAGGTAATTATATGCACATGATATAATTGGCCTTGGTATATTGATATATGGTTAAATTATTCATTTGACATTCATTGCATCTTTGGCATGATATTGGCATCACATTCATGGGAATAAGGTATGGGTGTAGTTGTGGGTGCATGGTTGATCAAACACCATCCTTGGTGTTTGATAAATGGACTCGGGAACGGTGGATTGAAGATCTGGTTGATTTGCATGGTTGCATGAAAAACTTGTGTTGGGTATAGCAAGAAGGGCTAGATTCTCCTTCGGGTGTAAGACCCGGCTACTTGGTTCATACACTCCCCTGAGGTGAAATTCTAAAAAAGTGTAATGGTGTACGGAACCAACAGTGTGATACCAAAATTCGTTGCCCAACAAAAACACAATATTTTGTTTTATAAAAATACTTATTTGATAAGTAACATCCAACAATTACTTGATTTTATAAACACATGACTTTTATTTCAAACAATCGTTGGATGTATTTTATCAATGACAAATGTATGACACACGTGCATTACATTGTGTTGTGTTGTAAGAGTCGGTGAGGACTTGGGTCAAAGTGCATGAGTGAGTATCATCTCATATCATGACATGACATGGTAAAATTCCAATCTTGAATTACATGTTCTTGTTCAGAATGGATACTGGTAGTTGATTGTTGTATGTACACATTTCATATGCATCTAGGTTGGAGAGTAGCCTCTGTAGGAGATACTCTGTTGAGCATAGCTCACCCTATACAGGAAAATATTTCAGGTGGGGGACACACGTCGTTGGACGGTGCCTATTCGGGGCCCCATGACGAAGAAAGGTCAACTTCTGGCTTTTAGTCCCTTTTTGGAAAACTTTTGCAAAGTTAGTTTTTGGGCATGTGATGTATGTAAAAGAATTATAATTTTGAACTTGTATTAGCAATGTTTAATGCATAAAATCATGATGTGGGAGAATAAATTGATATTTATTGGACTTCGGATGGGTTATATGATGGAATGTTGTTATATGAGTATGGATAAATGGACCCAATGTGATCAATGTTGTATATTGGACCTCAGATGGGTCATATGATTGTACGATGCAGGTTGTTTTTTAGGTAGAGCTCCCCCTACAAAAGAGACTCTGCCCTAATTTTGTTAAATTATGGATCCCAATAAATGGGCCATGATGTGTGATATCGAGTTACACGATATCCATGAGTATTTTTTATTAGTACTCAAATATAACATATTATTATGCCCTTTTTTAACTAATTATGCTTTGATGAAGTTTAAATGCTGACATTTCACGTTCTAAAGTGGAAAAAGGGTTCAAGGGCAACAAAAAGTACATTTGAAAGCAATACCAACACATTAGGAAACAAATTGGAAAGCTTGGAACAAAGAAGTGACCTTCGAACGCCAACACATGTTCGATCGCTCATAAGAAGCAGAATAGTTGAGAAAGAATGTGTTATAGCCAAGAACCAAAGCCCGGAGTAACAAAGAAAAAACGTCTGAATGCCAACTCATGTTCGAACGTCCACTAGAGCACTGAAAAGATCAGACTGAAGACATGGTGTGTTGTAGCAAATTAATGACAAGTTCTAAATGGAGTGTGGAAGGAGATTTCCCCAAAGGACCAGAGGTCATGTGACATCTGAGTGGTAAGGACAGATCCTAGCTAGCGTTTGAATGGCTTTAGATTAAAAGTAGAAGAAACGTTCAAACGCCATGCACCATTCGAACGCCCTTAGAGCAAAAACAGCAAACACGTTCGAACGCAAACTCATGCTCGGACGTCCTTGACAGACTGCATGTAAAGTGGTTGACTTTTCACTTTGACTTAAGCGGCAAGCAATATTTCTTCACCCCCCTCCCTTGCCTTCTCTTTGCCTATAAATACTCCTATTTTACGGAGAGAAAGGGGCATCACTTCTACTTCCTAATGTTCTTAGTTTTCTCTTTGGAAGAGAGTTGGGAGGCTTAGACTCCCACTCATTTCTTTACATTCATGTTTACATTTACTTAAGAGTTTTAGTTTCTCTATTTACTGTTAGTCCTTACATTTATGTTTACATTTGCTTGTATTCAGAATTTCATTTCTCTGTTTACGTTTAGTGTTTACATATATTCTTTTACATACATTCCTTTGTTTATGTCTTTCACTTCCATTGCTTGAGCTTTCTTCTTTCTTAGAGGAGTGAAACTCTTCCACTTTTCTAGAGCTTTGCCAAAGCCATGAAGGGTGAAATGTGATTCACTCATTCTTTATTAAAGATTGGCTCCTTGTTATTATACTTTTATTTTACAAAGTTCTCTACTTAGATGGATGAGCATCACTCACTTTTCGACCTTTACCAAAGCTATGAAGAGTGAGTAGTTTCTCATTCACTCTTTAGTAAGAGGTGAAGGGCATGTGTAAATTATCCAAAAGTTATATTTATGCACTGTTCTAATACTTAATGTTTATCCCCTTGTTTATTGGATGATTGATTGCATCTAGAAAAGTTAAGGTACTTTGTATAATCGAGAGTCTTTCTATGACACGGATGACTCTTGCATGGAAAGACTCCTTGTTTCAAGTACCCCGGCTAGATATTCATGACTACCTTTTAATCATCCCCGTTATTGTGTGTCATTTAAAGAATTGAATATTAATATCATGATTAGATGTCTTGTAGAAACACTTGCTTGTCTGTAGACGGGTTAAGTCTCGGCACAGACAATTCTTGTAAACTTCTAGAAATACATCAGAACCATGGCCTTAATTCTCACAATCCATCTTCACCTTCTGATTAACTTGCTATTGACATGGGAGTTAATTGATTTATTAAGCATAAATATAATAAATCGGATAATTGACTACATGTCATGTTCCTCGAACTAAGGAGGGACTTTTATTTCATTTAAATTCATCTTATATTTTGTCTAGAAAACCTTCTTGGAAAAAATTTCATATTCAATCTAGGAAAAACCTCCCAATCTCACAACTATAAATCCCAAAGGTTACAATTGATTGATCTTCACCACTACTTACTTTGAAACACCAACACAACTAGTTCCCTGTTGATTCGACTCCGGACTCAAACCGGATTAATACTATAGCTTGATCGTATGCACTTGGTGTACACATTCGGATCAAGACAAGCTTTTGGCGCTATTGCCGGGGAATCATAGCAAAAGTGTTTTAAGGTAAAAGGTAAAAAGACCTTTCTTTTTGTAGATATTCTTTAGTTTACTGTAAATAATTTGTTTTGTTTCTATTTATTTTATGTCTGAGAACGCTCCTCACTATAAAAATTTGTCGGCAGAATCTTCAGGGTCTGTGAACCAGTCTGAACCAAATTCACCTAGACCAATAGCAGACACTTGTGAGAGTATTATAGCAAATAATGATAGAAACGGAGAAGTTCTCATAAGGGAAGATGAAGTGTCTAACATTCGAACTTTAAGAGATTACTTAAATACCATAAGAAATAGTGGCCCCTCGTGTTTTGTATTTCCTTTAGATGCACCCCCTTTACTGTAAAGTCGAGGACTACACAGTTGTTACCTGTTTTCTAAGGGTTGGATACCAAAAATTCGTATCTGCATATGAAATATTTTGAAGAAGTGTGTGGAACATTTCAAGACAATTCGGAACTTGCCAAGATGAAACTTTTTTCTTTCTCTCTAAAGGACAAAGCTAAACAATGGCTAAATTCTTTAAAATCTCTTTCCATGCCGACCTGGCAGATCTTTCAAAATAATTTTTATAGAAAAAAATTTCCCTTACATCGGACCAACATACTCAAAAGGTAAATCATGAATTTTTTGGTGAAAGAAGGGAAAACATTTAACCAAAGTTGGGAAAGATTCAAACAACTGCTTCAAGTTTGCCCACACCAGGCTTTTGAGAATTGGACGCTAGTAGGATTTTTCTATGACTCATTGCCCACTAGACTACGTCAGTTTATCAAAATGATGGCCAAATGAGAGTTCATAGGTAAAAGTCCGAAGGAGGCATTCTATTTCTTTGACACCATATCTGACAGTTCTCAAATGTGGGCTCAGCCTCGCCTACCACTAGTGAAGCCAAACCATCCACTTCCCAAGGGGGAAAGTATACCTTAAGAGAAGATGATGACCTGAGAGCAAAAATATTTACTTTGTCTCGAAAGCTTGAAATTTTAGAGATGAAAAAAATTCATCAAGTCGATATGGGCCCTTCCACAGAATAAGTGTGTGGAATCAGTGCAGTGACAGGACATCCTACTGGGGAATGTCTTACCATCCCTGCATTCAAAGAAGTCTTGTTGGAATAAATAAATGCAAACTCCAACTTCAACAAGCCTTACTCCAACCCATACTCTGAAACATATGGCGGCGAAATCACCCGAACTTCAGTTGGAGGAACACACAACCAACACTCATGAACCAACCAAAAATTCACATCCACCACCTCAAGTACCTTCCGTTTATCAACCATACCAACCACCACACAAAAGCAACCTTAAGGATACACTGAACCAGTTCATGCAAACTCAAATAAACTTCAATGCCCATTCCACCTAGTCTTTCACTAAGTTCAAAACACAGACCACCCATTCCTTCGAAGATCTTAAAATCCACATTCAAAATTTGACTCAATCCATGAGCACACAAAAAAAGGGCTAGTTTCCTAACCAACCAAAACCTCCACAAGACCAAGCCCAAGTTGTCACTACACTGAGAAGTGGCAAGGTGATTGACAAGACCACCAGAGACATGCTAATTCCAAAGTTAAAACCTGAGTCAATCTCATTAAACTCATCAGTTGAGCCTGAACTTGTAATTGAAATAGAGCCTGAGCCTATAATAGAACAAAATCTGTAACACCCCGTATTTTCTTTTTATATATTTGTATAGATATATCCATAATAAAATATTATTGTGAATGTGTGGATATGTATAATAAGGGAAGGATAAACCATATAGATTTTTAATACTAGGATAAATACTAGAGACGCACATTGATTGGCAAATTTGAGCTTTAAAGACGTTGAAATATGAAAATGGGGATTAGATGAATTTTTAAATACTTTTAGGTCAAGATAAGGTTTCCATTGAATCCGGAAGGTCGAAAAACCTTGGGAAAGATAATAGGAAGTGCATTGAAAACTTGGTAGACGGAGGAAGAATCTGTCTGCTGATTAGTACCGGTACAGGGTATCGGTACTAAATGGTACCGGTACTGGGTACCGGTACCAAATGGTACCGGTACCGGGTACCGGTACCCCGTTTACAGAAGATTTTTGGTACTGGTACTGGGTACCGGTACCCCTATTCCAGAAGGTTTATAGTACCGGTACCGGGTACCGGTACACCCGATAAAAGTCTGAACATTTTAAGTCGCGACCGTGGTCCACTCTTAGCCTTATAAATACCCAAGGTCGTCCATTTTGACCCCATTTCAGCTACTCCAACATTAGAAACCCTAAGAGAGAAAGAAAGGAAGAGAAAAGAGGAAGGAAGGAAGGAAAAACAAGAGATTTAGGGGTAGATTCAAGCATCAAAACCCTAGTTCTTCAAGATTCAAGGTAGGGGTTTCTTCCATTTTCATTCAATGATGCTAGGGTTAGTATATATGTACATTTGGACTCTAAATAGTATATATTTGTTATGGGTTCATTGATTCTAAGTCTTGGTATGAATATTCACATGATTTGAACAAAATAATAGTTGGAAATTCATCAAACCCTAATTTTTGGGGAAAATATGGATTTCTCTCTATATTTTCAATTCCTCTTGATTCCTAAAATGCTAGAGCTTTGTGTTGGGTGTTAAAATGATAGTATGGATGATCTCATGCCTATCTACTTTAAACTTGTCTTTTGAAACATGAATGGTGGAATGAGTATGTTTTCTTAAATTTTTTTATTATGTATCATGCTTGTGAAAAATTGGGGAAAAATTATGGAATTTGCTTGTATATGTGCTGAATATATTGTTGGTATGGCACTCCTGGGTATGGTGTTGTGAGGGACTTGGATTACCTTCAAAAACTGCCGTAGGGCGTCAGAGGTTAGTCTATCCCAATGAGGGATGAGATGGTTGCCTAATGCTCGTAGTGGATCATTATTGTGACAATGATCACTATTGTTCACGGATACCGGGGAAAAGGGTTAGTATACTAGACACCTTGGAAGGATTTCGTCAATGCCGTATGAGACGGTACACGCCCTTCCTAAATTGGCCTGTGATTGAGATCATATATGGGTGAACAAGGTAGATTCGTTGGGGTAGATTCATGAGAAACGACAGCCTACTTGAGTGATACCGAATAGAAAGTATTGTTCATTGTACCAAACATTATTTCTCCAAGAGTTTCGGGTAGTATGGGATGCCCGCTAACTTGTGGAAATGGTGTATGGTGGATTGGATTATGTTGAAAATTGCTTGTCAATTAAAGTGGAATTTTATCCTCTTTCCATTGCTTTATTATGGTCCAAACTTGAGATCTCTTTTAAAATGCCCTTGTTTTATTTCAAATGTTATATATGTTACTTGTGAAATGTGACCGACCGTTTTCTATGTTTTTAAAACCTTGTTTGGATTTGGGAGAAATTTTCTACAGAGCTTCGTGCTCACCCCCTACTGCTAACCTTTTTCAGACTATGTACTTGAGGAGGAGGTAGGAGCCGAGGAGGCCGTACAGTGGGAGACTCCGATTGATGGGAGTGTAGATCCCGAGGTGGACGCATAGAGCGACCCCTTTTCTTTTGTACTAGACTAGGATGTTATTTTGGAAATTGTGAAGTCTATTTATTTTGTATTCCGCTGCAAGCTTACTTTAATATTCTTTTGGAGATGTAAATGCCAAAGATGGCATATTCTTTTGGGATATTCATGTAAATATTATGAATCATTGTTGGAAGTTTTCTTTATTGATGATTTACTTTAGTGCTCTCATGCTTAGATGGTTATTAGAATGTAATGCCGTCCAGGGTGTATTTTGGGGTGTTACAAAATCTAGAACCTTCTGAGGAAAAAGAACCTTCATGTTTAAATCATGTTCCTCTTCCGTATAGACTCAAAAGTTGAATCATCAGCCTGAAATTTACGAGCTTTTCAAGCAAGTAAAAATTAACATTCCACTTCTGGATGCAATCCAACAAGTACCATATTATGCCAAGTATCTAAAAGACTTGTGCACAGTCAAAAGAAGCTAGAATGTTCAAACAAGAGTCTTCTTGACAGAACAAAGCCAGTGTCTTACTACAATGCAAAATTCCTACAAAATACAAGGACCCTGGGTGTCCAACTATGTCATGTGACATTGAAGACTTTAAGATAGAACAAGCATTGTTAGACCTTAGTGCCAGTGTTAATTTGCTACCCTATTCTGTCTACCAACAGTTGGGTATAGGTGAACTCAAACCCACTTGTGTCACACTCTAGTTAGAAGACATATTTGTAAAAATCCCATTGTTGAAGATGTTCTTGCCCAAGTGGATAACTTTGTCTTCCATGTTGACTTCATTGTTCTAGATACTCAGCCAGCATTGCATTCAGAGAACCAAATTTTGGTCATCCTTGGTCGACCCTTCCTAACAACTTTCAATGCACTAATCAATTGCAGGAATAGAGTCATGAAATTAACTTTTAGGAATATGACCCTTGAGCTGAACATTTTCAATATTTCTAAACACTCAGGGAAGGATAAGGAAGAAGGGGAAGTAAACTTCATTGAATCACTGATATAGGAACATCTGAGTGACACATTCAGTAAAAACCTGACTTAATCATCTTTGCTAGAGTCTATCTCATCTGATTCAACAAATGATGACCCAAATACAAAAGGTTGCCCGACTCATGTTGTTGAGACATGGGTCCCAAATTTTGAGGAACTTTCATCAAATGGTACAAAGCCACCCTTATCAAGTGACAGGCCACCAAAGCATGGATTGAAGTCTCTCCTATCTGACCTTCATTATGCATTTTTAGGAGAAGATGAGTCATACCTAGTGGTGATTTCTTCTAAGCTCACATACTTGCAAAAGTTTAAACTGATTGAAGTTCTTCAAAGTCATAAAAGTATCATTGGGTGGACTATCGCAAACTTGAAAGGAATAAGCCCGTTAATCTGCAATCATGCTATATACCTTGAAAAGAACTAAAAAATCTCTCATCAAATGCAGAGACGACTGAATCCTCACATGATGGAAGTTATGAGAACTGAGATACTCAAACTCTTAGATGCGGGGATAATCTTTCCCATCTCTGATAGCAAATGGGTTAGTCCAACCCAAGTTGTACCAAAAAAGTTAGGGGTCACAGTGGTAAAAAATGATGCCAATGAACTAGCGCCAACTCGAGTCGTTACAGGATGGCGAATGTGCATTGACTACCAAAAACTGAATTTGGTAACTAGGAAAGACCATTTCCCTCTCCCATTTCTTGATCAGGTTCTAGAAACAATTGCAAGCCATGAATTTTACTGTTTTCTAATGGATATTTCGGGTATAATCAAATTGAGATAGCCTTAAATGATCAGAAAAAAACCACATTCACATGCCCCTTTGGCATATTTACATTCAAACGGATGTCATTTGGACTTTATAACGCTTATGTAACATTTCAAAGATGCATGCTAAGCTTGTTCAGTGACATAATTAAAAAAATTTGAAGTATTCATGGATGACTTCTTTGTTTATGGTGACTCATTTGATTTGTGTCTGGCCAACCTAGAAAAGGTGTTGATAAGGTGTAAAGAAGCAAATATGGTGCTTAATCGGAAAAAATGTCATTTCATGGTAACACAAGGCATTATCTTAGGTCACATTGTGTCGTCTGAGAGCATGAAAGTTGACAAAGTAAAAATTGATCTAATTGAAAATCTATGAGCACCCAAGACTATAACAAATGTCCGATCATTCCTAGGACATGCAGGTTTATATAGGAGATTCATAAAAGACTTCAGTACCATAGCCAAACCCATGTGTCATCTCTTGAGTCAGGACGTAATCTTAGATTAGAATGAAGCATGCCAGAAAACTTTTGAGAAACTGAAAGGCATGTTAATTTTCACTCCAATAATGCAACCCCTTGACTGGACTCTTCCCTTTGAACTAATGTGTGATGTAAGTGATTATGTTGTAGGTGTTATATTGGGACAAAGAAAGGATGAGAAACCACGTGTAATTTACTATGCAAGCAAAACTTTGAATGATGCTCAAATGAATTATTCAACAACTAAAAAAGAATTGTTTGCTATAGTTTTTGCTCTAGAAAAATTTTATTACTATCTTATTGGTTCTTCTGTTAATGTATTCATTGACGATGCAACCCTAAAATTCCTGCTCACAAAGAAAGATGTCAAACCGAGGCTCTTACGATGGATACTCTTACTCCAAGAATTTGATCTTGTCATTAAAGACAAAAAAGGTGTTAAAAATGTGGTGGCAGACCATCTATCTAGATTGACTTATGAATTTCACGAGGATGGACTGCAAATCAATGAAAAATTCTCTGACAAACAACTATTCATAATTAATGAGACTCTATGGTACGTGGACATTGCTAATTTCCTAGCTACTGGAACACCCCCTCTGTCAATCACTCCCATGGATAAAAAGAAATTTCTGGGAGAGATTCGTAACTTCTTTTAGGAAGATCCGTACATATTTAAATACTATAACGATCATATCATAAGACGTTGCATCCCCGCTCATGAAAGCAGACATGTAATATCATTTTTTAATTTTGAAGCGTGTGGTGGCCACTTTTCATCAAGGAAAACCGATGCAAAGATCTTGCAGCGCGGATTTTACTGGCCCACACTTTTCAAAACTGTTCATGCATTTTGCTTAACTTGTGATAGATGCCAAAGAATGGAAAACATTTCTAAAAGAAACATGATGTTCTTAAACCCCATTCTGGTGATTGAAATTTTTTACAGTTGGGGCATCGATTTTTTGGGACTATTTTTCCCTTCCTTTGGCTATCTATACATTTTAGTGGTAGTTGATTATGTATCCAAATGGGTTGAAGCGATTCTATGTCAAAATAATGATCACCAAATGATGATCAAATTTTTAAAAGAAAATATTTTATCACAGTTTGAAATTCCTAAATCAATCATAAGTGATGTGGGTGCTCATTTTTGCAATCGTCCTTTCTAGAATTTGATGAAAAAATATCTGATTCTTCACAAAATTGTAACCCCTTTTCACCCACAGGCTAGTGGACAGGCTGAATTAGCTAATCCGAAGATCAAATTAATTTTAGAAAAAACAGTAAATTCAGATCACAAATATTGGTCGTCAAGATTGACTAATGCACTCTAGGAATATCGTACTGCTTTCAAAACAATTTTGGGCATGTCTCCCAATGGATTAATCTATAGAAAGCCGTGACACCTACTTGTAGAATTGGAACATAGAGCATACTAGGCCATTAAAGCAATGAATTTTGACCTGAAAAAGGCTGGACTCTCAAGAAAACTTCAGATAAATGAATTGGAGGAATTGAGAAATGAAGCATATGAGAATGCTAAAATTGCTAAAACTAGGATGAAAATTTTTCATGACAAAAATATTGTGCAGAAGTCTTTTGAACCTTCTCAGAAAGTCCTGTTGTTTCATTCAAGACTCCGCCTTTCCGTGGTAAGTTAAAGTCAAGATGGACTGGGCCAACATGGAGTAGTAGAAGTGAAAAATCCATCAAACGGTAATATTTTTACTGTTAATGGCTAGAAGTTGAAACCATTTTAGGAGGATTTTGTTAAAAATGTGGAAACCATTATTTTAATGGAACCAGAATGTCCCTCCGAGAATCACACCTGACGACACTCAAAAAGGTCAGATCAGATAAAAACCCGACCCGAGGAGACATCATCATGAGACCTCCACCCCTTTTCCTATCTTTTCCCACCTGTCTCTATTCCCCCCTTCACTTTTTTCTTCTTCTTTCTTTTTCTTCTTCTTCGCTTTCTATTTTTCTCCCTCGTCTTCAGTTTCTTTTTCTTTTTGTTTTACTTCGCCTTTCTTCTTCTTTATTTTTTTTTGTTGTGCTGCAAAACAGATCATACCCAAACAAAACAATGTCCATGTACCCTGAAGATCAGATCACTATTCTCATGATTTACATTATTTTACTCCACTTCTTATGGGTATCTTGCTGCTATTCGAACTCACACACAAGGCTTACAAGCCTACCCGAGACCCAGATCTGCACAAGGAGGATTAACGTAGGAATTTTGATTTGTAGGAATCCGCAGAAGCACAGATTTCAACCTTTCAACCCCATTTTCAAGATCTACACTGGTAAATTTAAAATATTGGGGACAATGTTCAGTTTAGGTTGGGGTGTGAGATCTTTCGTATTTTGTTTTTTGTAGTTGTACCCATACCGTAAATTTTTAAAATTTTATGTTGTTATTTGAGTTGTTGTTGTTGTTGTTGTTCCGATCATATTGTGTATTTTTTCTTGTTTATTGTATGTATGTGGGTCAGTTTAAATCGTATTTGTGACTGACAGACGTTAAAGAACCAGATAGTGAGTCTTAAAACGTAGGACGCATGGATGTCACACTTTTTTGGTTTAGTCTGGCAGTTCTACGAACTTTTTCTTTAGATGTGCATACTGTGATCATGAGAAAAACAAGATTGGTAAGGAAAGACGAGATCCGACAAGAACAAGCGAAATCCCTCTGTGGCAGAAGCACTTTTGCTAAATGTCGTCGTGCCAAGAGACTTGGTTCCTGTAAACAGTTTGGCAGAGTCTTTCATGAGAAGAGATACAATCAGTGTTCTGAATCAATTTTCGGTCGTGCACTCGATTGATTAGACTGGATAGTGAATGGGTAGAGTAAGGATTATCCTGACTCGCCGTCATATTCCGGTACTTTGCTTAACCAGTTTGTGCGACAGGAAATTAGAAGAGTCATTGATAAATCAAAAGACATGGAGACAGAGGATGACTCGGATTAGACTGCTTTTAAAACTATGGAAAATTTTGTTTTAGGAATGAAAGTCAACGGTCCGAATTTCACACTATCTTGTAAATAGTGTGAAAATTTTTCATTGTTTTGTACATACTCTTTTTAAACCAAAATGAAAACATGGGTTGAGTAAGGAATGTTCCAAAATACCAACCTCAAGCATGGGTAGGGACTTATCCTGAGACGCCATGAATTTTTGTTTTAACTTATGTTAATAAGCCTTCTCTGATTGTATATAATGTAGTGTAGAAAATTTTATTTTGAATCAACATTTGAACGCCAGGTAACGTTTGAACGTCAGTTGCTTATAGCACTCTGTCTCTAATGAACTCTGATGGAACCAAAAAGTACTGGGAGCTAAGCTCGTTCGAATGCCAATAGACCGTTTATACGAGATTGAACGTTCGAACTCCAATAGAACGTTCGAATGGCATGACCTTACAGTACTTTGTTCTTTGACAGAACACAAAAGTACTAAGAGCTAGCAATGTTCGAATTCACTCCACGTTCGAATGATAATTTAAAAATCCTCCTATTCACGTTTAAACGTTAACCACGTTCGAATGTAGCGACTCAGACTATAAAAGCTTGCATCGTCTTTTTCAGTTCAAAATCCCCAATCCCTCTCAAATTTTCAAAAACCCTAGAACCCCTTTCCATTCCACAGACCTCAATTCACCTTCATTCTCCTAAAAAAACCAAAAATCATCCCTCCCCAACTCATTTCCACCTCAAAAACTTCATCCCCACACCAATTTTAGTACCTACTCAAGCTCCTCAACGTTCGAATGCCATGCCAAGAATGAAGCTGCCTGCCAGGCGCACTCAACCATAAGCATGCGGTTGTCTAGAGAGATGTTGTAATCTCTAATTTTGTTGAGCTTTGAATAGAGGAAGAGATGGAGAGGGGGAACTGGGTGTGGTACTTGAGGAATGGAGGGGATGTTGTTGTTGACTTGGTGAGGGAGTTTTACTCTAAGGCCGAGATCATCAACGATGCGATCCCTACTTATGTTAGAGGCAACCACATTGATATAGATGAAGCCTACATTACAGAGGTGAGTCAAGAAATACCTCGGGTGAAAAACCCAACATATCCCCCAAAGAAAAATGTGCCTATGAATGTTGTGGGGATGAAGTTGACTGGGGAGAGTGATTTTTCATGGTCGGGGTAAAATTTTTTGAAACAAAAGGAGTTGACTGACAAGTATAAGATGATGAACATAATTGTAGTCTCTAACTTGGCTCCCTTGAGACAAACAAATGAGATCTTGCCCAACATGGCACAATTGTTTTATGCAATTGGGAAAGGGCAAAGCATCGATCTCCTCTCCCTCATCCTGAGTGAAACGAAAAAGGGGTGTGACGTGAAGAGGAGTGCACTTCCTTTTGGCACCTTAGTAACTGAAATATGCATGGAAAATAGGATTAGGCAAAGGCCTGAAATGAAAATCCAAAAGCCGATGAGGCCACTAAACAAGGGCTCTTTCAAGAGAAGCCAAGGACATTGTGGTGGCTCAATGGCAAGACAAGAGGTGCCACCAGCCCGAAGAGGAGACAAGGTACAAGAAGAGCTAGATGCAGAGGAGGAAAGGGTGTTAGAGAGAAAGTTTATGCAAACTGAGGAGGTAGGCACTAGCACCCACAGATCACCACGAGATATCTTGATTGGCATCGAGGCCAACCAAGCCAAGATTCTTCGATAACAAGAAGAGATTCTTGGATATTTGAAGGGTGGAGCTGGTGGTGCCAGTTGACTTGGAGGAGAAGAATAAGAGGGAGATACTTTTGTTTGTAGGTGAGACTGTAGATGTTTGTTCTTTTGGTCGTCTGTTTTGTCTTTTTTTTTTTTTTGGTTTGCTGGATATTT
Source organism: Ilex asprella (assembly GCA_023539305.1). NCBI lineage: Eukaryota > Viridiplantae > Streptophyta > Magnoliopsida > Aquifoliales > Aquifoliaceae > Ilex > Ilex asprella. The sequence goes on along the minus strand of CM042189.1, from coordinate 23,825,977 downwards.
TCAAGTTTTTGGTGTGTTACTTCTTTTGTTGGATGAATTGAATCGTTAATGTTGGTGTATCAAATAATCATATTTTGTGAATGGAATGATTCAATTTACCACTTTTATTTGTATGAAATGTATGTGTAGATTTAGATTTATATTGATTATATTAATAACAAAACAGATGTGGGTGTTAAGATGACTTGTGAAAATGACTAAGCACAAAATCAATTTGACACCTCAACTTAACAGCCGAGATGTAAAAACTCAAATTTTGGAACCTTGATACTTACTCTATGATTTAATTGTCAAATGTACATTAGTAATTGCTATTCTTAAGGTACAAAGTGATCAGGCTCGAAAAAGGAATTGGTATATGACCGGCATTCCCTGGAAAACCTGATATATTCAGTAGAGATAAAAAAAAAACCATGGTAAGTCTGGATCTTAACGATGCTTTTGGAGAGGATTTCAAACAATTACTCAAAGTAAGCTCTTTCAATTCCGATCTCACTAAACTTGTTTTGATTGACACAGCTAAAGTCATCTATGTACATACCCCACAGGAAACCCTTGATTCTGACAGTTGCAAGTGCACATACTTGAGAAAGGATCTTAGGCCATCTTTGGATCAATTTTGAGCCTCAACCATTTCCTTTTCAAAGTGATATTCCCTAGTTAACCCTGTTTAAGCCCTCAGCGACTAATTTCTTTTTCAAGAAGTGTATATGAAAACCGAGCCACAAATACAATAAGATTGGAATACCATTGCTATCTAATTTTCTTACACCCTTTTATAAAGCAGTATGATACAGAAAGGCAAGAAAAATAGCGAAGATAACGATGGCCACTATTCAATAAAAGGATAACAAGTGGAAACAGCCGAAAGATAAAAAGAAACAAAAAGATAAGGAATTTCCAAGAAAGTGAAAAATGGGAAAAATAAAAGAAAGAAATCTCATTCCTAGGAAAAATTTTGAAAAAGTCAAACAGAGTTCTGCTAAAATGCATAAAAGAGATAGCTTTTGAACTCCACTGACGTCATTTCGTTAGCCACTGACCTCTGGCCACATTACAACCTATTCTAAGCCCTAATTGATCTCAAGTCTAATGCATCTGTGTGTTCTCAATCAGAAGTTAGGACATGTTAAATAGCATTTTTTTAATTGCATCAATATTCTTCCTTGAGATTATGTCAAGATAAAATCTGTTTTCTTCAAAACTTCACTCTTGTTCAAATTGAGCAAGTGATTTTTTCGATTGGCCATCTTCTAATCACATGCCATATGAGAGATAAGTCACTAAAATTAGAGCGATTTGTTTTGCTGAGAGTATTCCGATAAAGGTTTGTGAAATCAAAGTTATCCATGTAGGGTAGTACATTGGAATGTTTGTTATATCCAATTCTTTTCTCTAGAATGACCATCCTACTACTCAGGGAATTCCAAATGCTAATGTGACAGGTGCTAATTTTTGCATAGAGTGAGTACCAATGGAAAAGAAATGTAGGGGATAAGTCACGATTAAGGGTTGAATGTCTCAACGACCATGTTGCTAATTCATTTTTAGTCACCTCACATACACATTTGTTCAAATGAAGTTTGTGGGTAGCTTTACTGAAAACCATCACAAGACAACACTCCTCTACTAGGGTAAACCTAGTGGTTTAACGGCTTGTTGCATAAGCTAAATGCAACCGACTGACCTACGAAAAAGGCTTATATTTAATTATTGTATTACTAGGGACTAGCAATATCTAGGTTGAGGGGTGTGATTAGTACTCAAATATAACATATTATTATGCCTTTTTTGAACTAATTATGCTTTAATGAAGTTTAAATGCTGACATTTCATGTTCTAAAGTGGAAAAAAGGTTCAAGGGCAATAAAAAGTACATTTGAAAGCAATACCAACACATTAGGGAACAAATTGAAAAAGCTTGGAACAAAGAAGTGACGTTCGAACACCAACTCACGTTCGAACGCTCATAAGAACCAGGCCAACTGAGACAGAATGTGTTGCAGCAAAGAACCAAAGCCCGGAGTAACAAAAAACCAATGTTCGAATGTTAACTCACATTCGAACGTCCACTGGAGCACTGACTAGATCAGACTGAAGACATGGTGTGTTGCAACAAATTAATGACAAGTTCTAAATGGAGTGTGGATGGAGATTTCCCTAGAGGACCACAGGCCATGTGACATCTGAGTGGAAAGGATAGATCCCAGCTGGCGTTTGAACTATTTTAGAGTAAAGGCAGAAGAAACGTTCGAACTCCATGCACCGTTCGAACACCCTCAAAGCAAAAACGGTAAACACGTTCGAACGCCAACTCATGTTCGAACGTCCTTGACAGACTGCCTACAGAGTGGTTGGCTTTTCACTTTGACTTAAGCGGCAAGCACTATTTTTTCACCCCCACCCCTTGCCTTTTCCTTGCCTATAAATACTCCTATTTTTGGGAGAGAAAGGGGCAGCACTTCTACTTCCTAATGTTCTTAGTTTTCTCTTTGGTAGAGAGTTGGAGGCTTAGACTCCCACTCATTTCTTTACATTCATGTTTACATTTACTTAAGAGTTTTAGTTTCTCTATTTACTGTTAGTCCTTACATTTATGTTTACATTTGTTTGTAGCAAGAATTTCATTTCTCTATTTGCGTTTAGTCTTTACATTTATGTTTTTACATACATTTCTTTGTTTATGTCTTTCACTTCCATTGCTTGAGCTTTCTTCTTTCTTAGTGGAGTGAAACTCTTCCACTTTTCTAGAGTTTTGCCAAAGTCGTGAAGGGTGGAACGTGATTCACTCATTCTTTGTTAAAAATTGGCTCCTTGTTATTGTGCTTTTATTTTACAAGATTCTCTACTTAGAGGGATGAGCATCACTCACTTTTCAAGCTTTACCAAAGCCATGAAGAGTGAGTAGTTTCTCATTCACTCTTTAGTAAGAGGTGAAGGGCATGTATAAATTATCCAAAAGTTATATTTATGCACTGTTCTAATGCTTAATGTTTATTCCCTTGTTTATTAGATGATTGATTATATCTAGCAAAACTAAGGTAGTTTGTATAATTGAGAGTCTTTCTATGGCATGAATGACTCTTGCATGGAAAGACTCCTTGTTTCAAGGCAAGTAACCCGGCTAGATATTCATGACTACCCTTTAATCATCCCCGTTATTGTGTTTCATTTAAAGAATAAAATATTATAGTCATAGTTGGATGTCTTGCAGAAACACTTGTTTGTCTGTAGACGGGTTATTTCTCGGCACAGACAATTCTTGTAAACTTTTAGAAAGACATCAGAACAATGGCCTTAATTCTCACAGTCCATCTTCACCTTCTGATTAACTTTCATTCGACACGGGAGTTAATTATAAAATCGGGTAAATTTAAAATTTTTTCGAAAAAATGACAAAATGATAATTTGTCACTATAATGCGTATTTAAAATACTCATGTTCGAGACCTCGGATGAGGAAACAGAGTTCATTGTTCGACTCGTGTCGTGAAATCTAGTATCCCCAAAGAATTTTGTCGAATACCAAAATAGTCGAACTTTTTACTCGTCGTTTGAGATGACTAGGTGGCAGATGACCTCTCAGTGGTCCCTAAAAATAAATATTTTAAAATTTAAGTATGATTGGACTAAAGTACCAATAAAATTAATTTGGACTAAACACGTAATCTAATAAATCATTTCGGGGAGAAAACGGACCCGAAAAAGAGGGGACATGTGGCGCATTGTGAGCCAAGTCTCTAAAAATATAAATATGGACTTAAATGAGATATTTTAGTAGAAATATCTCATTTCTTCAGCCCTTGGCTGGCCATAGTGAGAAAAGAGAAGAAAAGTTTGTCTTCCAGGCTTATTTCTTCGATTCTCAGAGTTCCGTCAAGCAAAATTCATCGAAGTAAGAGTTAAAATTCATCTCCTCGACGAGAGCTATGCAACCGCACCAAATACAAGGGATTTCACCGAAGACACAAAAGAGGAGATTTGAGAAATTAAGATTTTGGGGTTGATTTTGGTGTTCTTGAAAGTTCAACTACTTCCTACACGCTACAAGAGGTAGGGTTCTTCCTACTTTAGTTTTTTTTCCTATCTTAAGGGCCTGTTAAGGGGATGATTTTGGGCTGTTTTAGGGGGCCATTTAGTGGCTGAATTGTGGGCTGTTTAGTGCCTAAATTGTGGGCTATTTTTGGACTGAATTTGGGACTGTTTTATGGTCTGTTTAGGGGCTATTTTGTGGCTGAATTTGGGACTGATTTATGGCCACTTTAAAGATTTTTTTTAGGCCACTTTAAAGACTATTTTTAGGCCACTTTGTGGGATGTTTTTAGGCCACTCTACGGACTGATTTTGTGGGTTGTTATGTGTTATTATGTGTCTTGTGATTTAAGTGTGTTATTGGCATAAATGATGTAATAACATGCTTGTCAATTGTATTGAATATAAATGTTGATACATGCTAATTGATGTTTTGACATTGTGATGAAATTATAGAGATTATATGTATATGATATAATTGTCCATGATACAGTTGATATATTGTTTAAGTTGTCCATTTGACATTCATTGCATGTTGGGCATGACTCTAACATCACATTCATGGGCATAAGTCATGAGTCTGGGTGTGTAGTATGCATGGTTCATTCAAGCATCATTCTTGGTGATTGAAGGGTGGGCTCGAGAAAATGGGACCGAAGATCCTATTAAGCCGCATGTTGCATAAAAACAAAACTTGTGTTGGGTATAGCAAGAAGGGGTAGAATCCCCCCTCAGGTGCAAGACCCGACAACTTGTTTATACACTCCCCTGTGGTAAAATTCTGAAAAAGTGTAGTATGGTATACGGAAACCGGCGATATAAAATCCTAAATTTGTTGCCCAATAAGACACAAGATTTTGACTTATAAGAAAAAACTCATTTAATGAGTACCATCCAATAATTATCTGATTTATAAAATGCATGATTTTAAAAACAAAGTGATCATTGGATGTATTTCCGTCGAAGACGGATTCATTACACATTGGCATTGTATTGTGTTGTGGGGGTCGGTGACTACTCGGGTTAAAGTGGCATGAGTGAGTTCCATCTCATCTCATATCATGGTATGGTGAATTCCAATATAGAGTTTCATATTAGTACTTGAAATGTTGATGTGAACATGAAATGTCGAATGTGAACATTGCATGTGCACTTAGGTGGGGAGTAGCCTCTATAAGAATTACTCTATTGGGCGTGACTCACCTTATACGGGAAACATTTCAGGTGCGGAGCATACACCGATGGACGGCTCACAATCCGGGCCACATGGTTGAAGAAAAGCGAACTTGTGGATTTTAATCCTTTTTATTGTAAAATTAGGCTTGTAAATTAATTTTGGAATGTAATGTATGTAAAGAATTGTAATTGGATTTTTATGTACTAATTTTAATATAGCCTTGCATGTTTTGTATGAGTATGAATAAATGGACTCGATGTGGTCTATATTTACTCATAAATGGACCTGACGTGGTCATTGTTGAATATTGGACCTCGGATGGGTCTTGTTATGTTATGATGCACAGGTTGAGTTTTTGTTTAGAGTTCCCCGTACAAAGGATACTATGCCTGAATTTTTATTAAATCATGGACCCCCGATAAATGAGGCATAATGTTGTGTTATCGAGTTACTAGGTATCCACGGGCATTTCGCGGGTTGATGGGTAATCAACGAACCCCCAAATTTTGGGGTGTCACAGCTTGGTATCAAAGCATAGGTATACGATTAACCTACGGATTGATGGGCATGGGTCTAGACCATTGCATTCCATACGCATTTCATATTATGTGTTCTACTTGCTACATGTTATGTGTTACTTGTTGTGTGAAATTTTATGCTTGATAGAATGTATATGGAAAAGAGGAACACATGGTTAGAAAACATAACCTTTGGTTCGAAAAAGGGATGTACGGGGTAGTTCAAGGGTTAAACATCTACTAGTATGTGACATATGTTCTACTAGGGGAATAATGAGAGAATTCTCAATGTTTGTTTTTTATCCCTAACTTTGGGATACTAAATTATTGGCCTATTGCTATCTTATGTGTGTGTAGATGGCAACTAGAGGAAGGGGATGTCGGGGAAGATAGAACAACAACCAACCACTACTGGCCATTGACCAACAAGCCTTCGTGGAAGCTATTGGTGTTGTGGCTGCTACTATTGTACAAGCTAGTGCTACAGCTGCTACTATTGCACAGACCTGTGCAAATGTGGGTGTAAATGTGGGTCAAGTAGGATCATGTAACCTCCAGAAGTTCAACACCCACAATCCTCTGGTCTTTCTAGGGGAGGCGGATCCAATGGTACCTGATCTTTGGTTCTGGCAGGTTGACAAGATCTTAAAGGCTATGGAGATCACCTCTAATGCCACTATGATAACACTAGCTACATTCTAGCTAGAGGGAGAATCCCAAGTATAGCGAGATTGGGTTAAAGACTCCAAGCACTTAGAGGCAATGCCTTGGACGGAGTTCAAGGAACTCTTCATGGGTAAGTATTTTTCGGCAACTGCTCGATATGCAAAGGTCTAGGATTTCTTAGACTTGAGGCAAGGAACGATGAAGGTGATGGAATACATGGCTAAGTTCACTAAATTAGCCCATTTCGCTGACAATTATGTGGCCATAGACATGGCCAAGGTACATAAGTTTGAGGATGGCCTAAAGTTGTCCATCCGGAGCAAAATTGTGGGTCTTCTTCTGCACGACTTGGACACGATGGTTACGAGAGCTATGACCATTGAGAGAGAGGTTGATGATGTAAGGAACATCCGGGAAGTGGGTGGTAAAGATAAGAATAAGGAGGGTCAATCCTTTTCTTCTGGTGCGGGGAAGAAGCATAAGACTTCTAGTTCGCAAGGGCATCAAGGGCAGGACCGCAGCTATCAAGGCCAAGGTTAGTCCTCTCGAGGCGGGGGAAATTAGAGGCCTCCTTTTTAGACAGGCCAACAGACTTGTTATCATTGCCACCAACAGGGGCATATAAAGCGAGATTGTCCTTAGAGGCAGGGATCCCAGGGCTAGGTGAGTCTCAATCCCAGTCATCAGTGGGGTATTCACAGTCTCACTACACTTCTTCCTACCCCACTATGGGCCAAGAAAGTCAGTATCCATTCTAGGGTGTTGCACAGGCTCCCACCACTTCACGAACAGGAACTCCACAAACAGGCCAGATGGGCCAGGGTATGGGTCGGGGCCAAGGGCAGGGCTCAAAAGTTAGAACTTCAAGGACCCAGGGGCGTGTCTAACCATGATGCCACAGATTGAGCCAGCAGACTAGTCAGTTATACGGGGTACATTTCTACTCTCTCGCTTATGGGCAAGGGTGTTATTTAATTCTGGTGCATCTTCTTTCTTTATTATTGCATCATGTGTGAAAGACTTGGGCTTAAAGATTGAAACCTTGGAAGAGCCATTGTAAATAAGTTCTCCCCTAGGTGTTAGGGTGAGGGTTGACCAGATATGTCGGTATTGTGAGTTAGAGATCTCAAAAATTCTACTCACCATGGACCTTAGGGTCATAGACATATTAGAGTTTGATGTCATCATTGGGATGGACTAGTTGATTGCACACCAAGTCGTCATTGATTGTGATCGTACGATGGTCACTGCCTACACACAAATAGTATTTTTTTTATGTTTCAAGGGGATAAGCAAAATGTTTTACCCCAAGCCGTGTACGACTCTAGATGGCACGAACAGTTAATAGGTTGGCTAGCAACCCTTACCCTGGAGAATGAGGCGAGGCAAGAGTTGGGTCTACGTCGGGTGGTGTGTGATTACGAGGATGTTTTTTCGGATGAACTATCGGGATTACCTCCACATAGGGATATAGACTTTACCATTGAGTTGCATCCAGGTACATCGCCTATTTCTATGACTCCACATAGGATGGCGTCTGCTAAGTTATAAGAACTCAAGGTCCAATTACTGGAATTGTTAGACAGGAGATTCATTAGACCGAGTACCTCACCTTGGGGTGCTCCAGTGTTATTTCCAAAGAAGAAGGACAAAACCCTTCGACTATACATAGATTATCGACAATTGAATAGGATTACTATCAAGAATAGCTACCATTTGCCAAGGTTTGATGACTTGCTTGATCAGCTGAGAGGGGTGCGGGTCTACTCTAAGATAGATCTCCGTACTGGTTACCATCAGTTGAGAGTTCAGGAAGAGGATATCCCTAATACGGCGTTTAGGACGCAGTATGGGCATTTTGAGTTCACAGTCATGCCTTTTGGATTGACGAATGCTCCAGCGGTATTCATAGATCTCATGCATAGGGTGTTCCAACCCTGCCTAGATCAGTTTATCATGGTCTTCGTTGACGATATTTTGATCTACTCCAAGACTGAGGAGGAGCATAAAGGTCACTTGAGGTTTGTTCTGCAGGCCCTGAGAGACCATCAATTGTACACCAAGTTCAACAAGTGTGAATTTTGGCTGACTGGGGTAAAATTCTTAGGGCATGTGGTGTCAGCTTCGGGTGTATTTATGGACCCGGAGAAGGTAGAGGCGGTTACCAATTGGGAAAGGCCGAAGTCAGTCTTCAAGATACGTAGTTTCTTGGGATTGGCAGGCTATTATAGGAGGTTCATTGAGGACTTCTCCCGTCTAGCTACACCTATGACGAGGATGACTAGGAAGGAGGTTAAGTTTGAGTGGAATGATTCATGTGAGAAGGCATTCCAGGAGTTGAAGATGAGGCTTACTTCAGCACCTATTTTGATTGTCCCAAAGAGGGGACAGAGGTACACAATATATTGTGATGCCTCCAAGGACAGACTTGGTTGTGTTTTGATGCAGTCCGGGAGAGTGGTAGCTTATGGTTCTAGATAGTTAAAGAACCACGAGCAGAACTACCCTACTCACGACATGGAATTGGCAGCCATTGTATTTGACTTGAAGGCTTGGTGCCACTATCTATATGGTGAGCAGTTCGAGGTGATTTCAGACCATAAAAGTCTGAAGTACATCTTTACACAGCGGGACCTCCACATGAGGCGACGCAGGTGGATGGAGTTTCTAGAAGATTATAACTTCACTGTGCATTACCATCCCGGTAAAGCAAATGTGGTGGCTGATGTCAAAAAACAAGCTTTGTACATAATTTACACAAGACCAAAAACAAAATTACATAACTGATTACAATATGCAATTTAAGAGCCATAATCTGACTCTGCCATCAACACGGTCCCTAGTGAGGGCCAACACCTGAAATAGATATCTCCATAAAAGGTGAACTAAGCTCAATAGACTATCTCCTAAGGAGGCTACTCCCAAACTCTTATACATATGAAATGTTATATACAAGTAATCACATCAAACATTCATCCAAGTACGTATATTTCATAAATGAATGCTACTCATCCATTTCATGTCATGAAATGGAACTCATGCATGCAATGCAAACTCGAGCCCTCTACCAGTTCCTATAACACATGTTATGATGCGTATGAATTCGAGCATTCCAAGCCCCATCATTGATGTTAGACATTCAATGACCATTTTATAAAACCTTGTTTCTTTCTTGGGGTGGATATATATAGACTTTCACCAACGGTCATCCAACTGACATGGCATCTATGGACTTTCACTAATGGTTCTGCGTACAGCAACCCACTTTATGGACTCAATACTGATAGGAGTGCGTATCTAAGATTACTGGGTCTTGAACCTGAGGGATAATCTAGCACTTCTTGCTAAACCTGACACATATTTTCAATTTATCCTGTGCGACTCAATCGAACCTAAGTACAACCTTTCCAAGCCCAAGTATCAACCCACCAAGGATGTTGTTTAATAAAAAACATGCACAAACACCCACACTCATGTCAACCCACGAATGCAATGCTACCCGTGCATATACAAATGTAATGTGGAATTACATTTCATGTCATTATGCAATCAAATTGAATAATTACAATTTATGCTACATGCTCATCATATCATAGGCATACAGAGACTATATCCAATTCCCACAATTATTACCAATTTCTCAAATGCCAATTATATCATAAAGTATATAATAACATTTCATAACTTCACTAGCATGTTATAGCATTTTCCATTCAATTAGCTCACTTGAACATCCATAGGCAGTTTATCAAATACCTATAAGGCACAAATATAAACACAAAGCATGTCAAACAACACATTTTTCATGAAATTCAAACCAATCAATTTCATCAAATTCAAATCATAAATAATTGGGTTTAACATATTCTTATACTCATTTTTCATTTTCTAACAACCCTAGGTATGTGTTATACATGAGAATTCAACTCTAACACCTTATGCATTTCATATTTCAACCCTAGGTTGAAAATAAATCTAGTTAGGAAAGGTACCCTACTTCTTGTAGCGTATATCCGTGCATTAGAAGCCCCAAAATCCCAAAATCAACCCTCCCAATCTCAATCCATGATACGCACCAGTCCCTCCTCGAATGTCTTATTTGCATCAATAACTAGCTCACTCTAATCCATCACATGTGTAGGATTTGAAATTACTTCCGGAGCATAGAGACATCGAACATCTCGTGATCTGATAGATTTGGCGATAACGTCAACCAATAAGCAACTGTATCAACCCTCTCGAGTACCTTAAAGGGCCAAATATACCTTGACAATAGCTTTTCCTACTTCCCGAACCTAACCATTTCCTTCTTAGGCATAACCTTCAAGAAGACATAATCCCCAACCTCAAACTCCAGAGGTCTTCATTGCCTATTAGCGTAGCTCTTTTATCGGCTTTGTGTCATAAAAAGACGCGTTCGTATCAAGTCCACCTCCTCTGAGAGGTCTTTGATCAAGTCTAGACCCGTGGAAGGTCCCTCTTCAACCTCCTTCCAACATACTGGAGAACGGTAGGACCTCCCATAAAATGCTACATAGGGTGCAATCTGTATGCTCGTCTGGTAAGTGTTGTTATAGGAGAACTCAACTAAAGGTAAGTGCTCCACCTAGCTACCTTTGAGATCAAGGATGCATGCCCGAAGCATTTCCTCTAAAATCTAATGTTCTTCTCCAACTAACTAACTGTTTGGGATAAAAAAGCTATACTCATTATTAAAGTTGTACCCATAGCTCTCTAAAAACTCTCCTAGAAGTGAGCCATGAACCTAGGTTCCCAATCTAATACTATGAATATAGGTACCTCGTGCAACTAGACTATCTATCATATATAAAACCTGTAGAATTCCTTCTGTGTGAAGGCCATCTGCACAGCCAAAAAGTGTGCCAACTTCATAAGGCGATCCACTACCACTCATACTGCATCATGCCCATGCAAAGTCCATGGTAAGTGGGTCACAAAATCCATAGTGACGTGTTCCCACTTTCACTTTGCCACCTCTAAGGTTGAAGTAACCTTGCTGGTCTTAGGTGCTCAACAATTACTTGCTGAAATATAAGACATCTACTAACAAAGTATACATCGTGTCTCTTCATTCCACTCCAGTGATACTTGAGGCGAAGATTATGGTACATCTTCATACCATCTAGATGCATAAAAAAATGGGAGAACTCCCTGAGGATTTTCTCCCTCAAATTTGAAGACTGGGGAACCATAACCCTTCCCCTGAATCAAAGACTACCATCTGCGTGAATGGCTTAGCCCACGTCACCCGTTCCCGAATGTAACTGATCCTTAATGGACAATATCTTTATGTCCTATGCCTGGGACTCGATCACCTTACTCAACAAGGAGGGGTAGCTACTAATCTTCCCCAAATTCCCTTAGCCTGACCTTTGTTGTATAGCTTGAACTGTCCCACAGTCTCGAGCATCTGTCACTCTGGGGAAGCTATACTAGCTAAGACTCCATGTGACTTTTGACTGAGTGCATCACATTTGCCTTACCAAGGTGGTAATACAAAGTGAAGTCATAATCCTCCAGGTCCTTCATCCAGCTACACTACCTCATATTGAGGTGCACCTATGTGAAGATGTATTTTATACTTTCATGGTCGAAAAATACCTCAAACTGCTCTCCATATAGATAGTGGCACCATGCATTCAAGGCAAAGACAACGGTCGCCAACTCTATAGTGTGTATGGGGTAGTTTTGCTCGTGGCTCTTCAACTGTTGTGAACCATAAGATACCACCCTCATGGACTGTATTAGAACACATCCAAGTCCGTCCTTTGAGGCATCACAATAGAATATGTACCTCTGTCTCCTCTCTGGAACTATAAGGATAGAAGATGAAGTAAGTCTTCTCTTTAACTCCTGGAATGCCTTCTCACATGAGTCATCCCATTGGAATTTGACCTCTTTCTTGATCAATCAAGTCATAGGTATAGCTAGCTATAAGAATTCCTTAATGAACCTTTGATAATATCCTTCCAATATTAAGAAACTACGTATCTCAAATACTGACTTAGCCCTTTCCCAACTCATAACTACCTCAACCTTCTCCGGGTCCACCAAGACCCCAAAAACAGACACCACATGTCCCAAAAATTTTACCCCTATCAGCCAAAATACACACTTGTTGAACTTTGCATACAAATGATGGTCTCCCAGGGTCTAGAGAATAATCCTCAAGTGACCCTCATTCTCATCCTCAAACTTGGAATAGATCAGAATGTTATCAATAAATACTATGACAAACTGATCTAAATAAGATTAGAACACCCTATGCATACGGTCCATGAATGCCATTAGGGCATTCGCCAACCCGCTATTAACTCAAACTACCAATATTGTGTCCTGAATGCCATCTTAGGAATGTCAGACACCCTAATCCTCAATTGACGGTATCCCATGTGCAGATCTATCTTAAAGTAGACTTGTGCCCCTCTTAATTGATCAAAAGTATCATCAATGCGCGACAATGGGTACTTGTTCTTGGTGGTAACTCAATTCAACTGCTGATAGTCTATACATAGCTTAAGGGTTCTGTCCTTCTTCTTGACAAATAGCACCAGAGAACCCCAAGGTGCGGTACTCGGTCCAATAAAAATCTTATCTAACAATTCTTACAATTGGACCTTGAGTTCTTATAACTCCGTAGGTGCTATCTGATGTGGTGTCATAAAAATAGGGGATGTGCTGGGCTGTAACTTAATGGTGAAGTCTACATCCCGATGTGGAGGCAATTTTGATTACTCATTTGGGAAAACTTCCACATACTCGTAAACTACCTGAGGTAGACCTAACTCTTATCTCACCTCGTCCTCAAGTGTAAGAGTTTTAAGCCAACCCATCAATTGCCCATGTCAACGGGCAAAGGATTGTGTTTTTCTCCCTGAAACTTGTAACACCCCGTATTTTCTTTTTATATATTTGTATAGATATATATATAATAAAATATTATTGTGAATGTGTGAATATGCATAATAAGGTAAGGATAAACCATATAGATTTTTAATACTAGGATAAATACTAGAGACGCATATTGATTG
>CM042189.1:23767716-23807533 GCA_023539305.1 Ilex asprella | reverse complement strand
AAACTGTGACAGATGTCAAAGAATGGGAAATATTTCAAAAAGAAATATGATGCCTTTAAACCCTATTTTAGTCATTGAAATCTTTGATTGTTAGGGCATCGATTTTATGGGTCCATTTCCATCATCCTTTGGATATCTGTATATTTTGGTTGCAGTCGATTATGTCTCTAAATGGGTAGAGGCAATTCCATGTAGAAATAATGATCACAGAACAGTGATCAAGTTTTTAAAAGAAAATATTTTATCCAGATTTGGAATTCCTCAGACCATTATAAGTGATAGTGGATTACATTTTTGCAATAAAGTTTTTAAAAATCTTATGAAAAAATACTCAATTCCACATAAAATATCCACTCCGTATCATCCGCAGACAAGTGGACAAGCCGAATTAGCCAATAGAGAGATAAAATATATTTTAGAAAAAATAGTAAATTCAGATCACAAAGATTGGTCTTTAAGATTGACTGATGCACTTTGGGCTTACCGTACTGCATTCAAAACTATTCTAGGAATGTCTCCTTATAGGTTAGTTTATGGAAAACCATGTCACTTGCCTGTAGAATTAGAACATCGAGCATACTGGGCAATCAAAATGATGAATGTTGATATGGACAAAGCTGGAATAACTCACAAACTTCAAATAAATGAATTAGAAGAATTAAGAAATTAAGCTTATGAAAATGCAAAGATTGCCAAATCAAGAACAAAAATTTTTCATAATAAACAAATCATGAGAAAATCTTTTCAACCATCTCAAAAAGTCTTATTATACAATGCTAAACTTAGACTATTTCCTGGAAAATTGAAATCCAGATCGACAGGGCCTTATATTGTTAAGAAAGTTTTTAACTATGGAGCGGTAGAGATCGAAAATCTAATAACTGAGAATAATTTCAAAGTAAACAGTCAAAGACTGAGGCCGTACTATAATGAATTTACCCAAAATGCTACTATTGTACACTTATCAGATCCAATTTATATATAATGAATAAATCTTGTTATTAGATTACAAGAATTGTTACTAATTCTTTGTAATTTATTTTGACAGAAATCCCAATCGGTGAAACAACAGAGTCCTGATTTTCAGAAACAATGATAACTATCACTGTTCTTACAACACATATCATAGTTAATCTAAGTTGGGGAGATAAGCGTTTAAATATTTTATGTGTGTTTACAATAATAATAATAATTTAAAAATTCGGTTCGTTTTTGTGACTGGCAGACGTTAAAGAACCGGATAGTGAATCGAAGAAGAAAAAATAATAATAATAATAATAATAATAATAATATTTTATTTTATTTCCATGGACGAGAAACTGTTTTGGTTAAGCCTCGTTCTATTGCGTCATCTTCCAAAAGACATACATGCAATAACAATGCAAAAAGTTAGAAGAGTTAGAAATTTAGAAATATTTGAAAATCAACCACCACCCTTATGCGGAAGAAGTACCTATGCCAAGTATAGACGAGCAAATCGTCTATGTGCGTGTGTGAATGTGGTCGGACAGAACATCTAAGAAGATATAATAAATGTGCGGAACCTATTTCAGGATGATCGTTAGACCGTTTACGCTGGATAAGGGATGGGCAGAGCAAGGAATACCCTGAGGCGTCATCTTACTCCGGCCCAATGTTAAACAGATTCGTGAGGAATCAAATTAACCATGCCAATCATATACCCAAATTTGATAGTTCTGATGCCGAAACAATATAATCTAAATAATGTATGATCTTTGGAAGAATTGTATATATTTGTAAATAAATGTACATAACTATGTGTAAATAATTACAAATATTTAGAATTATGTGTAAATAAATATAAATAACTATCAATTAGTTAGAAAAATCTGTAAATAACAATAACAAATAAAAAATTAAAGACCCACTAAATTTTTGAAGAAAAAAAAAGAGTGGTTAGTAAAAGTTTTTGTAGAATGTATAAAATATATCTAATGTGTATATTGCAGGAAATTAAAGGATAAAGCAACAACGAAAAGATGTAGTATACAACAACAAAATCCTAGAATGCTTGGACTGTCTGGACGGCACTCCCACCATCCAGACGGTGGTCCTCAGCATAAAAACACGCCTCCATGCAAAAAAACCGTCCAGTTCAGTCCCTTGCACCCCAAAACCTTCGGCCAAACCAAAAAATCCAAAGAAAAATCCCTCAAATCCACTACATTCCACCAATTTCAATCAAATTTGTTCTGATTATTCTATTACCCATCACATTTGGAACAGATTTACCGATTGAAATCAACTGAAACGAAGAATCCAAGGAAAAATCAAGAAATCAATGGATTTGAGACAAAGATTAAGAAGATCTTCGAGACAGGCACAAAGGGAGCAACCCGAGCAACAAGAAGCACCACAATAGCAACCAAGACCGGGAAACATCTTCAACCAGGTGATGTTTGAAAATTTTGATCAACAAAACTGGTATGATGAAAAATTTATAATGAAAACTGTTATTGTTGAACGACCGGTTATGATTGGAGATTTTGACAACATAGGAATTAGACAAATTCTTGCTGCTAAAGGTTAGCTTGATTATGTTCAATTATCTGTTCATGCATATGACTGTCTAGACCGTGAATTTTATAGTAATGCTCAGATAGTTGAACCAAGACATTTACGTGCATTTGTACGGGGTATAATTTTTCATGTTACACCGGTGGTGATAGCTGAATTTTTTCAACCCATGCGGAGAGAAGAAAACCCGCAATACCCGTACACTGCGCAGACATTGCCAAACATAAATGTCCTAGGAAGAGAAGTGACCGGCAATCCAAAATTTGGTTGGGGCGGACCAAATAAGTATATCAAGTAGGGAGACTTAACTGATAAATACCACATTCTGAATTTAATCACTGTGAATAGCTTGCTACCTAGAGCTCAGAAAAATCAAGTCTACACTGAGCAAGCTCACTTTCTATATGCGTTCGGGATGGGACATACCATTGACTTGCCCAATCTGATTATAGATCAAATGATACTGACAATAGACGATAAAAAGCTCTCACTGCCCTATGCCATGCTAGTCTCTCAACTTTGCAGGAACAATGGGGTGATAGTTGATCCAACCTAGAATACCGTCGACCAATATGGACCTATCGATAAGATATCATTAAAGAAAAGTCATGAAGCACAACCAGATGCACCACCAGTAGCCCAACAAGAAGTACCACCTGAACCTCAAGAACAACCATTCCAACATCCTGAAGAATTCATTCCACCAGAACAGCAGCCACCAGAAGATCTACCTTTCCAGTGGATGACAGGACAGACAGACAGATTCTGATAGGAATGGAGACCACAATGACCCAGCTGCAGACCACCATTACTCAAATTGGTACCAGCTTAAACCAGATGAATCAGCGCATGACTGATTATGAATAGAACCAGGCTGAGTTGTTGAGGCTATGGAGACAACATTTTGAAGGAGGACCATCCATTCCATGAAGACTGGGAATTCTACATAAAGACTTTACTCTCTTTCACTCAGCTTTTTAAATTATGCACTTTTAAATTATGCAGTTAAACTCTAAACTATCTTTGCACTTGTTTATTTGTTTAGTTGTTTTGAACCTATGAATATTTTGAACTTGTTAAGTTTGAATTTAGGAATGTTTAAGTTTATGTTAGTTAAAATTAAAGCCTATATTGAAAAAGTTAGGAAGCCTAATTTATATGATTCAAAGTAAAATTAAGTTAGTATTTTTAGTACATTGCAAGAATTGTCTTAATATGATCACTGAGATTTTCACATTTTAATGGGACGTTATCTCAATATTTTTATTTAAACTTAGTTTTAGAAGCACAAAAGAATATCTTTATTATTCAAAAATTTTGTGAAATATTACAATCTTTCTACCAATAGTGGAGATGTGAAACCCAATGCAGATTTTGAACCTATCTTTCTTGGAGAGCTATTCAACATCTACTCAAATAAAAATCTCCGATTCAGCAGTAACTTTTCTTTGAATAATCTCATTATTTTTGCTTTGATTAACACTTGTTAAATTATATTGTTAGCACTATCATTAAACTGTTAGCTAGAAAGAATACAAACATATGATTTCTGAAAAATGATCTTAGGCCATGTTTCATCAATCTTGAGCCTTCACCATTTCTTTTACAAAACTATATCCCTAGTCAGCCAAGATTGAGCCTAAAAATTATAAATTCTTTTCTTGAAACATAAAATTATACCAAAACCCAACAAAAATATATTCAACCTACCCTTGCTATTTAAATTTTCTTGCACCCTCTCTTAATTCAACAAAATACATAATAGAAGAACAAGAAAAAAAATAGAAAAGAGACAAGAAAGACGAGATGGAGCGTAAAACGCACTCGCTCAGTAGAAAGTGAGATGGAGCATAAAATGCACTCACCAAACAAATAGAAAAATAGAAAAGAAAGGAAAAATTGAGGTGTGCTACAATATAAAAATAGCAATTTGAATCCATATGACGTCGTTTCATAAACCTCAACCCCATAACCCCATTACAACCCTAAGAAAGTCCTTTTTGATTCCAAGAATCATATATTTGCATTCACTCTATTAATCTAAAAAGGAAAATGTTAATAATATAATATAGTGTTAATATTCTTTCATGAGATTATGTCAATTTCCTCTTTATTCAATAAACCGCTCCTTTAAATACTTACATGTGAAATCATTTGCTTTGTTTACAATATTCCAATCACATGTAAGACTGAGAGAGTAGTCACTATAACATATATTATTTGTTGAGCGTATTCCAGGAAAGGATCGACATCAAGACTATTACGAAAGAGGGTAATATTTCTCAAGTACTTTTTGAAAATAAAGAAATCACTACACACACACACACAAGTTTTTATAAATATAGATGTAATGTTACCATTAACTTGTGTTACTCTTATAAGTGATCAAAAAAAAAAGATATATTCTAGTTATGCACAAAAATAACAATTTAATTTTACATATGAACCATATAAATTATGCATTCCTGACTAGAGAAGTTCGTAGGTAGCTTCACTGGAAACCTTCACGAGACACAACTCATCCACTAGGAATCACCTAGGGGTTTAACGGCTTATTGCATATGCTAAATGCAATCGTGAAAAAAATCTACGAAAATGATTCTACTCCTACTTGTATTATATTCTTATATTTTACTAGGGACTAGTAAAGTTTTAGTTGGGAAGTGTGGTTGACATCAATTAGTTGTAAATTAGAAGTATAAATATAGTCGTATTAGTAGAATAACCACACTAAAAGGTAGTAATTTAAGTGAATTAGAGTTAGTGCGGGAATTATTCGTTTTAACAGTTTTTATGTAAAAATTGCAGGATAAATGCAGAAATAACCAAAGAGGAAGGGAACAATGTCAAGAAGATGGAAAATCTAGAAGGTCAGAGTATAATAAAAGAATCAGAAGCCTTACAACTTGCCAAACCACTTGCACCACCGTCTGGATGGCACTGCCACCGTCCGGACGGCCCTCCACAAAACCGCCATGCAAATCTTCTTCCTCCTGCTTCCATCTCTGTCTATAAATAGGAGCCTTCTCCTCCTCTGCATGCAGGCTAGACCAGCTACGGAATACCCTCCAGAAACACAATACTGAGAGCTCCCAAGATACAATCCAAAGAGAGAAACATAGATACAAAGTGAGAACACGTTTCGGTTCGTGTTTAGTCCAAATCCTGTACTTTTATTTTATTGTAATGATAACTGCTAACACTCCTTGCTTGTCTATAGTAATGGAGCGTGAGTAGTTCCGTATATCCTCCAGTGCGAGGGGAACATATGTATAATATTGGTGTGTTTATGGAATTGTTGATGTTTTATCTATACGTTTATTATATATATAAGACATGCTAGCTGGAATAACCCCGGTGATCCTATCGGTATGGCTTTGCTTCCACTAGAACGCTGAGGAAGTTTCATTGACGCATGATAAACTATATATAATAATATTGTCTGCTAGAATAACCCGGTGATCCTATCGTTATAGCTAGTCCTCCACTGGAACGTTGAGGAAGTTCTACTGTCAATATATATATTCCAAGATGATCTATTGAATAATTCAAGCATTTCGTTTGAGTGGCTTGACTTGCTGGGTGACATATCTAAATACAGCTAACCTGACAAGTTGCTGTATTATGATTAACTACCACCGGCTAACCTGACAAGTTGCTGGAAGATCGTCTATACCACCAGCGGGTTTTACTTGAATTAGTCAATTGGAACATCTATAATCCAGCGTAGCCTAATGAGTAGTTGTGTTATAATATATTACCTTCACAATAGTCTAATAAGCTATTGTGTGCTGAATTATGTACATCAGACCTACCGATTGACTTTCCAGTAAAATGGAAGTTGATTGATGTGCGGTGGCAATTCTGTAACAAAACCAATATAAAGCATATGATATCCTTAAACTGAATGATATATTTTATATTTCTGTCAATTAATCTGCTTTATCTACGCACTTTATTATAATTGCATTTTAATTCCGTCTGTTGAATAAATTAAAACCAGTTAATTAGACTAAGCTCACACCACAAGTACTCAAACATCAAACTACTCCAAACAAACCACTTTACTGTTTTTGGTTTTTATTTTATTTTTAAGAATTACTTAACTCTTCGTGGGATCGATACTTGGACCTAAAAACCGAGAAAACTATAATTCGACCATCTATACTTGGGTGTAATATTATAATATAATTCAGACACACAAAAAGTGCGAATCATGCAATGTAATATACATTTGCCATTCCCAATTCATCATAATGCTAACTATGACATGTGAGCATATGACAATATTCCATAAACATCAAAATTTCAATTATATCATGAAGAGAATAATAAAATTTTGTAACATCATTAAGCATGTTATAGCATTTTTCATTCAAATAATATTGTAACGCCTCAAATACCACCTTGCACGACATTACATTCTAAAACCATTTACATCATGAGAGCCCTAACATAATTCATCAATAAATAAGGCTTCATAAAGTCATTCATAAAATTTACAACATTATCCCTAAAAGAATAGACCCATCTTGGCCTTTAAATTCTAAAAATTAACTAATGTAGCCCAACGAAAATAACAAAAGAAAACTAGACTTTACAAGTTTCAAAATGAATAGTCTAGCCTAGAACAAAAGAAGTGTATATCCTAAGCATCCACCTCGGGATTCGTGTCTCCCGCTATCAAAGCTTCCCAATGTCTTGGCTCGTCAGTTCTGAGCTCCTCCTCTAGACACAAACCTGAAATATGTTGTTTGTAGGGGGTGAGCACTAAGTTCTGTATGAAACTCCTCTCAGACTCAAACAAGGTTTAGAAATCCAATAAAACAGGTCAGTCTCATTTCACAAATAACATATAAAGTTTTTGAAATAAAAACCGGGACATTTATATAGATCTCAAGTTTAAGGTACAACAGTAATTTAATGAATAAGTTAAATCAATATACAATTAACAAATCATTCCACCATAAACTGTTTCTCACAAGTTCTTGTAGAATCTCATACTTCCTAAAACTCTTGTAGAAACCGTTTCTGGTACAATGAACAATAACCCACAACTAGCATTTGTTAATCCCCATTGTCATGTACATTGATTGCTTCTCATAAATCTACCCAACGATTATACCTAGTTCACCCATCATAATCAAATCACAAGCCCTTTGGAAAAGGGCATCTACTATACCAATGGCAGTGACGAGTTCCTTCCCAGGAAAGGTATATCAACCCTAGTTCGAACTCCAGTGAATGATAGTGGTTGCATTACCAAATGACATCCCACTACAAGTATTAGAAAATCATCTCACCCCCACTGGTTTAGACTAACCTCTAACACTCTACAGCATCTCTCGAAGGTAACTCAAGTCCGTCATAACAACCATACAAATGAGGAAACCAAGATAGTCTCAATTAATTATCAATTCCAAGTAAATACAAATTCCCAGATATCACGTGTAATGTTCCAATAGAACCATATAGGAAAAGCCCATGAGATTATTAAAATACCATTTTATTGTTCAATATAAAGCACTAAAGTTTTGAAATCAAGAACAAATAACTGATCAAGCTTAAAAATTAAGAACAAGGGAACAATCAAATCTTGAAACCAATTACAAACGAATATCAAGGTTTGGAATCAAGAACAAAGAAAAAATCAAGAGAAAATCAATTCCCTTGAAAGCTAGGGTTTTGAAGGCATACAAAAAAGATTTATTGGTCACCCAAACATAACATAGTGTAAAACAAGTAATATTTAAGGTTGGAAAACAAGAGCAAGGGAGAAATCAAGAGAAAACACATTCCCCTTGAAAACTAGGATTTCAAAGGCATACAAGAGATTTAGTGGTTACCAACCAATACATAGTTTAAGACAAGGTAATACATGCAAGAATAGCAAGGAATGATAATTTCACAGAAAATAGATATGATTTAGAGTCAAGAAAATACATATATAATAATATCCCTAACCTCAATTTAAGAGAATGGAAGAAAACCCCAACCTTGTGTTCTTTGAAGTTAGGTTTTGATGGATTCCAAGGTGCAAATACCCTCTAATCTTGTGTTTTTCTCTTCCTTTCCTCCTCTCTTCTACTCCTTTCTTCCTCTCTAGGGTTTTCTAATATTAGAAGGGCAGAAATGGGGCTAAAGGAGGCGTCTTTAGGTATTTATAAGGCGAAAATCGGGCTAAGATCGGGACATGAAACTGTCAAACTTCTTTAGGCCGTACCAATACACAGTACCAGTATGCTGTACCGATATGTCTAACTCTATGGACCAATTTGTTCCAGAACACAGTACCGGTATACAATACCGGTACGATTTTGCCAGTTTTGCCTATTTCCTCCGTTTTTCATTTGCAACTCATCCTAAACCCTTCCAAAGTTAACTCAAACTTACACAACATACATTTGCACACCAATCATAGTTGATAGAAGTTCTTTTACAAATATTCCATATATTCACGAGCTAAACTAGCTTTAACAATTATTTACCATATTAGTATTTCCTATGTCATTACATATATTAAATTACTATAAATATGTGGGGGTTTACAAATACACTTGAACATCCATAGACGTTCTATCATGCACCTTTAAGGCATAAAATATAAACTCATGGCATGTCCATACATGTTACACATAATCCACATATTCAAGCCCAAATCAGGTAGACATAGGCATAACATGTTCACCAAATTACTCAATCATCACACTAGTTACACTAGTTACATGGTAGTTATGTATGTATTCTACATAGCCATAGCCATACCCATACCATACACATAATTGAAATTGAAAGTAATCCTAAATAGAAGGAAACCCTTACTTCTTGAACTTAATCAAGGAAGAAAAATCTCCAAGAATCCCAAGAAAATCTCCTCCAAGCATAGCTCCCAAAACCCTCAATTTTTTAAAATGGTAGAAAATAGGCTTTGTTGGTGTTGATGCGTAGGCCTCGTCAAGTAGAACAACTTTAAGTCTCAGTCCGAAGCGATCTAACGGTCGGATCTCTACAGATCTAAGAAGGAAGGTGGAAGGACTAGAAGGCTTCTCTCTCTCTGAAGTTGCTGGCCAAGAATTGGGGAGAAATCATATTTTCCCCTTGTTTTAAATACTCATATAAATGCTTGGCTTATAATGTGCCACACGTCCCAGTTTATTTGATTCAATTTTATTCTGAATCAATTAAATCTCGTCCTGTGTTAAGTTCAGTATATTTTTATTGAACTAACTTTAAATTATTTTTGAAGTTTTGTGAATAAAATTTAATTGTACTTTCGATTGTCTCTGAATTCAACAAAACTGATTAGGTAGCTAGATTTTGCGATACAAATCCAATGGTGAGATCCGTTTTTTCATTTGAGTTCTAGAAAAAAATGGGATTTTAACCCATAACGCAACGGCTAATTATCGTTTTGTTCTTTTTAATTAAGTTTTAATTTTGTCGGGTTTTTACAAAACAACCATAAAGAAAAATTGAAAAACCTTTTCTCATTAAACCATTTTCTTTACAAGAATTTTAACTCGATTTAATTTTGAATCTTCTTCAAAGTAAGAAACCACAATTAATGATCTTAAATACAAGATCAATTAATTAAAATATGGAATTAGAGATCTTAAAAGAAGAATATATTCTCTTGAGAATTTTGAACAATCTCAAACTGAAGATCCACAAATTTCAGGAGAAAAAGATCAATATATTTTCCTTCTTGATCAAATTACATATAAAAAATGTTATGTTAAAATTGCATTGGTAATCAACCAACAATATGTTGTCAAAACTATGATTACATATGAATTACATTAAATAAGGATTAATTCCTACCCAATATTTTTAAAAAACTACTCAAACTTTGAATACTAATGATGGTACAAAAATGAACATTAGATATAAATTAACTAATAATTTTATCTGCAATCAAAGAAAGTGTATTTCCACATCCTTTATTCTTATTAAAAATTTAACTAAGGATGCTATTTTGGGTACTCCATTTTTGGCTCTTATTGAACCAATCACAATTGATTCTAAAGGAATCACTACTTTTTTAAATAGTCAACAAATTGTTTTTGAGTTTATTACTAAAATAGAAACAAATATTTTTAATCAAATTAAAAAAAAATAAATTTCCAAGAAAAATAAATTAATTTCATTTAGAAAGAATTCAAAATTAAGACTATTGCAAATCAATTAGAAAGTCCTAATTTTTAGGATAATCTAAAAATTCTACAATAACAGATTGTTCGTGAAAGATGCAGACCATTCCTCTTGCATTTTGGAAAGGAAAAAACATATTGTTTTCTTGCCTTATGAAAAGAACTTTCATGAGAAAAATTTTCCCACTAATGCAAGACCAAACTCAAATGAATAAAGATTATTTATAACTCTTTAAACAAGAGATCCAATTTTTATTAAACAAATCTTTAATAATAAAGAGTCATTCTTCTTGAAGTTGGGTATCTTTTTATGTAAATAAAAATGGTGAAAAAGAAAGGGGAATACCTTGTCTTGTTATTAATTATAAACCCTTAAACAAGGTTTTACAATGGATAAGATATCCAATTTTCAATAAAAAAGATTTATTAGCCCGACTACATGATGCTATAACCTTTTCTAAATTTGATTTAAAATCTGAATTTTGGAAAATTTCAATTGTAGAATTTGATTAGTATAAGACTGCATTCATAGTTCTTCTTGGATATTATGAATAGAATGTTATGTTGTTCGGATTAAACATTGCTCCTTCTGAGTTTCAAATAGAATAACACCCCAAAGTCCACCTAGGACGACATTACTATCTAAAACCATTCATGTGATGCCCCAAAAAAAAACCTGAGGGTCCTTTGTCCACCCGTTAATCACCCATCAATCCACGGAATACCCGTGGATACCATCCAACTCGATATCACTCTGTTATGCCCCTTTTACCGGGATCCATAATTTAAAAAATTCAGGCAGAGTCTCCTTTGTACAAGGAGCTCTACCCAAAACACAACATGTGCATCATACAATCACATGACCCATTAGAGATCTAATATACAATATTGACCACACCAGGTCCATTTATCTATACTCGTATAATAGCATGTGAGGTTACATTAAAAATAGTCCTTATGAGTTTGATTACAATTCTTTTACATACATTACATGCCCAAAAACTAACTTAGCGAATGTTTTACAAAAACATAGTTTTTCACAATAGTTTTACAAAACATGAATTAAAAGTCACAAGTCGGCTTTTCTTCATCCTTAAGGCCCCAAGTGAAAGTCTCCCACCGGTGTGTATCCTGCACCTGGAATGTTTTCCCATATAGGGTGAGCCACGCTCAATAGAATAACTCTTAAAGAGGCTACTCCCCAACCTAGATGCATATGAAATCTCACGTGCAACATTCAACAAGAAACAACCATCCCAAATAAGAACACGTAATTCAATGTTAGAATTCTACCATGCCCTATCATGAAATGAGATATGATTCACTCACACACTTTGACCTGAACCCTCACCGGCTCCCATAGCACAATGCAGAGCCAATGTGTAATAAACCCGCCACTGATGTTATGCATCCAATGACATTTTTGTATAGAACAAAATCATGTGTCTTGGTTGGTAGCGGTGTAACGCCCCAGAATCCACCCTAAACGACATTACTATCTAAAATCATTCACACCATGAGAGCAACTAATAATTTCCATAAGTAAACAAATATTCAATTAAATATACATAATATCTAAAATGTCATCCAAAAGAATATGTCAAACTATGGTTATTACATTTAAAGAAAGAGCCCTTTGTCTCATAGCGGAATAAACAAAATACCATTCATACATTATCTTAAAAAGGCATTCCCTAGTCTAGGACCCAAAGATAATAACCCTAAACATCTCTCTCTGGATCCATGCTCCCATCCAATTACGCTTCCCAATTTACCTGCTCGTCAACTCTGAGCTCTTCCTCTAAACCGAAATCTTAATATAAATATTATTTGTAGGGGGTGAGCAATAAGCTCTGGAGCAACAATCTCCCAAACTCGAACAAGGTTTAGAAACATATAAAATAGTTCGGTCTCACTTTCCAAAATATCGTATATAACTTTGAAAGAAAATCGTGACAGTTAAACAGATCTCAAGTTAACGCATTGACAATAAATTGAATGAAGAGTAAAATCAAGTTACAAATAATAAGCCATTTTCAATGACAAACCATTTTCAACAAGTTCTGGTAAAATCTCATACTTCCAACAAATTCTTGTAGAAACCATTTACCATTAGCCACAATAAACTATTTTCAACAATGATAAACAATAACACATAATATGTATCCATATCCCACAATATGTATCCATATTCGTACTTGTATGTTGGTTACTTCCCATTGTCATGTATGTTAGTTGCTTCCCATGAATCTACACAACGATCTTACCTCGTTCACCCATTATAATCATTCCCCGTAGGGCCAAATCACAAATACTTTAGAAAGGGCTTATACCGTCTCTCACAGCATTGACAAAATCCTTCCCATGAACGGTATACCATCCCCTAGACACGAACTTACGTGAACAATAATGATTGCTATTACAACAGCAATCCACTACAAGTGTTAAGAATTATCTCACCCCCATTGGGATAGACTAACCTCTAACACTCTATGGCAGCTCTCGAAGTCAATTCAAGTCCATCGCAACAAACCACACAAGAGATGTAATACCAAAGGTAATTTTTCTCAAATCAGAAGTAAATTAAAAAAAACTCCAATTTCTAGGTATTTTTCAATATCACATCACAAAAAAATATGCAAGAGATCATCAAAAGCTATACTTTTATTGTTCCAAATAAAGCACTATAGTTTTGAATCAATAACAAATAAATATCAAGCTTTAGAATCAATAATCAATGAATATCAAGTATTGAAATCAAGAACAAATGAATATCAAGCCTAGAAATCAATAACAAATGAATATCAAGTTTTGGATATCAAGAATAAATGAATATCAAAAAGAAAAATTCATACTTCTTGAAAAACTAATGTTTGGATGTCCAGAACAAAGGTTTAATGGACATCAAGCTATAACTTCCATCTAACATGGTAAGATTTGCAAGAACAATCAAGAAACAAGGATTCCAATACCTATATATAAGCTTGAGAGTCAAAACATGTATGTATATATATATAACCTTAAGTATCAATGAACAAGAGTGGAAGAAATCTCCTACCTCCTTCTTCCTTAGAATTCTTGAAGAACTTGAGATTTTGATTCACTTCAAGATGAGAATTCTCTTTGATCTTGTGTTTTCCCCCCTTTCTTTCTTGTTTTTGAAGACTTTCTAGGGTTGTAAATGGTGTTTGGAAGCTAATGGAAGCGGCCTTATGTATATAGAGGAAGAAATTATCTCGGCCGACCTAAATCTGATGTTCTAATTTGTCAATCACATTCAAACGTCAGTTGGTGTTCGAACGTCACTAGCTCAAATTTCTGTTTTACGTTCGAACATCATTTGACTTTCGAACGTTGGTTGCTCTCAGTACTTTTGAATTTTTCATCAAACAAGCTTCCAGTACTTTTGTTTTTCCATCAGACAAAGTACTAGAACAAACAATCGTTCGAACGGACTTTCACGTTCGACCGTCATCCCAGTTTCTGCTGTGACTTCCAATGAAATTTTGACCTATTTAGAGGTCAATTGGAAAAGTTTATTGAAATCATCTTTTGTAGCCCTAAAAGTCTGCTATATACTGTCAAAATTTCAAATCAAATGGACATCAAAATAAAAATTTATGATTCAAACACTAGGGCTATGATGCCCATAAATTCGGAGGTCCGTTGATTACCCATCAAACAACGGAAATACCCTTGAATGTTGCATGGCCCGACACCACGTGATAGCATCCCTTTAACCAGGCTTATAGCCCATAAGTATACCCTATGTTCAATTATCCATTGGATCCAACAAGGTCCAATATACTAGGATTTATACACCACCATAGTCCATTTACATCATTGGAGGGGAGGAACACATAACCCAAAATCTTGACAAAACACATTTAAAATTTAAAAATTTTGGAAAGCTTACCGATAGGCCATACCGATAGGATTTGCCTACTTGACTGCACTCTACCAGTAAGATCTTACCCTATCGGTAGGGTTTGCCTACTAGACTGTACTCTACCAGTAGGATCTTTCCCTATCGGTAGGGTTTACCTACTGGACTGCACTTGGAACAAGACCATACCGGTAGGGTCTGACCAGTTTTGCCTACTTCACCTGTTTTTTATTTTCAATCCCATCCAAACTATTCTAAAACCAACCCAAATTTATACAACATATATTTGTACATTCAACATAGCTTAGACTTGATTGGAATTATTGTGGATAATTGAATGTTACATGTGAGCATTCCATGTGCATCTAGGTGGGAAGTAGCCTCTATAGACAATATTCTACTGAGTGTGGCTCATCCTATACGGGAACATATTTCAGGTGCAGGTTATGTAAATCCCCACATGTCTATACTATCAACAATCATCCTATTAGCTCCGTTTTTCTTTTAACGTCTTTATTTACATCTTAAATCAAACTATCAGAATAATAATTATAAAGGGCTAAATAGTAAAAGAGAAAAATATGAAATTTGCATTCTCATCAATGAGCTAGCTTAGAGGACTGAAGAAAAATTTTGCTAAATATACTAGTTCTACATCATATTGTTATGGATGATTCTAGGAGACGGATGGTAATTTAGTTTTAGTTAATGAATGATGCTAGACATGGATCTTTATGAAAGTCATCCTACCTATATTGGAGAGGGGTAGGAGATAGGATTTGTGACAAAAGACACCCAAACTCGAGTTAGACAAGTATAGAAGAACCAAGCAGTCCGACATGCTACCTTTCACTAATTTGATCATAACTCCTTGTTCAAAAGTCCAAATTGTGCACCGTTATTTTTGTTAGAACCCTAACTCGTATATCTTTCCAACCATATAGGCCACACATACTAGAAATACCTGAGTCAAATTAATTTATTCTCCGAAGTTGACCAAAAATCTGCATTATGGTGTTCCTTGGATAGTAAAGTGTTGTGTTTTCTTCTTAGAGCTTGAAGGTGTAAACCCCCATATGTTTATATTAATATATTAATGTACTTGTTTAGTGATTCTTATATATGTAATGACTTAAGAATAAATCATATATATATTCAAACCGTAAGGATAGCACCTATAGCGGTTCGGAGGAATAAAATAAAAATTTTAATGTTTCGAGTGTGAATTTATTTTAGTTTTGAAATAAATCATAAAAATAATTTTTTTTAGGTTAAAATAACATTAAAAATGAATTCGGAATGTCGAAAAACCTTAGGGTAGTCATATGGATCAAATTGGAGATTTTTAGTGGCTAAACCATAATTTCGGATAAAACCAAAACAGTCCATGAACAGTAAATTTCGGGGCTGAGGTATTTTAAACTCATTTTCATCCCATTTTCCCTCATTTCTTCCACTCCCCTCACACCTCCACACCTCTTGGAACCCTAGAAAGCATTAGAGAGGAAGAAAGGAAGGGAAAAATAAGAGATTCAATTGTGATTCAAGATCAAATATTCTTGTTCTTCACACCAAAGTTAAGGATTCAAGGTAGGGGATTTCTTCTCTTTCTCTTTCATTGAGATTAGGTTTATGTATATATGTATGTTTTGTTATGAATGTGATATAAATGATATGAAATCATCATCTCTTAGTCTTTTGGGTAAAGATTACATGTTTTTAACAAAGTTAGGGTTGAATACCCATGAAATTCCTCTTTTGTTTGAAAAATCCTAGATTTTGGAGAGTGGTGAATTTTCTCTTAAATTCTTCCTTTATTATTGAAATTAGAACCATAGAAATTTGTGTAGAGTAATAAATAATTGAATTGTGATCTCTTGGACTTTTCATAATTGTTTATTGAAAATTTGTACATGATGAAATTGGAGATTTTGTTCATACTTTGAAAATTGTTAGTCAATTGAGAATATGTTGGTTTCCTTATTGTATGGTTGTTGTGAAGGACTTGAATTGCCATCGAAAGAGGTCGTAGAGTGTTAGAGGTTAGTCTACTCTGGTGGGGGTGAGATGGTTTTCTAACACTTGTAGTGGGTTGTCATTTGGTAATGCAACCACTATCATTCACTAGAGTTCGAACAAGGGGTGGTATACCTTTCCTGGGGAGGGATTCGTCACTGTCATTGGGATGGTAGACACCCTTTCCCAAAGTGCTTGTGATGGGATTGTGATTGGTGAACTAGGTATAGTCGTTAGGTAGATTCTTGAGAAACAATCAACGTACATGGCATGGGATGAACCAATATATATCTATATATTTGTATGAGAACATGGATTAGATTATGTCGGAGCCGGTGCATTGGTATGGGACAATGCAACGGTAGGCGTTTTTCCTAACTATTTGGAAATGCTTTCTTTGAGGAATGCTTTCTAATGTTTCCATTTAATTATTGTTATTGTATAAACTTGAGATCTACCTAAATGTCCTTATTTTATTTCAAAAGCTATATATGTTATTTTGTTTAAATGAGACCGATCTGTTTTTACATTTTTTGAAACCTTGTTTGAGTTTGGGAAGATTTTGCTATAGAGCTTCATGTCCATCCCCTACAAATTACATATTTTCAGATCATGTACTAGATGAGGAGTTGGGAGTCGAGGAGCCCGTACACTGGAAGACTCAACTAGACGGGGAGGTGGATCCCGAGGTGGACGCTTAGAGCGACACATTCTTTTGTACTAGACTAGGATATTATTTTGAAACAATGTAAAGTCTAGTTATATTTTGTATATTCCGCTGCGCTACATTAGTTAACTTTTTTGGGGAATGTAAAGGCCAAAATGGGTCTATTCTTTTGGGATGATAGTGTGGGTATGATATATGGTGAATGGATGTTTACTTTATGATGGGTAAATGGACCCGGTGTGGTCAATAGTTATGCATATGTGGACCCGGTGCGGTCAATTATAGTATAATTGTACATGTTGTGTTTTGGGTAAGACTCCCCGTATAAAGGAGACTATGCCCGAATTTTGTTAAAATGTCAATGGTTGATGAATGAAACTTTCTTATTTATGGAGTTATTTAGTGCTCTCATGCAGCGAATGGTGTTTAGAATGTAATATCGTCCAAATGGGTTTGGGGGGCGTTACAGGTTACACACCGGTGGATGGATCTCATTCGGACCATCAAAGGTGAAGAAGGGCAAACTTATGGCCTTTAACCTTGAACTTTTGTAAAACATTCGTTAAACTATGTTTTTGGCATGTAACTTTATGCAAATGATTGTAATAGAACCTTGTATGGATCATGTATTATGTAAGAAACTTCATTATACATATTTGGATGAATTTGGAAAGGTTTGGAATGGATTGAAAATCTGAAAACAGAGATACCAACATTCTGGAATTTTGTTGGCGTTCGAACGTCAGTCCACGTTCGAACACAACCTTCATTTAAATACAATCCACGTTCGAACGTCAGACTACTTCGAACGTGGGGAGCTAACGGTACTTTAGTTTCTGTAGAGCTCTGATGGAAATATAGAAGTACTGGGAGCATGTGATGTTCGAAATCCAAGTGACGTTCGAACGTAAAACAGACGTTCGAATGCCAAATAACGTTCTAGCGTGAACCTAAAATTGAAAATTTTAAAGTCCTGTGCTATTCTTTTGGGCTTGGTTTTCTTGGGTTCAAAGGACACATATGGACCTTAAATAAGACATATTGGGGTATATTGGACTTCGATTGATTAAATGGTAACATGGACACGGGTAGCACGTGTGGGCTATAATCCCCACTTAAGGGATGATATTGATTAATGTTGATGTGATGTCGGTTGTGTGGCACTCATTGGTATTTTCACGGGTTGACGGGTGGTCAAGGGTCAATAAAGGACCCCCGAATTCTGGGGTGTCACAAGTTTCCACTTTAAAATTGTCATGTGTTGTGGTTGACTGTTTACTGTTTTATTTCATACACACACATGCAATTGAACACACACACACACACACCATATGTTTGATGATTTGAATGAATGATTGTTAAATCTTTAATATATTGTTTGAATCAGTGGAAAGGTCATTGAAGCAATAAGGATGGTGCATTTGCTTGTTGGTTGAGATTGTTGAAAATAAACATCTTGCATCCGCACATTCATTGATGGTTTGTTCACTGTCAAAATTGGTAATTGGTAATCAATTAATTAATTGGTAATTGAGATTTATAGGTCTAAATTTGTGAAGGTTTCCATAGGAAGTGTCAAAGACCTATTTGATTGTTACATAGTAAAAGGCTGTTTTTTTATAATGAAACTCTATTTATTATTTAATAAAGCTCTTCATTTTCTTTTGAAAATCTATATTGGTAAAATATTTGAATTATATTAAATATATGATATGCATGTGTGTATTTTATTTTATATTATAGATAATTTGGCGTGTAGAGTTTTGTTTATATACAGAAAATCAGACTATCAGACTCTTATATGATATAAGTAAAAGTTCACAGTTTTAGATGTAATTGGACATACTATCAGTAGGATTGTAGTGCAATTTTCTGAGATATTTTTTCTTGGATATATGAGATTGTTTAATGTCTTAGATTGTTGCACTAGTACACTTTGTGTATTAAACAGGATCATTGTCGAGGTTATTTTCTTTTACTGAGAAAATAAAAAAATAAATATCTCATAGTTATTATGATTGTTTAAGCTCTTAATCCAAAGATATATAATGAACACGTGCATATAACGATTGTTATTTTAATTTTTCAAAGAGTGATATTCATATTTGAGTCAACAAACTCAGTGAATTGGTAGATGACATTATTTGTATGATGAAAATTAATAATTAAAGGAAATCATGTCCCAATAATTAAATGGGTTGATGATGTCCTTGACTTGATCTGAAATGTGTACACCCAAGTGCAGTAAGTGCAGGTGGTCAAGTTATAGTAATAATCCGGTTTTAGTCCAGAGTCAAATCCACAGGAAACTAGTAGTTTTGGTGTTTCAAAGTAAGCAGTAATAGAGACCGATTGATTGTAACCTTTGAGATTTTTTAAGTTGTGAGTAGTGGGTGGCTTCTGGAACAGAATATTGAATTTTTTTCAAGAAGTTTTCTAGACAAAATATAAGATGAATTCAAATGGCAGGAAAGTCACTCTTTAGTTCGAGGATCGGGACATGCGGTCAATTATCCTGTTTACTATATTTATGATTGATAACTCAATTAACTCTTGTGTCAACAACAAGTTAATCGGAAGATAAAGATGGACTGTGAAAATTAAAATCATGGTTCCGATGTCTTATTAGAAATTTACAAGAATTATTTGTACCAAGAGTTATCGCATCCACAAACAAGCAAGTGTTTCTACATGACATCCAACCATGGCTTTAATATTCCATTATTTTAAATAAACCACAATAATGGGGATGATTAAAGGGTAGTCATGAAGATCTAGTCGTGGTACTTGCCTTGAAACGAGGAGTCTTTCCATGCAAGAGTTATCCATGTCATAGAAAGACTTTCGATTATACAAAGTACCTTAGCTTTGCTAGATGCAATCAATCATCCAATAAGCAAGGGATATAAACGTTAACCGTTAGAAGAAAGCATGATATAACTTTCGGATAATCAATACATGCCCTTCACCTCTTACTAAAGAGTGAATGAGAAACTATTCACTCTTCATAGCTTTAGTAAAGCTAAAAAAGTGAGTAATGTTAATCCCTCTTAGTAGAGGACTTCGCAAAATAAAAATACAATTAACAAAGAACTAATCTTCAACGAAGAATGAGTGAATCACTTTCCACTCTATACGGCTTTGGTAAAGCTCTAGAAAAGTGGAATAGTTTCACTCCTCTAAACAGGAAGGGAGCTCAAATAATGAAAGTGAAAGACATAAATAAAAACATGTATGTAAAAGCATAAATGTACAGACTTAAGGTAAATCAAGAACATAAATGTAAAGACTTAAAGTAAAAGAGATTATAAATCTAAGCAAATGCGAATGTAAACATTAATGTAAAGAAATGAGTGGGGATCTAAACTTCCCAACTCTCAAGCAAGATGAAACTAAGACAAAGAAGAGGAATTAGAAGTGCTACAAGAGCTACAAGTGCTGCCCAAGTGCTAAGTCTAAGTCCAAGTACCTCCTCTTGCACAAACCAAGTATATTTATAGGCAAGGAGAAGGCAGTGAGAGGAGTAAAAGAATAGAGATGGGCACCAGAGTCAAAGTGAAACGCCAACCACTCTACAAGCAGTCTGTCAAGACCGTTCGAACGGTTTCTCTGTCTTTGCTCTTTGTCATTCAAACGGCAGATGGATTCAGTGCCTGCCATTCAGGTCAGAAGACACATGGTTCTCTGTGGAAATCCCCCTCTAAGTCCTCTATGCAAATCTCCCTCCAGATCCTTGCAGAATCTGACTGAGCCTTCTGACTACAAGTATGCAATACGCCATGTCTTCAATCAGTCTAATATTGTCATTGCTCCAGTGGTCGTTCAAACTTTGAGGACCGTTCGAACGTAGTACTCAAATCTCCAAGGCCTTGGGTCTTGTCTGCAACATAATCTATAATAGCTGACCTGGTTTCTCATAACCGTTCGAACGGTATGTTGCATTCAAACGTTGCTTCCTTGTTCCAACCTTTTACAATTTGTTCCCTAATGTGTTGTTGTTGCCTTCAAAGGTAATTTTTGTACCCCTTAAACTCTTGTTCACTTTAAGACCTGAAATATCATCACTTAAACTCTATCAAAGCACAATTAGTCCAAATAGAGGCATAAGAATGTGCTATATTTGAGTACTAATCACACCCCTTAACCTAGATATTGCTATTTCTCATACCTCTTTTGTAGGTTATGCGGTTGCATTGAGCTTATGCAACAAGCCGTTAAACCTCTAGGTTTACCCTAGAGGACGAGTGTTGTCTCGTAAGGGTTTCCAGTGAAGCTACCCACAAACTTCGGTTAAACAAATGTATATGTGAGCTCACTGTTTAAAGTAAATTATCATCATGGTCATTGAGGCACCCATCCCTCAATTTTGACTTTGTATACCGCATGCTCTTTACCATTGATACTATCCCTATGCAAAAATTAGCATCTGTTACATTAGCATTTGAAATTTCCTTTGTAGTAGGATGGTCATTCTAGAAACAAGAATTAGTATATAACAATCATTCCACTTTTATCACCCTCCATAGATAGTTTTGATTTCACAAATCTCTCATAGGAACGCTCTCAGCAAAGCATTCACTCCGAATATGGTGACTTGGTTCTCACTGAGCATGTAATCAGAAGATGGTCAATCAGAAATTGCATGCACAATTTAGTGAATGAGTGAAACTTTTTAGCAAATAGACTAATCATGTTCTTGACATAACCTCATGGAAGAATATTGATGCAAATAACAAAATGCTATATAACATACCCCAACTCTTGATTGACAACATGCATATGCATCAGACTTGAGATCAATTAGGGCTTTCATGGGTTATAATGTGGCTAGAGGTCAATGGCTAACGAAATGACGTCAATGGAGTTTCAAAAACGCTATCTCTTTTATGCATTTTGGCACACCTCTGTTTGGCTTTTCGACAAGAATTGGATTTATTTCTTTCTTTTTTTTCATTTTTCACTTTCTTGGCAATTCCCTGTCTTTCTATCTCTTTTCCTTTTTTCGATTGTTTTCACTGATTTTCTTTTCTTTCATGGAACAGTCGCTACTATTCTCTCTTCTATTTTCCTTGCTTTTCTGTATCATCTTGATTTATAAGAGGGTGCAAGAAAATTAGATAGCAAGGTGAGTCAATCATATTTCCTTATGGCTTGGTCATCATATGGACTTTTTGGAAAAGAATTCATACTTTGAAGGCTCAATCATGGCTAACTAGGGTCATACTTTTGTGAAAGGGTTAGCTAAGGCTCAAAGTTGATCCAAAGATGACCTAAGATCCTTTCTCAAGTATGTGCATATGTATGTGTCGTCTTGCCTGTAGTTCTTATAGGATATGTCAATAGATCACATTAGTTGTATCAATGAAAATAAAATTAATGAGATTATTGAAAGATGGGTGGTAAAAGAAAACCCTTCTTGAGTAAATGTGGATATTCTCTCTGAAACATCGCAAGGATCAAAACTTACCGTGGTATCCTTTGTTATCTCCACTGGTTATGTTGGATTTTTCGGAGAATGTCAGTTATGTACCGATTCCATTTTCGAGTTTGATCACCGTGTACCTTGAGAATAACAAATACTAATGTATATTTGATAATTTAAGCATAGAGATAATATCAGTTAAAAGAGTTGTGGTCTTAGGTCAAGATTGTCAAGTTGTGTGTCAAACTGATTTTGTGATTAGTTACTTTATCAAACAATCTCAACATCCACATAGATTTTTATCAAAAAAAATTACAAAAGTGCTAATTCGACAAATGCCTTTAAATAGATAAAAATAATAACTGAACCATTCCATTCACAAAATATGATCATTCGATACACCAATCATTAATGATCCAAGCTATCCAAAAGAAGTAACAGAATCACGCACAAAACTTGAAACTATCAATGAAAACACAAACATAACAAACAAAAGAACAACCATCTACAACCTCCCAAGAACAATCATATCCTCTTAGTATCCTCTAGCTCCAGCAGCCCTAGCCCTAAGATAGCTAAGAATTGCCTCCTGTGGTCTGAAGATCTCAGCTTGTCAGGGAATCGCAGCTTGATTGGTCTCAATCCCAATTATGAAATCCCTAAGTGATCTTCAGGTACTGGAGCTAGGTCCTGCTCGATCAGGCTGTGCTCTCTCCTCCTCCATCTCTCACTAACTCCCTCTCTTCCTCTCGGTCAAGCTCCTCTTGCACCTCGTCTCTTCCTTGGCCTGGTGGCATTTCTTGCCTTCTTGCCGAGGTATCACTGTGTCCCTGGCTTCTCTTGAATGAGCCCTTGTTGAGTTATCCCATTGGCAACTGTATCTCCATCTTTTGCCTCTCCCATACTCCATTTTCTAGACAAATCTCTGTCACCAATGTGCCAAAAGGTAATGCACTTTTCTTTACATTACACCATTTCTTCATTTCGTTTAGGATGAGAGAAGAGAGGTTAATGCTATGTCATTTTCCTATGGCATAGACGAGGCGAGTCATCTCAAGCAAAATCTCATTTTTTTTCTTTTTAGAGGGGCTAAGTTGGAGACCAAAATCAAGTGGAGCATTTTGTACTTGTCGGTCAATTCTCCTTGTTTCAAAAAATTTCTCTTTTCCCATGCAAAATCCGCATCCCAGTCAACTCCTTGCCTACCCTATCCAACTCAACATTTTTCTTTGGGAAAAATTTGGGATTTTCCATTTGAGGCAGCTCTGGTCTAATCTCTTTGAGATATACCTCATCTACATTGATATGGTTACCCAGTACATAGGTCCGGATAGTGTCATTGATGATTTCGGCGTTGGAGTAAAGCTCCTGCACCAAATCAACAATGGCCCTCCCCCCGTTCTTCAAATGCCACACCCATTCTCTTCTCTCCATCTCCTCTAGCAAACCCAACTCAGCAAAGTCAGAGACTACAACGTCTCTCTCACCTACAACAGCTTGATTTTTGAAGAAATTGTCATACCTTTCCGCTTTTAGGGTGTTTGGAAACCTGGTACGGTCGTACCTCTTTCTTCTTTCCTTCTCTTGTCCTTCTTGGATCATCCTCAACCCAGTTAGGCTCTTGGTTCACTGGTGGATCACGCCTAGTAGGTATCTTCATCCGAGGCATGGCATTCAAACGGTGGCAACCTAGAGGAGGTTCTGAAAATTTGGGTTTTCTGGTATGGGGTTGATGTTTTTGAGGTGGAGATGAGTTGGGGAGGATCGAATTAGGGTTTCTTGGGGTTTAAGGGTAGATTTAGGGGTGGCAATCGTGTCGTGTCGTGTCGTGTTTGGGTCGTGTCAAGTCGGGTTCGGGTTGAAAACACATCAACCCAAACACGACCTGCGAACTAAACGGGTTAGGTCATTTGGACACGAACATGACCTGACCTAAAACACGACTAACCCGACATGACCTGTGACCCGATATTTACATAGGTCGTGTTCGGGTAAACACGACCCAACCCGACATGACCTAACCAAAAAAGGAAAAATTTAAACATTTTACAAATATTCCAAATACAATCTACATAAAACAAAGACATTAAAAACATCACAAATATCTCAAAAAAAATACAAATCTCTATAATATTACAATTTTTTAAAAAGCTTTACTAATATCCCAAAGTAATATTACAAGCATCTTTCAAATCCTCTAAGAGGTGGGTCAATTCGGGTCAAAACAGGTCGGGTTCGTGTCAACCCGATTAAACACACGGGTTAATTTGGGTTAATTCAGGTTAAGCGGGTTGAACCCGAATATGACCCATTAACTTTTCGTGTTGGCGGGTCGTGTCATATACGGGTTGACACAAAAATTAGTCAACCCAAAACCCATTTATCCGTGTCATGTCAAAAATTGGCACCCCTAGGTAGATTGAGGTATGAGAGGTGAGAAACGAGCTTTAGGTTTTGAGAGGTTTTGAGAATTTTGAAATGAATCAAATGTTCAGGCTTTTATACTCTGCGTTGTACTGTTCAAACGATGTAAACGTTCGAACGTGAAATGAAGAATTTAAATTACCGTTCGAACGGTCAAGGGTCCTTCGAAAGGTGCTAGCTCCCAGTACTTTGTGTTTTCAGCTGAGAAGTCATCAGAGGTAAAGTACTGCAAGCATCACGCGTTCGCACGGACATCAATGTTTGAACGTTAAACAAAAAATATATATATCATGGCGTCTCAGGATAAATCCCTACCCACACTTGAGGTTGGCATTTTGGAACATTCCTTTACACGGCCCATATTTTCATTGTAGCAATTTAAAAGCAGCAAAGTGTGTACAAAAATAAATAGGATTTTTAAACTATTCACCAAAATTCGGACCATTTACTTTCATTCCTCAAAACATAATTTTTCACAGTTTGTTAGAAAGAAATCTAATCCAAGTCATCCTATGTGTAGTTCGAACAACCAGTGACTCTTCTAATCTCTTGTCACACAAACCAGTTAAGCAAAGCACCAGAATAGGATGGCGTGTCAGGATAATCCTTACTCTACTCATTCACTATCCAGTCTAATCGATCGAGTGCTCGACCAGAAATTGATTCAGAACACTGATTGTATCTTTTATCATGAAATACCTGGCCACACTGTCTACAAGCACCAAGTCTCTTGGAACGATGCCGTTTAGCAAAAGTGTTTCTGCCACAGGGGGGTTTGCTTGATGTTCTCGAACCTCATTTTTTCTTATCAGTCTTGCTTTTCTCATGATCATGGTATGCACATCTGATGAAAAAGTGCGTAGAGCTCTTAGTCTAAACAAAAAAAGTTAACATCCATAATTCCTAAGTTTTAAGACTCACTATCCGGTTCTTTAACGTCTGTCAATCACAAAAACAGTTTAAACTGACCCACAGATATAACAAGACACATTACATAATAAAATTAGGACAACAACAACAACACAAATAACAACAAAAATTTAAAAATTTTATGGTACGGGTACAAAAATAAAATACAGACAAAATATGAACTACAGGTTCTCACACCCCTAACCTGAATTGAACATTATCCCCAATGTTTCGAATTTACCAGTATAGATTTTTGAAATGAGGTTGAAAGGCAGTAACCCATGTTTCTTCAGATACCTATAAATTCAAATGCAACCATTAATCTTTTCGGTTCAGATCTTGGCCTCGGTTAGGCTTGTAAGGCTTGTATGTGATTGCGAAAAATAGCAGTATACCCATAAACAATTGTAGTAAAATAATATAAAACATGAGAATAGGTATTTGATCTTTGGGGTACATGGACATGATTTCGCTTGGGTATGGTCGATTTTGCAGAAGAAAAAAAAAAGAGAAAAGAAAACTAAGAAGAAGAAAGAACGAAGTAGAATAGAAAGCGAGAAAGAAGAAGAAGAATAAAAAGAAGAAGGAAAGAAGAAAAATTCAATGGTGGGGGGCTCAATGGAGACCGATGGGAAAGGTAGAAAAAGTGGTGGGGGTCTCATGATGGTGTTACCTCGAGTCAGGTTTTTACCTGATCCGATCCTTTTGAGTGTCGCTAGGCGCGATTCTCAAAGGGGTATTCTAGTTCCATTAAAATAATGATTTTCACATTTTTAATAAAATTCTCCAAAAATGGATACAACCTTTGGCCATTAACAGTAAAGATATTACTGTTTGATGGGTTTTTCACTTCTATTGCTCCATGATCAAGCACTTTTTTGACAATGTAAGGCCCAGCCCATCTTGACTTTAACTTACCAGGGAAGTGGCGGAGTCTTGAATTAAACAACAGGACCTTCTGAGAAGGTTCAAAGGATTTTCATACAATGCTCTTGTCATGAAAAATTTTCATCCTGTTTTTAGCAATCTTGGCATTTTCATAAGCTTCTTTTCTCAATTCTTCCAATTCATTTATCTGAAGTTTTCTTGGAAGTTCAGTCTTGTCCAGGTCAAAATTCATTGTTTTAATGGCCCAGTATGCCCTATGTTTCAATTCCACAGGTAGGTGACAAGGTTTTCTATAGACTAATCGATAGGGAGACATGCCCAAAATTATTTTAAAAGCAGTACAATATGCCCAGAGTACATCATTTAGTTTTGATGACCAATCTTTGCGATCAGGGTTTACCCTTTTTTCTAAAATTAATTTGATCTCCTGATTAGCTAATTCGGTCTATCCACTAGTCTGTGAGTGATAAGAGGTTGCAACTTTATGAAAAATTATATATTTTTTCATCAAATTTCAGAAAGGACGATTGCAAAAATGAGAACCCCCATCACTTATGATTACTTTAGGAATTCCAAATCGGGACAAAATATTTTTAAAAAAAAATTTATCACCGTTTGGTGATCATTATTTCGGCATGAAATTACCTCAACCCATTTGGACACATAGTATACTTCCACTAAAATGTATAGATAGCCAAAGGAATGAGGGAATGGTCCTATAAAATCGATGCCCTAGCAGTCAAAAATTTCAATCACCAGAATTGGGTTTAAGGGCATCATGTTTTTTTTTGAAATATTTCCTAATCTTTGGCATCTATCACACGTTAAACAAAAGGCATGGACGTCTTTAAAAACTGTGGGTGTAAAAACCCGGGTAAATTTAAACTTTTAAGAATAAATGGCAAAACGATAAATTGCCACAACAGTTTGGGTTGTAAACCTGAACTTTTCTAGAGCTCAGATGACGAAATAGAATTCACTGTTGGATTCGTCTCGCGAAATCTAGTGAGTATGTCAAATTTCATCGAATTTCGAGATAGTCGGATTTTTCGTATTTGACGAGGCAGTCGGGCCTCGGGTGACCTAAATACGAAATTTTTGGAAAATATATGAGATTTTTTAAAATAAATAAAGTTAAGACAAATTAAAAATATTTTAAACTTGAACCAGAGCGAAATTTAATAGTTTCGTGATGAAAACGGACCAGAAATAAAAAGGGACGTGTGGCGCAATGAGGGCCAAGTGTTCTAAAATTATAAATAGAGGGAAAATCAGATTTTTCCCCCATTTTGTTCAGCCGGTTTTAGCCGATAGAGAGGAGAGGGGAAAGAAAAGATATCTCAAATTTCTCTCTACGATATACGGAGCTAGAGAACTCGGATCCACCCGGGCCAAGAAGCAAAATCGATCTCCTCGACAAGGGCTATGCGTGCACACCAAAAAGGAGGGTTTTCACCGAATGTGAGAAAAGCGAAAATTTGGGGAAGCTTGGAGTGGAGCTTAGGTCGACTTTTTGGGACTCCTATGGTTGCTCCCTCACGCTATAAGAGGTAGGGAATCTTCCTACTTGGGTGGTATTCACAACTTAAAATGTTAAATGAAATGGGTAGGTTGATAGATATCTATATTACTAGCCTATTGAAATAAAATGAAATAAAATGGGCATTGAAATTAGGTGGAATACTTTCTATCTTGAATTGGGTATGTAGAAATTGCTAAATGTGATTTCTTGAATTGTGTGAAATTATGGGCATGTTATGTGTTGTAAAATGCCTTGATTTGAAAGTATGTTATTTGCTTAGTATGAGATAACATGTTTGGATATAAGTTTTGAATTAAATGTTGATAAAAGCATGCTCGTTTATTGACATTGTGAGTTATGAGAATTAAATGTTTTATGCTATAATTTGTCATAGATTGTATGAAGTGGGCTTGAAAGGATTCATATGGCATACATTGCATATTGAACATGGTAATAGAGTTACAATGAGGCACTACATGGCATATGTACGGGAACATTGCATAAAATGGGTGGTTGTGCATGGAAGTAGTTATACACCGCATGGGTGGATGACAAGTGGGCTTGAGTAAGCTAAGTCGATAACTTGGCCGAGTCGCACGGTTTATATTGGTTGAGGGTCGGGGTTAGCAAGAAGGGCTAGAAGATCTCTCGGGTGTGAGGCCAGGTGATTGGATACGCACTGTGAGTGGTATTAGTCCATAAAGTGTGTTGGTGTACGCAGGACCGTTGGTGAAAGTCCATAATTCCGTGTCGGTTGGACACCATTGGTGTAAGTCCATAAACACTCACCCCATACAAGACCCCAGATTGAAAATGTCATTTGATGTGTAACATAAATGATGGATTGATACACATGGGATATTGCATGTGTAGGAGAGCCGGGAAGGGCTCGGGATCAAGGATGACGGTCAATTGTATGATTGCAACTTGCATTGTCGAAGGGCCGGGAAAGGCCCGAGATGGTCATCGGGAGTGAGTCTCATTTCATTCCATACCATTGCATTGTAATTTTTCAACATTGATGGCATATATATGTTTGGAATATGTGAATGGTGGATTGATTGCATGTGAACATTTCATGTGCATTTGGGTTAGGGAGTAACCTATTTAGGAAGTTCTCTATTGAGCGTAGCTCACCCTTTATGGGAAAACATTTCAGGTGCGGGGTTCGTGCCGGTGGATGGCTCACACTTTGAACCTCAAGGATGAAGAAACCGGAATGTGGCTCATTTTGACAAAAGTTGTAAAGTTAAAATGAATGTTTATCTTGGAATGTAATTAAATGTTATTGCATTCAAATGTTGTAATAGATTTTGTGTAATCTATGTAGAATAACCAAATACATTTTATGTAGTGTTGGGTTGGTTTTTTTAAGGTTTTGAATGAATTGGAAACAAAAAACGGGAGAAAAGGTAAAAATCTGGGTAGACTATACCGGTACTGCATACCGGTACGGTGTACCAGTACTATTGTGTACC
Source organism: Ilex asprella (assembly GCA_023539305.1). Classification (NCBI taxonomy): domain Eukaryota; kingdom Viridiplantae; phylum Streptophyta; class Magnoliopsida; order Aquifoliales; family Aquifoliaceae; genus Ilex; species Ilex asprella. The sequence continues at coordinate 23,777,633 of CM042189.1, read as the reverse complement.
GGTACGGTTGCGTACCGGTATGATGTACTAATACACTTTGATCCAGAGAGTTCGATGTACCAGTACTACATACCGGTATGGTGTACCGGTAAAGTTGCGTACCGGTATTGTGTACAGGTACTGTCAAAAGCTGCTGAATTTTTATATTTGTTTTCCATGCTTTTCGATCTTGTCTTCCTTGATTCAAGGGATGCAAATGGACTAAAAAATGAAGTATTTTGAGGTTTTTAACACCTCGAATGAATTAAATGACAAAAAAAACATGGAATTCACACGTGCATTAAAGTCCCGATTAAGGGGATTTGTTTGGACTTAAAGTCCAGAATTGTGAAAAGAACTTTTATTTTCGCAGGTTGACGGGTGGTCAACGGTTTAAAAAGGACCCCCGAATTTTGGGGTGTCACAGTGGGCCAGTAAAATCCACACTGCAAGATTTTGGCAACAGTTTTTCTTGATGAAAAGTGGTCACCACATGCTTCAGAATGATAAAATGATATTACATGTCTGCTTTCATGAGCTGGGATGCAACATCTTATAATCTGATCCTTACAGTATTTGAATACATAAGGATCTTCCCAAAAGAAGTTACGAACCTCCCTCAAAATTTTCTTTTTGTCTATAGGAGTGAATGATTGAGGGAGTGTTCCAGTAGCTAGAAAATTAGCAATGTCTGCATACCATGGGGTCTCATTAATTATGAACAGTTGTTCATCAGGGAATTTCTCATTGATTGGCAGTCCATCTTCATGGAATTCATAAGTTAATCTGGATAGATGGTCTGCCACCACATTTTCAACCCATTTCTTATCTTTAATGACAAGATCAAACTCTTAAAGTAAGAGTATCCATCTTAAGAGCCTCGGTTTGACATCTTTCTTTGTGAGCAAGAATTTTAGGGTTGCATAGTCAGTGAATACCGTAACAGAAGACCCAACAAGATAAGAACGAAATTTTTCCAAAGCAAAAACTACAGCAAGCAATTCTTTTTCTGTTGTTGAATAATTCATTTGAGCATCATTCAGAGTTTTGTTTGCATAGTAAATTACATGGGGTTTCTTATCTTTTCTTTGTCCCAATACAGTACATACAGCATAATCACTTGCATCACACATTAGTTCAAAGGGTAGAGTCCAATCAGTGGGTCGCATTATTGGAGCAGAAATTAACATGCCCTTTAGTTTCTCGAAAGCTTTCTAGCAAGCCTCATTCTAGTCAAAGATTACATCCTGACTCAGGAGATGACACATGGGTTTGGCTATGGTACTGAAGTTCTATATGAATCTCCTGTAAAAACCTGCATGTCCTAGAAATGACCAGACATCCTTTACAGTCTTGGGTGTTAGCAGATTTTCACTTAGATCAATTTTTGCCTTGTCAACTTTCATGCCTTCAGACAACACAATGTGACTTAAGACAATGACTTGGGTTACCATGAAATAACATTTTTCCCAATTAAGCACCAAATTGACTTCTTTACACCTTATTAAAACTTTGTCTAAGTTTTCCAGACACAGATCAAATGAGTCACTATAGATAGAAAAATCGTCCATAAATATTTTCAAAAAATTTTCAACCATGTCACTAAACAAGCTTAGCATGCACCTTTGAAATGTTGCAGGAGCGTTATAAAGTCTAAAAGGCATTCTTTTAAATATAAATGTGTCAAAGGGACATGTGAATGTGGTTTTCTCCTGATCATCTAAGGCAATCTCAATTTGATTATACCCAGAATATCCTTCCAAGAAACAGAAAAATTCATGGCCTGATATTCTTTTTAGCACTTGATCAAGGAATGGGAAGGAGAAATGGTCTTTTCTAGTTACCAAATTAAGTTTTCAGTAATCAATGCACATTCGTCATCTTGTGACGACTCGATTTAGCACTAGTTCATTTGCTTCATTTTTTACCACTATGACCCCCGACTTTTTGGGCATAACTTGGGTTGGACTTACCCAATTGCTATCGGATATGGGAAAAATTATTCCTGCATCTAAGAGTTTGAGTACCTCCGTTCTCACAACTTCCTTCATGTGAGGATTCAGTCATCTCTGCATTTGACGAGAGGGTTTTGAGTCCTCTTCAAGATATATTGCATGATTGCAGATCAACGGACTTATACCTTTCAAATCAGAGACGGTCCACCCAATGGTGCTTTTATGACTTTTAAGAACTTCAATCAGTTTAGACTCTTGCAAGTCTGTGAGCTTATAGGAGATTACCACTGGGTATGACTTATTTTCTCCTAAAAATGCATACTTGAGGTCAGATGGGAGAGGTTTTAATTTAGGTTTTGGTGGCATGTCACTTGATGAGATTAGTTTTGTGCCATTTGATGAAAGTTCCTCGAATTTGGGCGCCCTTGTCTCAACAGCAAGAGTAGGGCAACTTTGTGGATTTGACTCAGATGAGTCAGACTCTATCACAGATGAGTTAGTTAGATGTTCACAGAATGTGTCACTCAGATGTTCTTGGATCAAAGATTCAATGGAGTTTACTTCCCCTTTGTCCTCGTCCTCTCCAGCGTGTTCAGCAATATTAAAAATATTCAACTCAAGAGTCATATTCCCAAAAGTTAATTTTATGACTCTATTCCTACAATTGATTAGTGCATTGGAAGTTGCTAGAAAAGGTCGACCAAGAATGATAGGAATTTGGTTCTCTGAATGTAATGTTGGTTGAGTATCTAGAACAATGAAGTCAACAGGGAAGACAAAATTATTCACGTGGACAAGCACATCTTTAACAATGCCCCTAGGGATTTTGACAAATATGTCCACTAACTGGAGTGTGACACAAGTGGGTTTGAGTTCACCCAGACCCAACTGTTGGTAGACGGAGTAAGGTAGCAGATTAACACTAGCTCCAATGTCTAACAGTGCTTGTTCTATTGTGAAATCTTCAATGACACATGAGATAGTTGGACATCTCAGGTCTTTGTATTTTAGAGGGGTTTTGCATTGTAGCAAGGCACTGGCTTGTTCGGTTAAGAAGGCTCTTTTTTGGACATTCTGGCTTCTTTTGACTGCGCACAAGTCCTTTAGAAACTTGGCATAAGATGGTACTTGTTGGATTGCATCCAGAAGTGGAATGTTGATTTTTACTTGCTTGAAAAGCTCGTAAATTTCAGGCCGATGATTCATCTTTTAGGTAGCCTTGAGTCAGATGTGAAACCCGCCAAAATAACGAGATCCAACAACGAAAAGAACCCAATATCGTTATGCGATCAAATTTGAATGAAAGACCTCGACCCGTTGTTTACGACAAACAAGAACTTCGGTATATATGACCTCAACCCGTTGTTTGTGTGGAACAAGAACCTTGGTATAAAGGAAGACGCCACAAACGGTATGGAAACCCGTTTGATAAGTCGCTGGTGAACGCCACGGAAAATTCCGATAAGTTCATCTAGTTCTTCAAAGAACCAAAGAGAAAAATACTCTCACAATTTGCTCAATAATAATCTGATTTTTCATTGATTTGAATGCCTATTTATAAGGCTGGTCATTACAAGGATTAGGAAACTTTCTAAAATTAGCTATCCTAGTTAAGAAATATCTCTTACTTGTTGGTAAAGAAATATTTCTTATTTTTCTAAAACTCTTACTTGAAGAAAAGAAAAACAATCAGCCCCTTAATAGGCTGATCACATGCCTAAATAGAAAAAAGAAAGTACTTGGTATTTAAGCCTTACAATCAAACCCCCAAAAGAGTGAATAGTGCACGAGTTACTGTAGCATAAATAGTACGGCGCTACAGTAACTTTAAAAACCCAAGTTCATAAGAAATAAAACATGTGGGCTATGCATCTTTAAGCCCACTTACTCTAATAATAATAATCCTTTAACAAATTGGAGGCCTTAACAACAATAGGCCAATTTAAGCTTAGCCTTAGCCCCTAGCTGGATTCTTCTAGAACTTGAATCATGTTGATGAATCTTTGTTGTCTAAGTGGATCATGGTCAATGGGCCTTCCCGAACTTGCTTGAGTCCATGCCTCTTGAATCAGTCCATTGAGTACCTCTTTAAACTTCCTTGTTCATGCTCTCGTAATCGGCCCAATTGGAACTTGAACTAGGTCCCTTGAAGTTGTGCCATGATTCGCATCAGAGTCTTTGCAGAAAGGGAGCGGGATTTGAACATGAAGGTTCTCCTTCCTTAGAAGGGTCTGGTTCTTGATCTATTATAGGCTCAGGCTCTTTTTCAATTACAAGTTCAGACTCAGGTTTTGACTTTGGAAATAGCATGTCGATGACAATTTTGTCAATCACCTTGTCACTTCTTAGTGTAGTGACAACTTGAGCTTGATCTTGTGGAGGTTTTGGTTGGGCAGGAAACTTGCCATTTTCTTGTGTGCTCATGGATTGGGTCAACCTTTGAATGTGGCTTTTGAGATCTTCAAAGGAGTGGGTGGTCTATGCTTTGAACTCAGTGAAAGATTGGGTGAAATGTGCATTGAAGTTCATTTGAGTTTGCATGAACTGGTTCAATGTATCTTCAAGGTTCCTTTGGTGTGGTGGTTGATATGTAGGAGGTCCTTGAGATGGTGGTTGCGAATTTTGTGGTTGGTTCATGGGAATTGGTTGTGTGTTCCTCCAACTGAAGTTTGGACGATTTCGCCATCCTAGATTGTATGTTTTAGAGTATGGGTTGGAGTAAGACTTGTTGAAATTGGAGATTGCATTTGTTTGTTCCAATAAGACTTCTTTGAATGCAGGGATAGTAGGACATTCCCCAGTAGGATGTCCTGTCAACGCACAAATTCCATACAGTTGATCTGTGGAAGGGCCCAATTCGACTTGATGAATTTTTTTCATCTCTAAAGCTTCAAGCTTTCAAGATAAAGTGGACATTTTTGCTCTCAGATCATCATCTTCTCTCAAGACATACTTTCCCCATTGGGAAGTGGATGGTCAGGCTTCACTAGTGGTAGGGGAGACTGAGTCCCACATCTGAGAACTATCAGATATAGTGTCAAATAAATAGAATGCCTCATCTAGACTCTTACCCATAAACTCTCATTTGGCCATCATTTCAACAAACTGAAGTAGTCTAGTGGGTAAGGAGTCATAGAAGAATCCTACTAGAGTCCAATTTTCAAAGCATGGTGTGGGCAGGCTTGAAGTAGTTCTTTAAATCTTTCTTAACTTTGGCAAAATATTTTTCCTTCTTTCATCGAAAAATTCATGATTTGCCTTTTTAGTGTGTTGGTCCGATGTAAGGAAAAAAAATTCTAAAAAATTTATTTTGAAAGATCTGCCAGGTTGGCATGGAAAGAGATTTTAAAGAATTTAGTCATTGTTTAGCTTTGCCCTTTAGAGAAAAAGACAAAAATTTCATCTTGGCAAGTTCCGAATTGTCTTAAAATATTTCACACACTTCTTCAAAATCTTTCATATGCAGATAAGGATTTTTGGTATCCAATCCATGGAAAACAGGTAATAGCTGTGCAGTCCCCGGCTTTACAGTAAAGGGGGTACACCTGGAGGAAATACAAAACATGAGGGGACACTATTTCTTCTGGGATTTAAGTAATCCCTTAAAGTTTGAATGTTAGGCACCTCATCTTCCCTCATGGGAACTTCTCCATTTCTATTAATAATTGTCATAATACTCTCACAAGAGTCTGCTATTGATCTTGGTGAATTTGGTTCAGATTGGTTCACAGATCCAGAAGATTCTGCCGGAAAATTTTTATAGTTAGGAGCGTTCTCTGACATAAAATCAATGGAAACAAAACAAATTAATCGCAGTAAACTGAGGAATATATACAGAAAATAAAGGTCTTTTTACCTTTTACTTTAAAACACTGTTACTAAAGATCCCCGGCAACGGCGCTAAAAACTTGACTTGATCTGAAATGTGTACACCCAAGTGCAAGTGGTCAAGTTGTAATAATAATCCGGTTTGAGTCCAGAGTTGAATCCACAGGGAACTAGTAGTTTTGGTGTTTCAAAGTAATCAGTAACCGAGACCGATTGATTGTAACCTTTGAGATTTTAAAAGTTGTGAGTAGTGGGTGGCTTCTTGAACAGAATATTGAATTCTTTTCAAGAAGTTTTCTAGACAAAAATAAGATAATTCAAATGGCAGGAAAGTCACTCTTTAGTTCGAGGATCAGGACATGTGGTCAATTATTCGATTTATTATATTTATGCTTGATAACTCAATCAACTCCCGTGTCAACAGCAAGTTAATTGGAAGATAAAGATGGACTATGAGAATTAAAATCAAGGTTCCGATGTCTTAATAGAAATTTACAAGAATTGTTTGTACCGAGAGTTATCGCGTCCACAAACAAGCAAGTGTTTCTACATGATATCTAACCATGACTTTAATATTCTATTCTTTTAAATAAACCACAATAATGGGGATGATTAAAGGGTAGTCATGAAGATCTAGCCGGAGTACTTGCCTTGAAACGAGGAGTCTTTCCATGCAAGAGTTATCCGTGTCATAGAAAGACTTTCGATTATACAAAGTACCTTAGCTTTGCTAGATGCAATCAATCATCTAATAAGCAAGGGGATATAAACGTTAACTGTTAGAACAAAGCATCATATAAATTCCGGATAATCAATACACGACCTTCACCTCTTACTAAAGAGTGAATGAGAAACTACTCACTCTTCATAGCTTTAGTAAAGCTAGAAAAGTGAGTGATGTTAATCCCTCTTAGTAGAGGACTTCGCAAAATAAAAATACAATTAACAAAGAACTAATCTTCAACGAAGAATGAGTGAATCACTTTCCCTCAACATCCAAGACTGCTCTCCATACATAAGCCACCCAAACCAACTCCTACCATTCCCAAAAATACATACACTCCAACTCTTTTCACCCAATAATTCTATTAAATCAACTTGAATCTCTCAAAATTCTTTACACCACAATCTTATCTCTCAACTACCACCATGGATTTCTTCATTCTTCATGGGCAACAACAATCTTTGCCACAAAAGGTACCAAGCTCATTCATTCTTTATGGGTAAAGTTTAAACTTATTTAAATGCTTGTGGAAGATGGTTTTGTTATGTATTTATTTGGGAGAGATTACATACTTGGGTTGGTGTAGTAATGTGGAATTGGACATTGCACACAAGGTGTTTGCTAAATTGCTAAAGTGAAAGCAAAGCTTAGTTAGCTAGTTTTTTTTACTTGGATTTTGGTGTTGTGGAGTTCTTAAATAAAATATTCATCATGTCTTCAAAACGCCAACGAGGGGAAAGCTCTAAATCTTCCAAACCATACGACAAAAAGAGATTTGTTAGCGAAGCGGCTTCGGAGAGATTTCATACATGGTTGGTAAAAAAAGCATTAATTCCCGAACGAGGCCTTTGCCCAGATACGACTTATGACGGGTGTGTACATGAGATGATTATGGAGCGTGGTTGGTTAAAATTCACAGAACAGCCAGAGGCCGCCATCATCTCCATTGTAAAAGAATTTTATGCCAATGCCAAGGAGGCAGACAACCATGTGGTTCAAGTTCGAGGTAAAAAAGTGTCGTTTGACCAGGCAACCATCAATGCTTATTACAACACAGCAAATATGTCAGACGACGATGAGTACACGACATACAAAACCGAAGAACTCGACTTGGACGAGGTGATTAGGTGTCTATGTAAGCCGGGTGCTAATTGGACATTAAAGGGGACAGAGAAAGTTCACTTCTCACACAGTGAGCTGAGCCGATTTGGGAAGGCGTGGTACTTTTTTGTATGCGCTAAGCTAATGCCTACCACACACTTGTCTGATGTACTCCGTGATAGGGCAATTTTACTTTATTGCATAGTTACTGGAAAGAGTATTAATGTGGGCAAAGTTATTCAAGACTCCATAACCAAGAATATTAAAGGGGGTTCAACTAGCGGATTGCCTCATCCATCTTTAATTTGCGGACTATGTAAGAAGGCAAAAGTCACATGGAGTGCCGATGATTTGGTTCAGCAACCGCAAGTGGCAATTGATCATCAAATCATAAGCCGCTTTAAGGTATGGAAAGGTGGTTTCTCAGATCACAGGGGGGCCGGGTATGTTATGGTGAATATGCCACCGAATTCTGGTGAACCATCGAAGCCGCCTCAGCGTACTACCATGTCATCTCAATTTCCTGAGGAGAGTCTACTTGTTGAGATGCATGGATTGCGTCGAGACACACAGGAGTTATGCAGAGAGACACAAGAGCTACGTAGGGAATCTCGACGTAAGTCTAGACGCAATGATCGACTTGCACATCGAATGGACACTTTCATGGAGTACTCAATTGACTTCAATTCCAAACTAGTCCAAATGTTTACCAATTGTGGATTCAACTCGGGCACATCTCCAGTACAGTTTCCTAGTCCACCTATGTTTCCCGAATACACTCCCGACTCAGCGGACGATGAGGATGCTGACAATGACACCGACTAGCGTAGTCTCAGGGAAGTCCTCTGTCTTAATTGTTTCTACCTTTTACATTGAGGATAATGTTTAGTTTAAGTTTGGGGGTGTTTGCTTGTTTGCATGTTTGCATGTTTGCATTATTAGGTATGCATTTAGATTGCATGTTTTATTATGACTTGAGCAATGGATTGATTGAACTTAATTATGGCCAATGATGAATGAGATTAATTGTTAATTCAAGGGAAATTGATGAACATGTTGAGTTTGTAGTTTGACATACTAGTTGGTTTTACACTGTTTATGATCCTTTCATTCATGAGCACATATCCATCTGTTTGGTTAGTTATTATTTAGATAATCTATTTGGTTAAATGCTTGTGGGATATATCATTGAAACTTTAGAAAACTTATTTAAGCATCATTCAAAGCAAATTGAGGTATTCATATAAGTTTGGGGGAAATATTGGTTATGATGGGTTAGTATCTTTAAAAAAAAAATGTTTGAAAATTATTTTGATTTGATCCTTCATGAGTTAAAAAAAATATAGGAAAAATTACAAAAGAAAGGCGCATGTGGTGAGTAGAGATGGAGCGTAAAACGCACTCACTCATAAACACATGTTGAGAACGAGATAGAGCGTAAAACGCACTCGTTCAAGAAAAGGCGAGATGGAGCGTAAAACGCACTCGCTTAATAGGAGGTGAGATGGAGCATAAAATGCACTCACCAAACGAATGGAAAAGAGAAAAAATGAGAAAAAAAAATCATTAGACCTTCTCGTTATATGGTTACTTTAATAAGCGGAGGTTGATGTGAAATGTAAGTTCATAGAGTTGATATTGGGTATCTCCTATGAAGCATTTGATTACGTAAATATATTTGGTTGATGATTAGCTGGATAGTTCGGATATGTACAGGTATTTAAAGGGTCATGAGCGGGGATAAAACTAAGGAGTATATTGAATTGATAGACTTTGCACTGTTTTGAAGTTTCCCGTGAATTATTATTATTTGTAGTAACTTTTTGGGGCCATTATTCAGATTCATATTGATTCATTGTTTGAGTAGTTGGTTAATTAATTTTTATAGTTTTTGTTCTGAGTATTTTGCTTGAGGACAAGCAAAGATTTAAGTTTGGGGGTATTTAATGAGTGGGTTTTATACCTACGAATTGTGTACTTTCGGCTTGATGAAATAGCAAGTTTTCAATTATTTTATGTTCATTTTTATTTGTTTTGTGTTTTTTGATGTTATTTGGTAGGAATCATCATTTGGAAGCAAAAAAAAAGATCATTTGGAAGGAAACAAGGTCGATTTGGAAGGATTAGCCCACTAGTTTCCCAAAGTTTTGACACAGTGCCGCTGTTTTTCCCATTTTTGAACATGATCCACTTCTAATCTGAAAAAGTGAAAAACATGAAAGTTGTATATCTGGATGTCTTTTGTATTGTGTCAAAATTTCAGCTCAATTGGACATTGGGATGAAGAGTTATGACAATTCTACGAAAACTGGTCTGGAGCAGAAATAAAG
>CM042189.1:23709324-23762716 GCA_023539305.1 Ilex asprella | reverse complement strand
ACTTAGTTGGTTGTTGGCACAATTTTGCAGTTGCCACTTAACTTGGTCATTCAAACAGTGAAACACGACAAAATTTACAAAACAAAATGTCTTCGATCAAAGGTTTGTTCCTAATTAATCAATTATGAGAAATTATATTTATTTATTCTAATAACCTTATAAAATGTTATAATCTCTAACATAGTCCAAATAAATAGAAACAAGCAGGATTTCTCAGTCTACTAGATACGCTCGATTAACCCAAGAAGATAGAGTGGCATACATTGAAAGAGCAAGGAAAAGAAGAAGCACATTCAATACTGTTGTAGAACTTGGACATGAACATGTTGCCAGTAATTCTAATACAAGTAGAAGACAAAGGATAGATTGGTTACTAAGAGCCCAGATGAACTCCTACGAATTTCAAGGTTAGGAAAAAAATATTATTAAAAAAAAATCACTCATCATTTCTATACTAACAAACTATCCGATGGCATTCTATAGGTCATACAATACACCATCCTGTATGCTCTAAATTACATGTGTTAGATAAAACCACCTTCTGTGTACATTGTGGCGCAAAGAAGTTCCAATATGAGCCTCCAACATTATGCTGCTACAACGGTCAAATTAAATTGGAAAGCACAAAGGTTCCCCAAGAGCTACACTATCTATTCACATCTACTTCTGATGAGGCAATTGAATTTCGTAAGCACATCAGAGCATATAATAGCATCTTTTCATTTACATCTTTTGGAGTAAATCTAGATAAGGAGCTTGCAACGGCACGACAAGGGATTTATACATTCCGTGTGCAAGGTCAAATTTATCATGCACTTCCAGCTTTGATGCCATAACAGAATTCTCCATGCTACTTTCAGCTATACATCTATGATACAGAGAATGAAGTCCAAAATAGAATGGGCATATTACCTGGTACCAATCTAAATGAGAGGATAGTGGATAAGTTGATGAAAGTTCTTGAAACAAATCCTTATGCTCAATTCTTACAGACGTTGCAAGATTTCTCTTCTTTGGATCAATTTGAAATCCATATTACAAAGGATATCAAACTGGACCAACGAGTTTATAACTCTCCTTCAGCAGATCAAGTTGCAGCTATATGGATTGAAGGAAATAATGCTAATGCTCCTCTAGAAAGGGATATCATAGTACTTGCACATTCTGGCCGCAGCCACAGGGTGAAACATTACTTTGGGTGCTATGACCCGTTACAGTATCCTTTGTTGTTTCCTAGAGGAGAGGTTGGATGGCATCAAAAGATCAAGAAGAAAAATATCTTAGATAATACTAACGATCACAGAGGAACAAATAATACAACCAATGTTGAGGTCCCTAATTTTGCGTCCACAGAAGATATATTTAGTCAAGAACAAGAAGGTAAAATTTAATACTTATGTAGCTAATAAGGAACACATATTGAACATTGTTTACATAAAAGTAATTATAAAACACATGGTTTTTTATTGTAGATGTGGAACGTGAAAGCATTGGAAAAGTTTCATGTCGGGAATACTATTCTTATAAGCTACAAATTAGACAGAATAGCCAGTGTACACTCCTACTAGCTGGTTGATTATTACAACAATATGTGGTCGATATGTATATCAAGCTTGAGACAACCAGGTTGGACTACTATCGTAGACAACAATCAAAACTAAGAGCTGAATTATATCAAGGAATAGTGGACAGCATCACAGCAGGAGAAACTAGAGGAAACCAAGTAGGACAACGAATAGTACTCCCCGCATCATTTGTTAGAGGGCCTAGGGACATGCGTCGTAGGTACATTGATGCTATGGCACTGGTACAACATTATGGAAAACCTGATATTTTCCTCACTATGACATGTAACCCTGAGTGGAATGAAATTAAAGAAGAATTGAAAGCAGGTCAGCTACCTCAGGATCGACCAGATTTAACATCAAGGGTATTTCGAGCAAAATTACATGATCTTAAAGACCAGCTCTTCAAGAAAGAAATATTTGGAAAAGTTGCAGCACACGTTCATGTAATCGAGTTTCAAAAAAGAGGATTGCCACATGCACATATGTTATTAATTATGAAGCCAGGGTACAAGATGACAACACCAGATGAATATGATAAATTCATTTCAGCAGAAATTCCTGAAGAAGGTGAATATCCGTTTCACCATGAAGTGGTTGTGAAACATATGATGCATGGCCCGTGTGGCGAACTGAATAAGAATAACTCTTGTATGGTCGATGGGGAGTGCAAGAATCATTATCCTAGAAGATTTTGCTTGAAAACAATGCAAGGAAACGATGCATATCCACTTTACAGAAGCAGTGATGATAAGCGACAAGTACAAGTTCGAAACAAAATGCTAGATAACAGATGGGTAGTTCCTCACAATCCATACCTTCTCACAAGATACAATTGTCACATCAATGTTGAAATTTGTTCTAGGCTTAAAGCTGTAAAATATCTCTACAAGTATATCTACAAAGGCCACGATAGGGTTTCTGTACATATTGCCATCGGAGATGCAGAAAATGTAGTTGACGAGATTCAGCAATTCCAGGATGCAAGATGGGTATCAGCTCAAGAATCAGTGTGGAGAATTTATGAGTTTAACCTAAACGAGATATACCCAGCAGTAACAAACCTGCAATTGCACCTCCCCAACAAACAATCAGTTTATTATTGGGAGACACAAAATTTAGAGCAAGTAATACTCTGGGACCACAATATGAAAACAACGCTCACAGAGTACTTCAAAACTTGCTCCACTGACATTGAAGCAAGAAAGTATCTGTACAGAGAATTTTCAGAGCATTTCGTGTGGAACAAGCAGGGTAAATGCTGGACTAGAAGGAAAAAAGGAGAAGTTATTGGTCGTGTTAATGGGGCGAATCCAATGGAAGGTGAGAGATATTATCTAAGAATATTGCTAAATCATGTTAGAGGTCCAACATCTTTCAAAGATTTATTGACTGTGGGGGGAATACGTTATCTGTCATTCAAAGAATCTGCGCAAAAACGAGGACTTCTAGAATCCGATGAAAGCATCTCAGAATGTTTGAATGAAGCTGCAACATTTCAACTACCTCAAGCACTACGCAGACTTTTCGCAACAATATTGGTTTGCTGTGAACTCTCGGATGTAAGAAAACTATGGGATGACCACTTTGAAGCCATGTCTGAAGATTTCAACAAAATCTACCAAGACCAACAAACAATCCATGTATCATGCACATTAGAGAGTATCAATACCTTCCTGGAAAGCATGGGGAAAAGCATTACTGATTATGACTTGCCTACAATCACTATTGCAGAGAATTCAAGCTCAACTAATCAAAGAAGCAAAAATTCCAGAGAAATTAGGGATGAGCTAAGTATTGAAACGCCATCTGAGGACTATTCTGCCCCACATAACTTTAATCCCGAACAAGAGTTTGCATATACAACAATATTAAATCGGGTGAACTCAAGCAGATCTGGAATGTTTTTTGTTGATGGCCCAGGAGGAACCGGAAAGACATATTTGTACCATGCGTTGCTTGCAAACATAAGAGCAAGAGGAATGATTGCACTTGCAACAGCAACGTCTGGAGTAGCAGCTGCAATAATGCCGGGGGGTAGAACAGCTCACTCGCGGTTCAAAATACCGATCCTCACCACAGAGACAAGTTTATGCAATATATCCAAACAGAGTGCAACTGCAGACCTAATGCGTAAAGCAAAACTAATTGTATGGGATGAAGCACCAATGGCTAAGCGGTTTGCAATTGAAACACTAGATAGAAGTTTAAAGGATATATTAAACAACAATGAGTTGTTTGGGGGAAAAGTCATTGTTCTTGGTGGAGATTTCAGGCAAGTGCTACCAGTCGTGCGTCAAGGTACCAAAGCAGAAACCGTCAACGCAAGCTTAGTGAGATCACATCTATGGAATAACATGTAGATATTAAGTTTGACAAAAAACATGCGAGCAAGGACAGACCCAAACTTCAGTGATTTTCTCCTACGAGTTGGGAATGGAGATAAAAAATTGGATAGTGATGGTATGATAAGTCTTCCAGATGAAATGGTGATTAAGTGGGATAATGATGAAGCTTCTGAGCACAATCTAATCAATGCAATCTTTCCAGCATTACATGAAAATGCACACTCAGCAAAATACATGACAGAACGTGCAATCCTCGCAACAACCAATGAGCACGTTGACACGCTAAATGAAAAGTTGATTACAGTATTTCCAGGGCCAAGTACCACATTCAACAGTTTTGATGAAGCTGTCGATGATACAAATAATTACTACCAAGAAGAATTTCTGAATTCCTTGATGCCAAACGGCCTCCCACCACACAAATTGACCCTCAAAGAAAACTGCCCAATAATGTTGCTAAGGAATTTGGATCCATCAAATGGTTTATGCAACGGCACAAGAATGGTATGTAGAGGATATATCCAAAATATTATTCATGCCGAAATAATAAATGGACAACATTCTGGCAAACATGTTTTCCTGCCGAGAATCCCACTTTCGCCGGCCGAAAATGAAGGTTACCCATTCCAATTTAGGAGAAAGCAATTTCCAATACGTCTGTGTTTTGCAATGACTATAAACAAAGCACAAGGCCAAACAATACCATATGTTGGCGTGTATTTGCCTCAACACGTTTTCTCACATGGTCAATTGTATGTTGCTTTATCACGTGGTATTTCGATGTCAACGACTAAAGTTCTGGTGAAACCAGAGAACAAAAGAAGAATATCACACACCAAAAATATTGTGTACAAAGAAGTGCTCTCACATCACAGGTAATTACAATAATGTATTACGTAGTCTTACATTATTCTCATTTTTTTGTCTATTACATTATTTGGCCTTAATATCCATTATTTGGACATCTTACAAATTAAAAGTATAAGCAAATTAAAAGCTCTTCTAACACAATGTTCTTCACTTCTCCTATAATATTATTTTTGGAATATATGACAGTATTTGATATTTAGTTTGCATATAATATGTCAATTTTATTTTCATAACATCTTTAGTATCATACTTCATTCTCCCATGAATCATGCAGGCAACAAATTCAAATTGAAGATGGATATTGATGATTTCCAAACAACTACTCTCTCAAGTATTAACCAGCTGCAAAAGTATGCAACCAACTGGTCTTTAAAGCTTAGAGTCCTTCGTAGAGGAACAATAATTGATTTCAACAACAACAAAGGCCCTGGACAAATCTGGAAGGTCATTTTAGCCGATAACGAGGTTAGACGAAATATCAATACCATTTCTCCACTTCAAAGCTACTAAGTATTCCAAATACCCAATAACAAAAAAAATTAACCCATAACATTTGCAGGGCTCAAGGATACAAGCAGTCATGTTTACTGAAGCAATCGCTAAATTGAAGGACCTCTTCATCAAAGATAAGACTTACTTTGTCTCTAATGGAGAAGTGAAGCCTACAAATCCAAGGTTCTCAAGTGCACACAAAGAAATCGAACTAGCACTGACAATACAATCAGATGTCAAAGAAGCAGAAACTTCAATAACTCTCCTGAATGAATCCTACAACTTCACATCTTTTAAAGATGCAATAATTCAAAGAGACAAGACAAAGACATATGGTATATATCTTTACCTCCAACATAAATACGATGCATAGTTACGCTAATGTAATCTTATCTTATGGCCAAAAATTCTATACAGATATCATAGGCTTTGTTATTGAAATCAAACCTATATTCCACATCAACAAAAGAGGAGGCCCTCCGTCCAAAATGCGAGAAGTTATAATCAAGGATACTGAGTAATGATCCACCATGATATAAATAATTTGACAACAACTTTCAACCAACAATTTAACAAATTGCAAACCATTCAATGATTATAGGATGGAGAGTTTACGATTGACTCTGTGGGGCGACCTAACAGATAATGAAGGACAGCAAATTGTAGAAAAAGCTCTTCAAAAACCAATTATTGCAATATCAAATGCCAAAGGATCCATGTTCGAAGGTACCCAACCATTATTCAATTGACAATGCACTAAAAACACTTAACATAAAATTGTTTTCATATAACAGGAGAATTTCGTCTCAGTACGACAACAACCACAACAATTGAAATTGATCCAAAATTGGAGAAGGAAAATCAAATGCAAGAATGGTATAAAGATTACAATAATTTATGCTATTAGTAAGTTAAAAAAATTTTTATAAAAAAACACTCACACTACCTTATATTAAACTCAATTTGTAGGTACACAGCTTATCTAGAGCATGGGAATGAACGACAATTTTCAACCCCGCCTAAGAGAACCTTAGATGCAGAACAAGTGACAATTGTTGACATCATGAAGTCTACACAATCGACAATGGAGGTATGATTTAAATATAAATCAACATTAGCACACTAGCAAACCATATCAGTATACACATCGATTTAACTGCATGTAATCTAACTTCACAGAAAAAATTTTGCTCTATAAAAGCAATGGTGCTGACTGTTCAAAACAAAGATGAGCCTTGGTATGATGCATGTAAAGAATGTCAAAGCAAAGTGTATGTTACAGAAAATGGCACAGATTGCAAAAAATGCAACAAAACCAATGTTGAGCACACTCAGAGGTAACTAATACATATAATTCTTATTCATCATTACAGCATATGATCTATCATCATACAATACATTTTTCCATTCTCCAATCTTAAGTTTGAAACCCACATCTTAAACCAGATATATGGTCAAGCTCATTGTAGCAGATGAAACAGAAAACGCACTTGTTATTTTATTCGATGAAGTAGAAACTCTTATTGGATGTCCAATCTCAGATTTCATCGAATCAAAAAAGAAGGTACAAAAAATAAAACAAGGCAAAACCCAGTATAATTTACAAAAATTGCTGACTTTTTAAAATTATATGTTGTAGAACAAAGTGCATTGTAAGTTCTACCGGAAACTAATACTATGCAATGGACAATACTTCAAGTTCTTCATAAGGATGCGCAAACTAGATGAACAAGACCGAGAAAAAGGACGCTTTGTGGTCCAACAAGTACAAAAATTAGAAGACCCTGAAACACCAAAAAACCCACCAACGAAAAGGCAGAATAAATGAAGCATTCGAAAACATGGAGATTAAGGAATAAATTTATTTAGTTTTGCTAAACATCAAGTTTCTTGTTAAACTTTTTATATTGGCTTTTATGATCTATACTTCGTTTTCCTTTTTCTTTATGGTGACATGAAACACAGGTAAATGTTTGTGAACTTTACATTGTGTTTTCCTATTGACACAAGTAGGAAAATGGTATATGTAACTTTTTGGGTTTTCAACTTTAATTCATGCACATTATTTTAGTTTTGGTGTTATCAATATGATTTTAGTGAATTTATTTTTGTATTCAAATTACTTAGTGTAGCAGAAGTGTCATATTTCTATATAATACATGATGTTCAACAAGTCAGGGGTTTTTTTTTGGTTCTTCGTAATTGGAGTGGAAGAAGTATGATCCTAATTGTAACTATATTACGCATTTTATCCCCTGCATCGAAAGGTGAGTTGAATTTTGCTCACACTCCCCTGTCTGTGGATTGCGAGGATGGTTTGTACCTACAATCTTTTTTTTTAATTGCATGTTTCCTATGATGAGCTTTTCCTGGTCAATTCTTACTTTGGGGTTTGGACGTTTAGAACACACAAGTGCTTCTATCAAGTTCTCAACACAGGTTGCAAATCTTTCTAGCTCTGGAATATGAGAAGTTTAATTCGGCTAAGTCTCGCCTTCTTCAACATGCAGAGAAATTTGGGGAGATATCTTATAAGGTAACAAACTGATTATGGCTGTATCAGCTCACTGTTTCAGTAATGTGTCAATTTGCAGTAATCAACCGTTCTAAATGTCGCATTACAATGAAAAGCTATTGACCAACTTTGTATTGCAGGCACGCAAAATCATTGCCATGCTTAGTCAACCTTTAATTTTTGACGGTTGTACCATTTTGGTGCATGGTTTGAAGACAGCTACACAAAGTAGGAAGCTCTTTTGAGTTTTATGCACAGGTTGGTGTTTGGCATCCCATTGTTTGCATTTGCTTATCTCTTACTGGAGTGAGTCAATTTCAATAAGTGATTTTTCTGATGGTTAAGTCCCTACTGAAGTTGTTTTTTCCCAGTGAGGAGATTAAAAATGAACTGCTCGTCGTTGTGTTTCTTTTTTCTTGTGCAATCTTAACCTTTTATGGCAATGCTTATTTTTAGTGTCCAATTCTCGGACAATGCAATGAGCAGCCTCCAGCAGATATTTTCAAACCCAAATTATTGACAGGAATTTGATTACAAAAGTTTAAACTGCATACATGACTTTCGTTTTCTCTCTCCTTGATTCTCTTCGTGAATTGTTTTATTTTTTACCAGATTGCTGTTATGTGTATGTATTTGTGTTTATACGTGTTTATCGGTGGAATGAGACGTAATCAATTGATCGGGTGGTTATAAGTGTATACGTGTGTATGTGTGATTTTGTAGATGCACTTGAGGAAATGGTTTTTTGGGGTTGATTTTTTGTTAACGGGCATGTAATACTTGTTCAAAAAGTAGAGAACTTGTTGGTAAAAGAGACAGCATTGTCACTGAGCACCTTTATTTTTCATTGGTCTGCAGGTTTAGAGTTAGATGTTGCCAATATTGGCATTTATTCTTGTCGAAGCAACGTATAATTGCATGATTTTTTTTAAGTCATTTTCCCTTAGGAAACTTATAGCCCCTTTTCTGGGTGTACGGTGTATTACTTCAATTAAGGGGTATTTTTCCATAGTTAAGTACAGAAGGCTATCAAAGACCAATTGTTGATATAGTGTTATCATCTTTGATAATTGTCAGCAAGCATTTAGAACAAAAAATTGACTGACCGAGAAGTTTCATAGAATTTTTTCAGCTGGTTGTGCATTTGTTTTAAGGTAATGGAGACATTTGTGATTGGATTAAGAATAGTAGATGCAGTAAATGAGTTTGAGATGTTTTCTAATGAGCAGGGGAAGTTTGGGTCATGTGAAATGAATGAGAATGTTTTTGACTTCAACACTACTTTTTTTACCTTATCTATTATTACTGAGGAAGAAAAATTAGTGTCCTGGGATCAGGTTACGGCTTTTTGGATCCAATTCAAGTGCATATAGTCCCAAAAATAGCCATTTCAATCTTAACTCAACCATTTTATTTCCTTGCTTTGAACTTGAGGGCTACCAACCCTTATATTACAGTTCATCCTCCTCTAAGAAGTATTATATTTGCTTGTTATCTACTAACCAACAAATAGGAAAAAATTGGGTTTTAACATATTCAGACAGTGGGCAGAAGGCATTTCTTGACCCATTTTGAAACTGCAGAGTTTTGGCAGAATTTTCTTTTTGATCAGTAAAAATTTTTAGAATAAAACTCAAAGTTTGAAGGTCGGCGGGTGCTTGTCTAGAAGAAGAAAAAGAACTAGAACTGGGTGACTGATGCTAAACCCTCCTGACCATTATGGAAAAGAGTGTGGACCAGTTTGAACCTCCACAATTACACTCTCACAACGTACCTGCCTTTTGAATTGCATTTAAAAATCATATATACTTGCCTTTTCAAAAGTGGTTTAAATTTCATATGGTTGTGTATCCTAATCTACTTTCCTTTTTTACTTCTTTGGCCGCACTTTTGACATGCGAAATGCAGGGAGGCTACTAACTTCACTAATATGTGAATACTTGGATTGGGCACAACTGAATCACACAATTAAAGTTTATTTGCCAGAGTGCAATTTGGTAATCATGTAAACAATTTCTTTGTTGCATTTGATACTGCTATTTTTGTCCAACCATCCTTTGCTAAGTTCTTTAAGTCACCTTTATCATAGGTTATGATGGATCTTTTTTTTTATACTAAATGTAGCAAAAGGATTTTTGGAGATCTGAGTTGAAAGAATTTAGTAGCAAGCATGGATATGATCTTAATAGGAATGGAGACAGTGCTCCTTTGCTTTTGGATGTCCTTGAAGGCTTCTTGAAGTATGAGGTATGATCTTATATATTACTGATATCATCCATTCTGAACTGATCTCATGTGTTGCATGGTACCATCATGGAATAATGTGCTTATGTATTTCTATGTTTTATGATCAGTTCTATACTTCTATTTGCTGATTTATGGAGTGTAATTTGCTTTGTGCTTATGTACTAAAACAAATTTTGAATTGGATAAGAACAATTAATAAAGAATTCTTGCTAATTTTGATCAGTTCAAGTGTACCTTTGTATCAGGTGACACAGAACCGTTGGCAGATGGAGAAGAGAAAACAAAAATATTGAGAAAAGAACAATATTCCGATTCAGATTTCAAAAAAAAATTCAATATCAAAGGTCCCTCTCAATTACAATAAGAATATTATTTATAGGTTTATCACATAGGGTCCAAATTTGGAATTATAGAATAAACATAAGCAAGTCCAACTGCCAGCCTAAATAGAAGCATAAATAAATTTAATGTCTGAGGCAAAAAATTATTCCATCAGCACACTTCATTATTTTGAGACCAAAATCGTATGACAATACACAACTCATTGCTGTTGAAATGCTATTGCCTGCTATACACATATTTACACTTGATTTCCTTGATGATTGCTAAAGAACATGTGTGTTTATGTTATGCAGTTCTTGTCAGGAGGACAATCACATATAGTTACATATAGGGTGAGAACGAGGAAGCCAAGAAGGGAATGTTTCTTAAGGCTACACATATACTGGCCATTCTCATTGGGGGTTAGAGATATGATCTTTTTGTTACATAAACCTTGTTTTTTACAAAGGATGTTGCAGAAGTCCTTAGGGTAGTAAAACTTCCTAACTAAGGATGACTTCATTACAAATTAATACTAGGTGTAAATTTGAAAATTAACGACAGGAATATTATCAATATCCTCTTCATCAGTGTCCTAAAATCTTCCTTCTTGGGATGACCCACATCGATGTGTTCTTCTTTTATTTTAATGTGTAATGCTCTACTTTATTTTCTTTTCCATAAATTATTTTGCTAGCTAATAATGACACTATCCTTGGAGAGGGCATATAATCTCCTTCAATATGAAGTGTCTGCTATTGTTTTCTCCATGGTACTTAAGAATGTCTTCTTACTCTTTCCTTAGCCTGCATCCACAATGTTTTAGATTAATCTTTCCCTTCAGTTGTAATTCCAATTCTTCCTATCAATAAAACACAATTCTATTTATCAAAAAAAAAACCCAATAAAAGGGCACACTCAAAATGGTCCACGTGCAACGCACGTGTGCACCAACTAGTAATCTTAAATATGAAGAGATTATTAAGCATATAATAATAAGGAGCTCGAAATATAATTTTGAGAAAAGACATGCGAGATCAATAATAAATTTTTCGTAGACTAACTTATTATTAATGAACCATAGGATGTTTGTTCTGAGTTGAACATAGATTTCCTAGGTCCATTAGAAGTCTTGCCTTATTTCTCCTTAGGGTCTCTACTATAGCCTATAAATAAATGCATTCCCTTATTCTCTAGTCATAATCTTTACCTTCACGTTTAGAAAAAACAGATAGAGAAAACATGGAGAAAATTCATAGGATTGCAGTCCACACTACATTTAAATTTTGGCATGGAAGGATATACAGTAGAAGATCACGAGGTCTATCAAGTCTATTGTTCGATCTTCATCTGTTCTTTATTCGTGCGGATTTGCTCATCAAAGTTCAACCCTAATTCCACCTTTTAGATTTACTAGACGAATAAAATTTTTCAATTATATGCGTCATCAATGGATCTTGGGATTGTCATTCCAACACTACTCATCCTCCTCTAGGTCGTGCTTCTGTAGTTCCACATGTATAATCTTGTCAGGGACAATCGAATTATACTTCCTCAAGGAAAAAAGAAGAAAAGGTGGAAACAACATAATGATAGACAAAGATCTAAACCAACAATTCCAAAGCAAGCATAATTTAACCTTAAAAGATTACCTACCAAACCTTAAATAAAACCATTATTTCTAATAAACTAAAAAGCAATAATAAACATTGTTTCAATCATCCACCTTTTAAACTAAGACCGATCAATAATTTCCTAGGCTTTCAAAGTCGGATCCAGCTCCTGATTTGAGTCAAAGTCTAAGTCCAAATCCACATGCTCACCTAAAGTTGTATTGCTATGATACCAAAATATGAGAAAATGTTAGATGAAGGGGTGAGCGCAACTAGCTCAGTAAGAAAACTTCCCTAAACCTAAACAAGGTTAATAAAATGTATAAAAATAGGTTGGTTTCAAATTACAAAATAAGAATATAAATTTTGAAGTAAAGAATATGATATGTAATAATGATCTCAAGTTTTGATGTATAAGTAGAAAAATCCATAAAAGAGTGGAACTAATTTTCACAATAATAAATAATTATAACAAGTATATATTATTTATACAAGTTGACTAGCGTGAATCTAAACACCGAATATATCTGGTCCATACGCATGCACATAATCATATAACCAATCCTCGCAAGGATACAATATATTAGGAAGCCCGTATACTATCACATTATTATTGATGAAATTTTTCATGGAAAGTATATTAGACCCCAGCCTCGATTCCCATGAGGGAATATTACAAATTCTTGGAACTTTGTAAGGAACCAATCAACTCCACTATGGATGATAGGGAACCTTCAAATTCTTCAAGGTAAGAAACTCAGGTAAGCACTCTGCGATATACGTTCGAGTGCAACCCATGTTCATCACACCGCCCATACAAGAGATAATATCCATATTTTTCACTAAAATTCATGTATACCACAACTCATATTTCCACAATTCTCAAAATAGAAGAATACTTCAATTAAAACATACGAGAGATCGCCAAGAAACATGATCAATTCGATAGTATTCAAGATCTAGTTTATTAACCATAAAAAATGCTATTTTATTATATTTAATAATTAGTTAATTATATATTATTTGTGATTAAATGTATTAGATTAATTGATTTTCTAGTTTGATATTTTTTTAAGTTGTTTAATTTATTTTGCATGTAATTTAGTTGATTTAAAGTAATAATAGACAATGTAAGTGAAACAAACAAAGGAAGGGTCATAGTTGAGAAATGGATATTTGATAAGGATTGAAGGATCAAAATTAAAATATGAAGATTTAAATATACGATAGCAATTTAATACTTATGAGAGCCCAAATTATTAGAAAACTCATTTAGAGTTGGATTATGAAAGTATTGCAAAAAATAAAATTTTGACACGTCTTCAGTATTTTGGTCATAATTTTTTACCCGATGTCCAATTGACCTAAATTTTACGGCATTGAAAAAAAGACTTCAAGAGTTATGAAAGTGTATTTCATGAAAATTGAATGAATCGACCTTTAACTATGAGAAAATTGATGTTGAAGTTTGGACAAATACAGTACACGCACCCTCAAGATTTGATGCACGAATTTTAACCTAAAAAACCTCATATTTGGCAAGTACTTATTCCAAAGCCAAGTCTAGCCTCCCTGGTATAAATATAGGTTCTTTCTTTTTTTAGAGGAGAAAATTTTAGATCTCTGACTTGATTCGAAATGTGTACACCCAAGTGCAGGCGGTCAAGTTGTAGTAATAATCCGGTTTGAGTCCGGAGTCGAATCCACAGGGAATATGTTGTGGTGTTTTCAAAGTAAGCTATGATAGAGACCGATTGATTGTAACCTTTTTGAGTTTTGTGAGAAGTGGATGGTTTCTTGAATAGAATATTAAATTCTTTTCAAGAGATTTTCTAGACAAAATATACGATTTCAATATAATTAAATTCACTCTTTAGTTCGAGGATCAGAATATGTAATGAGTCATTCAGCGTATTACACTTGTGCTTTTATAACTCAACTAACTCCCGTGTCAACAGTGGGTTAATTGGAAGATAAGGATAGACTGGGTTAAAGCTTCATCCTTTTCATAAAGTGCAATGGTGGTGGGAATTGAGGGGTTTATCTTGAAGTTCTTTCCTGGAGTATTTGTCTCACACAATAGATCTTTCTAGAAGGAGTCATCCATTTACCATAGAATAGATCCCTTGGTTATACAAAATACTAGCCGAGATTCTTTGCTTTGAATCAATGGATCTTTCTAGAAGGAGTCATCCATTTACCATAGAAATACTCATTGATTGCACAAAGAATGAGCTAGGGTATTTGCCTTAAACCAACGGATCTTTCTATGTAGGAGTTATCCGGATCATAGAAATATCATTTGGTTATGCAAATTACCCTAACTTTGCTTAACTCATCCCATTTTCCACTAAGCAAGTAAATAAAGCCTTGAAGTGTGAAAGTAATACACAAGTATAATATCCGAATGGTCATTACATATTCTTCACCTCTGCCTAAAGAGTAAATGAGGACTACTCACTCTTCATGGCTTGGGTCAAGCTAAAAAAGTGAATGGTACTCATCCCTCCAAGTAGAGGAACTACGAAGTTGATCTTCAACGAAGAATGAGTGAATCGCGTTCCACCCTTCTTGGCTTTGGGAAAAGCTCTAGAAAAGTGGAAGAGTTTCACTCCTCTAAGAAGAAGATGCTCAAGCAATAGAAGTGAAAGAAAGCAAAAGAAAGCTAGATCTTCAACAAAGAATGAGTGAATCGCGTTCCACCCTTCTTGGCTTTGGGAAAGCTCTAGAAAAGTGGAAGAGTTTCACTCCTCTAAGAAGAAGATCAGCTCAAATAATGAAGGTGCAAGACTTAATTGAAAGCAAGAAACAAGAGCATCAATGTAACGACAAGAACATAAAGTGCATGAATTTAACAATACAAGTAGGGAATTAAACTTCCCAACTATAATGAAGATGAAGACCAGTAGGGAATTAAACTTTCCAACTAAAATAAATACTTGAATTGAAAGAGTTGGAATGTAAAGACTTGAATTAAAAGAACTAGAAAGTAAATACTTGAATGAAATACTAAAAATACATGAAAAAGACTAACTATTCTTCAAGAGGAGAGCTCTTGATCTCTCCCCAAAAGTTGTCTCTCAAGGCTCCCAAAAAAGGGAGTATATATAAGCAGGGAAGAGCAAGGGAGGGGTGAAAGAACAGTGCTGGACGAGTCAAAGGGGAAATCTGAAGTTCAGACAAAGAATCAGGAAATCTGCAGTCTGTCCGTGGGAACCTTTCGAACGGTCCCTTCCGTTCGAACGTGAAGGCTGTTTTGCCTGTATGTCTGTGTTGATTTTCAGGCTTCACATGGGTTGGAGTCCTTTGTAGGGCCATTCATTCACCTACTCTCTGCAGCTATCAGAGTCTTCAGCACTCCAGACTTGGTCGATCATTGCACCCATGTGCCTGAGGGTCTTTCTTAAAGCTTGGGAGTTTGCACACGCGAAGTCTTCCAGTCAGCCTGATCGGGTCAGCATTTCCAATGTCGTTCGAATGTGATGATGCGTTTAAACGGGGTGATGCGTTCGAACGAGGCTTGATGTTCGAACGTTAGGCTTTAATTTCCAAGATTTGCAACACTTCTTTGCCTCATCTTCCTGGTTCAGAGGGAGCGTTCGAACGTTGATCACCGTTCGAACGTTCTTGTTGTCCTCGAATTTTTTTCCTTTCTTGATCAAATGTTGCAGTTACACTTAAATGTTGTATTTATTGTCCTTGACCCTTTTCCTCACTTTAGCACCTGAAACATCATCATTTGAACTCCATCAAAGTATAATTAGTCCAGACAAAGAACAATAAAATGTTATAATTGAATGCCAATCAATCTCATCTTCTACGACTTTCTTTATTTTTTTATCTATCAGTTATTAAATCCTCAACTAAAAGTAATGGTAAATCTTTCAATGAAGCATGGTATTTATATTTGATCTATTAATCTTTAATGCATGATTTTTCTTATTAATTGATTCTAATATTTTAGTAAAGTTTTGTTTTGTAAAATCTCTTGATTTATTATGTCGCGTATATCAAATGCTTAAGATTCCCTACGAGTCAAATAACTGATTTTGGATGGTTAGATTAATTAATTAGAATTTCTATGAAAAATAATTGATTTTTTTTAATGATAAAAAAATTCTTTATTGGAGATCTTGATTCATCGTCGACTCTGAATATAGTGAATGCTTGTGATCTATAATTAAATACTAATTTCTATCAACAGAATTTATCTATTATATTTCTGGATTTATTTTTAATATTATCAACACTAAATCTTTTGATTAAGATCACCCCTCATCTGATTCTTAATTGAGTTTAAAAATTGAACCAGGAATAAATATTGTGTGGAGTAGCAAGGGAATCCTTGATGCTTTAGTATCGAATTATTGTTTTAAACCAAAATTTCATTATTTTTTCAAAACCAATTCAATCAAAACATTCAAAACAATTTATCTTTTTTATTGTTCATGTGTTCCACGTTTTCACCTATTCCCTGTAGTTTAACTTCGGACACCCGACTATTTATTATTTCGCACAATATACACTTAAGTGATCAATTCTAAAGCTGTAGTGCAAGGTTTTTTGGATAAAAATTATACAATTTGAATGTAAATTATCTAAATTTCAAGAAATGAATCATGTAATTGCAAAGAATGTGAAATCATTATAGATATATCATATATATTAGAATCGGAATAAAAAAGATATATATACTTAACCTTAATCCTCAATAATGAGAATGAGAAATAACTCCTACCTTAATCCATAAATAGTAGATCCTAACGTGTTTTAATACAATTATCACGCGTTAATCCTTCAAGATCTAGCCATTTCCCCCTCTTTTCCTTACGTCAAAACTCTCATATGCTTTTTTATGGTTGAAAAATAGCTAAAATGACCTTAAAATAAGTCCGCATGTGTTTATAGAGTTAAGAAATGGAGGAAACCCTAATAGCTGATCAAGTCTGCTTTTAGTAAGGCATCTGGATGGTTGGGGAAGGCATTTGAATAGTGCTTACTTATTATTTCTCCTTTATTCTGATCAAAGCACAATTTTATTTTTTTGATCGCATCTAGACGCCTCCAGAACCGTATGGTCTCTGGTGACTTTCTGCTTGATTTTGAATTAGTTAGATGCCTATTCACAAAAAAAAAAAAATCATGAAAGACACTCTGTAGCTCTTGAAGTCACTTTCAAATGTGGTAAGAATAAGATCAATTGGACATTAAGGTAAAAAATTATGGCAAAAATACTAAAGTAATGTCAAATTTCTTCCTATTCAAGCCCCGAAACACCTCCAAAATTTTAAATACACCTCATATCATTTATCCTAAGGTTTCTCGGTCTCTCGGATTTAATGATAATATTATTTTAACTTAAAAATATTTAAAAACTTATCCAATTACCCTTCTTAAATTTAAATGATTTCGAAATTAAATTTGACTTAAAAGTCAATATACACAAACCTCAAATTTCATGATCAAATTTTAAAAAAAAATTTAAAATTTCTCTCATCGTTTTATATTTGACTTATTTAATTATGGTACATAATCTTACAAGTAAATATTAAGGTATCCAATTTTTGTTAACATGGAGGATCTTCCAATTCCATAAGAAATGGAATCTAAAAAAAAAAAATCTTGACCAATAAAATAGGGATAAATTTGCTAGAATGATTGACTTCGTAGTTATTGACACCTATCGAGTTTTCGTGTCATCTATAATATAAAACAGAACGGCTTAAATCTCCAGACCTGAACATCCAACGGTCACAAATTAATTAAGGCTTCGACATCCAACGGTCTCAAATCAATTAAGGCTTCGACATCCAACGGTCTCAAGTCAATCTAGGCTTCAACATCCAACGACCTTCATTCATCAAAGGTTTCAACAAGCCGATCCTACGGTTTTAAATTCATTCATCCAACAGTCAAAATTTTATAATTTTTTTATTTAATATTTTTTCCTAAAAAAAGTCAACAATTGCGGCTAAACTTCTAACACGTCCTATGATCTCAAATTCATTCATCAACGGCCAAGAAATTATAATTTTTTCTTTAATATTTCTTCTTTCAAAAAGTCAACGATTATGACTGATCTTAAAATACATCCTACGGTTTCAAATTTATTTATTCAACGGTTAAGAAATTATAATTTTTTCCTTCCAAGAGGTCAACAATTACTTTTGATCTTAGAATACATGATTTTCTCTAGCATAATAATTAAATTGATCAAATTTTTCATTAATATCATATGTATAGTGTAACATTTTGAATTTGTATAAGACACAATGAGATTAAAAAAACTCATTAATTTAAGATGAAAAAAAATAAGGGTACTGCTTAACACATTTATATTGAATATAATTAATTTTAATTAATTAATTAATTATATCAAACTAACATGTCTTACATATATCTTGAATCAAAAGTTCAAGATTAATTTTTTTTATCTCTTAAGAAAACTCAACGCTAATATATTCTTATAAATTAATAATTTTGTAATAGCTTTTACTAATTACAAAATAAAAAAAATTATAAATGATATTTGTAAATAATTTTTTGATATAAAATATTTTGACGATATGCTCTTTCATAAATTAAATTTTTAGTTTCTATTAGATTTAACTGGATTTTAATTACATGTATATAAATTAATATGTTTTTAAGTTAGTTTGCAATATAAAACAAGGCGGCTTTAATAAATCAATTCTACGGTTTCAAATTTATTCATTCATCGGGGAAGAGATTATAATTTTTGTCCTTAATATTTTTTCTTAAAAAATCAACAATTATGACTTATCTTGGAACACATCCTATAGTCTTAAATTCATTTATTCAATGATCAAGAAATTATAATTTTTTTCCTTAATATTTTTCCTTCCAATAGGTCAACGATTACGACTGATCTTGAAACACAAGATTTTTTCTGACATAATAATTAAATTGGTCAAATTTATCATTAATATCATATATATAATATAACATTTTAAATTTGTATAAGATACAATGATAGTATTTTAATTAAAAAAATCTCATAACTTTTAAGATTTTTTTTAAAAAAAGAGTTTTATCTATTATATTTAAAAACAGACTCCAACACTATTAATCTAATTGTCACAATACATTAAATCTCTAAATTATGTCTCAATAACATTGGTGAAAAGAAAATTAATTTAGTCAAACAAGTTGGGTATTAGAACAAAAAAAAAAATCAAAAAGTCCATACCAAATCTCTTAAAATTAGAAAATTAAACTTGATTCCTTCAAATATTAGTATGATTTATTGAAATCTCATTTGGTTAAAAAATTATGGAATATATAGCAAAAATAATTAAAATGTGAAATTCGTAAGAAGATTAAAAATTATAGAATATTACTTCTATTTGTGTCAAATAAATTATAGAATTTAATTCTTAATGTATAAATGTTATCATATTAATTTTTTTCAAATAAATCCCTTTTAAGTTTAGTAAAATTTTAAGTATCAAATTCGATATAAAAATATATTACATTATTTTTATCTATTATACTTAAAGTGTGTTCACTCTATATTATATTTTTGCTCTGCCATTGTTATAAGAGATCTTCATTCCTCATTTCTCTAAATTAATCAGTTTACGTTATATTGTGTCTTCAGACACGGATTATCCTCTAATTTTTCATAAAACATGGGCACTATAATGTCTTTTTGACAAAATTAAATGGCGGCGTGAATTTTATCCAAACATTAAAAATTGTATGGAAGTCAATTTTCCTATTGCTTTCGGTGATTTTTTACCTGCAAGGCTGCAACGCGTTCTCTATCTCATTTCCTTTCTCTCTCCCTCGCACACACACATCCTCACTCACTCCTTGCGATTCACAAACCCGACCTATCATTTATCTTTCTCTCTTAGCATTTGTAGGGTTACTAATCTTGGAATCAAAGATCAGACAAGAAAGCTAATCTTTTGAAACTCCGGTTGATTGATTGGCTGTCGTAGGGGGGCTTGAATTTCAAAGCATCTCTTGTAAATTTCACGTAAAGCAAAGCCATGGATGCCGATTCGTGGAGCGCTCGTCTCTCTTCTGCTTCAAAGCGATATCAATCCGCTCTTCAATCTCGATCTAGTAAGCCCGGAAGTTTTTTCATCTAGGGTTTGTTGTATGCAATTATATTTGTATGTCTTTGTACATGTGAATATTAGGTTATGAGTGGAAATCGGATGGTTTTGATGCAGATATGTTAATGGCTTTTGAAGAAATTGATGCAGATGATGATATAAGGGAAGAGTTTCCATGCCCATTCTGTTCCGAGTACTTTGATATCGTTGGATTATGTTGTCATATCGATGACGAGCATCCCATGGAGGCGAAGAATGGGGTATTAATTATTACATTTCCAATAATATGATTGTTTCTTTTTTCACATCTAATGGTAAAGTGGTCTAATTTCAGACCATTCACATGAATATTAGAACTCTTCTGTTTTTTGGATCTTCTTTGAATGCATCAGAAGAACAAGTTTTGTAGTTTGGGGGTTGGTTAGGGGAAACTTTTGTGGTTGGTGCTTAGCTAGTTTCATCAATAGTTTTTCATTCCCCAAGTTTAACATGTGTATTAGTTTGCCCTGTTGCTGATTGTTGGGAGGGATAAGGAAATACTTGTAATTTTTTTGTTCCTTTTAAGAGATGAGGCTCTGTCCAAAAGCTTGTGATGTCAATGATGGATTTGGAATGTATGTTTACATTGGTTTGAACTGAAATGCGTATGTTTAGAAGCTGATACAGGGTTATAGGATGCTTCTGGATTCTCTTCACCGGTTGAATCTTGATTATGGTTTGCTAAAGAGTGCCTTAATTGTAGTAAGGCTTATTTGACAAAATGAGGCCCTTCGTTGCAGGAATGTCCAGTTTGCGCAGTGAGGGTGGGGGTCGACATGGTTGCACATATAACACTGCATCATGGAAATATTTTCAAGATATCCTTTCTACGGTGGTAAAGTGTCATAATTTTGGAGATTTCAAATGCTTTCATGGGCTTTTCTTAAGGTGTCGCTTGGATATGTTTCTGGTTTTTGGTTTTTTAAAAAATTGAAAACAAAAACGGTTTTTTTTGGGATAAAAAAACAAAAACATAAATCTTGTTTGATTGCATTTCTCATTGTGGAAAAAATATAAAAACAGAAAGAGAAAACTTGTTTGGTAAACAGTCTCACTTCCTTGCAAGTTTAACAGTAAAAAGAAAGAATGTAAGAATAATGCACAAAAGCCCTAACATAATTCATAAAAACCACTATACTACAAATCCATCCCATCGTTTCCAAATATACAAGATAGTAATCCTATGAATATCTTATACTCCAATACCCAATTACTTGAGCAAAATCCCAATAAATATTACAAAGACTTAGAAGAATAGTGCACAACATAGGACCACATTGCAACAAGAACGTCAAGCAACTATCAACATAGTGTCCCATTTATTGCCTCGTCATCCAACTTGGGCTTGGTAAGTGACTAACGGCTCTTCTCGAGGATGTAGTTCCACGATGCTCTTGTGAATGTAGTTCCATGATGGGTGGATTGCAACCTGCTCATCTGTGGTACCACTAAATCTATGAAAATGGTCTCATTCCTAGCGAACCACAACCATCAAAATTGGTGAATTGAACCCCAACCACATCGTATGTAAGGTATTCATTATTCGCCATCTAAAACCACATATTGCTATCGGCACTGCATAAATAGATTAACAATACAAATGCTGAAAATATACAAAAGAATTGCCCTAGAGTTCATCAGCAGGGAAAGTTCATAACATTAAACAATAAAATGACATTACAATAACATCTCAGTCAATACGGATTACGAGATCAATATAGCATCCTAATAAGCATGCCAGACAAATTTAATCGTGGTTCATTTGTCTCTCTAGTGATCTATAGTATGGACAAATTAGTTGTTTGAAACTTCATGATATTAAGTCTTGTGTAAGCCATCTGACAATTCTTTGTTGCATATAACTGTGTAATAAAAATGACTGTGTAATAAACTGTGTAATAAAAAAAAAAAATGTTTTGAGTCATTTGTTGCATATAACTGTATATTAAAAATGATGTTCTGTGGGGAAAGCTTATGTTTTACCCCCCTACAATTCTTGCCCAGATTCTGGAATCATCTGTACAATTTAAAACCTGTTCACATGCTCAATTTTCTCTATCAAAATCTTCCTTTCCCCCAATGGTTTGTTGAACCAATATTGGTGAATGTTTAATAATATGGAACACTTGCAAGGTTTACTGTCTATTAATTTTCGTATTTCGCACAATGATCATGTTTTGCCATATGTAAAGTGTAGTTTGACCTGTTTGAGGATTTTTCGACTGCCATTGAATTCCTTAACTGAGGCTACATGCAGCGGAAGAGGAAATCCCGAAAAGGTGGATCCAATTCAACACTATTGTTGTTGAGGAGGGAACTGCGAGAAGGAAATCTGCAGTCCCTTTTTGGAGGGTCTTCCTATGTAGTTCCTTCAACCAATGTGGCGGCTGACCCATTATTGTCATCATTTATTTTGCCTATGGCTGATGATTTTGTGAGTGCCCAATCTCAGTCTTCAGCTGATGCAATCTCTGTGAAGAAAAGCATGAATGACTCTATTTCAGAAAGGTATGGGATGGCTTTCTTAGCTATTCCCCCCCCCCCCCCCCCAATAGTAGGATATGTTTCATTTGTTCAGTTTAGTTATTTTGCTACAAATTTCTGCAAAACCTGATCCAAGGAACTTAATAAAAATAATGTCTATGAGAAAGGAAAAAAGAAAAAGTTTTAATTGTGTGTAAATTCACTTAATACGTTCCAAAGGAAAAAAAAATCAGGTAAGGTGTTTAGCTTTCTTAATTTGTGTTAAATAGTATTCTGCAAGTTGGCTTTGTCAAAAGTAAATACAGCATGGGTAATTTATCAAGATTTAGCTGATGCTTCTAGGCACTTGACTTTATAGGCAGATACTGCAGAAAGAAGTAACTTCACAGACCCACCTTAACAACCATAAATGCTCATAATGATGCCGCCTGTTGTACCTTGTGAGTTTGACATATTTACGTGCCGTTATATGTTAATTTGAATTTAAGCTCAATTTTGCTCAAATACAAGAATTGCATTTCTCGGTTAGAGGTAGGACATGATATTAGACTAAATCTTTCATTTAGAAGGAAATTTTTTCTATTTGAACATAATTGAATCATCAATGTGTGTTTTTTTAATCAATTTTACTTGCACTTCTAGTCAGGAAAATAAAGATAATGCTCTTAAGTTATCTCACTTTTGACTGCATTCCTAGTTATCAATAGTTAAAGTAAAGTATGTTAGTTCCTACTTTGTAGGCTTAATTATAGTTAAAACCCGTAGTGAAGCTGCTAAGTTGAATGTTCATTGCTAAAAAAATAATTTTGAAAAATGGAAAAATAAGGTGGAAAATGTGTTCTCGTCAGCATTTAGGGGTTGGATCAGTGTTATTTAAGGCGTAAAGCGAACCGAAGTGACCAAGGCTTCTAAGGTCTAGGCGAGAAGCGATAAGCGAAGCGAACAGTAAAGAAAATAAGTAAATATTTTAGTTAAATTACTTCTGAATAATCAAGTTCTAATATCACAAATCATAATATTTAAAAACGTAATACACACAATTCAAGCAACATAAAATTAGAAGCAGAATTAGAAGCATAAAGCAAAATCCGTAGAAAATTAGAAGCAGAATCAGAGTAAGCAGTACAGAATCAACATTAGAACTATAAAAGGAGCAGAACGGTAGAAGCAGCAGAATCATAAGCAAAGAAAAAAATGGCTGTTGGAGAAGAAGGTGGAAGAAGACACAGAAGCAGAAGAAAATCACATACCTTAGTTTTCGAAGCAAAAACAGAAGCAACAGTAGCACTATAGAAGCAACAATAATTAAGCTGTATTTTCTGTAGAAGAAGAGAAATAGAGAAGAAGAAGAGAAGAATTAAAAAAAAAATAGAAGAAGAATAGAAGAAGAGAAGAAGGAGAGAAAAGAAAAATATTTTGGATTCTGTCAAAGAAGAAGACAGAAGCAGCAGCAAAATAACTTTGTGTCAAAGAAGAAGAAGAAGAAGAATCAAAAGAAGAGAAACAGAAAAGAGAAGAAGAAGAGAGGTTAGGGGGGCAAACTTGTCGGGACTTCTTCAGAAAAGAGCAGTAACAACAACGACTAAGCAACTAGCAGCTTCTATTACAAATTTAGGGTTTGGGTTTGTATATATTGGGATAAGAGGGCAATTGAGTGTATGAGTATCTCATAATTTTGTTCCAATTGTCCCAATCCAACGGTCCATAGCAATAGTAAAATACTTCAACGGTCCATAATAAAAAAATGAAACAACTTAAAAAACTTAACAAAGGCGTCGCTTTTCTCGCTTTTTCCTTACCTCAGTCATATTTGCTTTGTCTGGGGTGCTCAAGGCGACAGACCCTTGTTTCTAGCTTCTCGCCTAGGTGCCGCCTAGACGAGCTTTTCACAACGCTGGGTTGGATATAAAAGGATGCTTCCAATCCCTAGCAACTCTCCTGTAAAATATTGGGCATTATATATATATATATCTATAAATATATTGTCACTATGATTTTTTCGTTTTCACAATCCATCCAGGCTTCTATGAGTAATTTATGAAGAAGAAAGACTAAATACTCGTGTTTGAATGGTTCCATTTGTGTTTCAGTTTTAGTGCTCGTGTCTCCATTCCCATGACTAATGTGTTAATTCATGGGCGATTTATTATTTGATTTGTTTTCCATTTCAGTTATTAAATTAATATAAAATGGTTTCAATAATCTATTTTCATTTTGAAGCATCCAATCCTTGTGCTACTCTTACACTGTGACCAAGACTAGCACTTAACTTAAAATTATGATTTACCCTCTTATGACCGCTTCATGTAAATGTGTTAAAAATGTAGTTATGAATCAAAATGATTGATAACTGAATAACATAATTTATGGTACTGGACATCTCTTGATAAAGTCGGCTAAAGTTGGAATTTGATGGGTTTGGATGGGTCAAATTCAGGTTGGCTGTAAACTGACCACCCTTGAGCTCCATTTGTTCCTGATGTAATACAAGATCTCATGCAATACCAACCAAATTGTAGGTAACCAAAAAATGCTAGGGAGCATATTTTTCTCCTCGATATTTAGTCCAGTTTTTCCTGAAAAATTCTTCAAAGAAATAACCATGTAGAATGAGCCGAAAATTATGAGATAGAAGTTATTGGGGAAACATGCACGGAAATGCAGATAGGATAGAAAATGAAGGTATTAGTCACTTGTAGATACATCATATGCGGATGCTCTGAGGTGAAAGTCTTACTTTTTAAACTTATTTTGTGGGAAGCCAATGGGTATTTATGTTCTTAAGGTTCAAATTACAACTTATGATGGATACATCCATCTCATTATGACAAATATCTTAGTGAGATAGGTATGTCCAAAGTCTACAGAGCACTGTTACTGATACTGACATCGAATGCATACATGCTGATGCAGGGAATCATATAAAAGTAGGACACTAATATGACAAGGTTGCGCTACAATATGAGAAATAATTGTTTTTAGCCATACGTATTAAAGTTGACAAGTTATACACAATTGCATAGGCAAAACTATCATCATATGATAATTAAAACTTATTTCTGACACTGCAACATAGATTTTTGTCTACTTAATCTTACTAATTAGTAATTGCTTGTTTTGTATAGATAAATAATGCAAGCAAAAGGTCAAAGAGAGTGAGACAAGTGTTTGAAATAATGATTTTATGTTTTAGTTATAGTTCTTATGAACATGGCCATAACAGCGATGGAACACGTACATGACTCCTCCATGTAGGTGCATATGCTTTTAAATCCATTATAAATTGCATTACTGAAGTTGTAGAATTTTGGCAAACAATAAGAAAATATTTTCTAGGGCTAGACGTATTGCGGTTAGAGGGCACATTTGGCGTGAAGTATATAATAAAAATGCAATTCTTGAAGCTGCATTCGTTGTCGTGCCCTAAAATTTAAGTGATTCTTTGAAATTTGTTTTTTTGGGAGGGGGGGGAGATCGAATTAAACTTTAGTAATGCTGTAATATTTTAGCCAATCAGTCTCTCTTCATGTTGCTTTTCCTTTGTTTTTCTTCTTTGTTTCTTTGTTCATCCCCACTCTCTCTGAATAATAAATTTCACCTTAGTTCATTTTTATAAAGTCATAATAAAACTAGTAACGAACCACATTAAAAGATATGATAACTTCAAATCACAAGTGGAATAAGGTTGAATCATTTGTATTATTGGTCACTTTTAGTTAGGGTCAATGTTATCTGGATCGTGATTCGCTTTGGTACGGGTATAATGTATGATACTTTCTTAGGTATGCGGTACGATAGGGGTAGATTTAGTTGGTACGGTATTTTGGGTCGTAATTCATTTTGGAACTCTTATGTAGATCGTTTTCACAGTTATACAACATTATATATTATAGAACATTCATAAACATTAGGTTAGTTACCAATTATCTTATAGTTGTACTTGATTTTTTATTATCTAAAATAATATACAATTATAAATCTATATACATATAGTTAATTAATATGTATTTTATATTTGTGCTACATGTTTTAAAGCGAATTAATTTAGAGTTAGTATTACAATTTGAGGTCGTCCATTTTGGTGATCTGGTTCGCGAACCCATCTTGTTTGGGATTGATGTACTCAGATCGTGGGTTGTTAAGGGTTTGGTGAATTGTGGTAATCATGGTTACGGTTTTCTCTTGTAAAACGAAAAATTTTAATGGCTTGAAGTGGACACTTGTGCAACTCTGTCTCCTGGAATGCCCGTCCTCTTTTTTGTTTTTTTGATAATTTTATACATAAAGCACTTATCTTGTTTTCATTCTCTCTGTGCAAAATGCACCTTAGGGTCATCTGAAGAATAGGTGAAGAAGAAAGCTCCAATCCTTTTACTGGAACAACACAATATTTTGCATTTTTGCCCTTACCTTTTAAGTGGTGGCTGATCTGTGTGAGTCAATATCTGCAAGTCATTCGATTTTTTTTTTCCTGCCTGATAAAGAATTGAGATGCAAATGGCTTAGATATTAATTTTCAGTGGGACTTGACCAATTGCCATGATGCATTAGAGTTTGAGATTGACTCCTGATTGGTAACCATAATATAACCTTGCTAAACCTGTATTATATTTGTTTTAATGTTAGCTCTAGATACAACTATTTTCAAACAAGATATTTGTTACGATGTTACCTCAAGATACAACTATTTTCAATGATCAAGATATTTGTTACGATGTTACGCCAGGTTCATTCTTCGTCGTAACAACTGAAAGAGTTTGAATTGGGTTGGGTTTGGATGAGTTAAATTGGTCTTATCTATAAACTGATACCCCTGCATTTCACATGTTGGTAATGTAGACTGGATATCGGGAATCCCATCCAATGTGAAACAACTTGGAATTAGCCAGAACCTCTATTCCTCGAGTACAATTTAGCAATCCTTAATATTTCCTCGAGTTTTTCCCATAAGAAGAAAAATTACAACAAAGAAACTAGTAAATATTAGATTGAAATTTTGAGATAATAGTTCTTGGGGCATGCTTCAGGGGAATGCCCATGTCGCATGGCCAAATCGGTTTCGGATTCTCTTGAATTTGTGGACATTCCATTGTTCTTGATTAGAGCGGATTGGGAATTCATATGTGATATGTAACTTGTTTCTCACTTCCGTTAATTGGAGGATAATTTTATTTCATGTTATGAACAAAATTCTTTGTTGCTGATCAGGAAAAAAAAATAATAACCAGCTCCACTTGTACAGAGTCCACTAAGCTTTCTGTTTTTCATGAGAAATGGCAATATGATGAATATCTCAATATCAATGAACCACATTAGAGCTCATTAAGTCTGTGGCTCTTGACAAAGGTAAACATGTGTAAATTAACATTATTTTCTCGTCTTATGGCTGTGATTTGTAATTTGGTTAAAGGCATGATACAATGTGAAAAGAAGGAATTATTGACCTACAGACTGCATTTTTTTCTGCTCTGAAACTGTGTACATGTATAAAATAATATGTGGGGAGTGTTTCTTTTTGTATCGGTCTATTTTGAAAACTCATGGGGTATTAGATTAAGAAGGACTCAATCTTAGCGGGATAGATGTCTGTGGTAGGTTCATTACTAAGTTTAGAGAATTCTGGCGGAAAATCAACGAATTGGTCTCTAAGATCATTCAGATTAAAAAAAGGTCTGTAAGCTCAGACATTATTGCTATTATGTGAGTGTGGGATGATTCCATTGAAGTTTGTGACTTCTGAAATATGGAAAGGGCTAGTTGAAACCAAGGAAAAGCAATACTTGCCAAAAGCTGCATTCATTATTGGGATATAAAATTAGCATCATAGTAGAAAATAGGGGAAGACGAAGATCAATCAAAGATTCAAGAATGCAATAATATGATTAGGAAATCAATTTTGCTATATGCAACTTTGCTTCCTTTTTGGCCTTTTATTTTTCCCCGGCCCATTCTTTGCTTGCTCAAATTCCATCCTCAATCTCTTTTTGGCTTAAGAAGAGTATTTAGTGTGTACATAATGAATAACTTGTACGAGGACACGGACACGGACACGGACACAGACATGAATGTAAATACAACATTTCTCAAAAAAGTAGGATATAGACACGTTGGTGACACACTATAGATAATTGTATTATATATATAAAATCATATAATTTATCACAAATATAATGATAATGATATATTATTCACATAAAATTCTGTACTTCATGATAAATAAATGTTATGTTTAGCTATCTAATTTTAATTTTTAGACTAACATCATAATAGTCAATAATAATTGATTTTTTTTCATAGAAGTATACTAAACATATATAATTTAAATGATTGCTGTCGTTTTCTCAATTGTTCTTTTCTAAATCTTTAATGTATCTTTTGCTATTATATTATGAACTTTAACATGTCTATTCTTGGCAATTGTATGTTCTCTCATAGTATAAGATATTTAGTAGTCAAATTTTTAAGTTTTATTAATCATACGTCAATAGATGTTTATTGTTTAGTCGTAGACACGATCTAAAGAAGGGTCGGACATTTCACCAAAGAAGTGTCAGATATGTGTTTGAAATTAAAATTTTATTATTTAATTATGGACATGAATAAAAGAGTATTAGACACGTGTCCGGAGAGTGTCAGTGTCCGACACGGATACACTACCTTCTTGAGAGTATCCGTGCTTCATAGGTATGATGGAGTTCCATGCTTTGACTGTATGAGGAGGTACTGATATTTGGCAAAGACCAAGGAAAATGGTGAATCAACTGCTTCTATAAATGAAGGGCTTTCGTGTTGTAAGGGTTGTTTATATAATCAACAATACTAAAGTTTCCATTTTAAACCCTTTCAACTCGAATATCTCTCTCCAAATTTTTAACTTATTGTTAATTCTCCTTTGAGTTTCATTTACTAATACAATATCATCTGCAAATAGGATACACCGTGGGCCATCATCTTGAATGTGCCTAGTGAGTTCAGGGCGAATATGTATAGACTTAGGGCCAATCCTTGTTATAATCTTACTGTGATTGAAAATTCTTTACTTTTTTCCACGAAAGACTTAATTGTAATCATAGACCCATCATTCATGTCCTTTATCACTTCAATATACCTATTTGTCTCTCTTTTTCTCTCAAGCACCCTCTATATTATCCCTCTAACCACTTTATCGTACGCCTTTTCTAGATTTATAAATATTATATGGAGATTTTTTTTTTCTCTCTATATTTGTCTCTGAGTCCTTAATAAATATATAGCCTCCATAGTTGATATACTCGGCATAAACCTAAACTAATTTTCCAACACTATAGTCTCAACTCTTAGGCGACGTTCAATGATCCTTTCCCATATTTTTATTGTATGACTCATCAAATTTTTTCCTCTATAATTATTACAAATTTTAATATCTCCTTTATTTTTATTGATTGGTATTAGAATACTCTTTTTTCATTCCTTGGACATTTTTCTAGTAGCAATAATTCTATTGAATAATTTCATTAGTCACGACACTGCCTCATTCCTTAAGCACTTCAAAATCTCAATTGAAATCTCACTCGATCCTAAAGCCTTGCATAATTCATTTTCTTCAATGCAAACTCTACCTCTGAATTCTTTATCCTACAAAAGAACGTGTGTGCTCTAGTTTCATGAATCCTATCATTTTTTATCATTTATAAATTTCCTAAACGATTTATATTTAATAGTTTCTTAAAATATTCTTTCTACCGATTATTTATTTCTTCATTTTTAACTAAAACTTTTGAGTCCTAACCCTCGATGCACTTAACTTGGTTAAAGTTTCATGTTTTTCTTTCTCTAGTTTTAGCTAGTTTATAAATGTCTTTTTCTCCCCTTTACTATCTAGGTTTTTGTACAACTCGTCGTAGGTTTTTAACTTAACGTCTCTAACTATTTTTTTTTGTTGGTTATTTTATATCTTTGGAAGTTCTCGTTATTTCTATTATTTTGCCATCTCTTAATGAATTTTTTCTTTGCTTTAACTATATCCTATATGTTATCATTCCACCACCAAGTTTCTTTTCCCACGATCCCTCTACTATTTGACTTCCCAAGAACCTCTTTTGAAAATTTTCTAATGTCTTCTATCATCCTATTCCACATAATGTTAGTCTCATCCAAGGATTTAAATTTCGTTTCGAAGTACCGTTTCGGTCGGCTAAAAAGTGGAAACGTTTTAAAAACGCAATTGAAACGGAGAAAAAATATGGAAACATATGGAAATACAAATACAATCCATTTATTTATAAAGATAAGCTAAATAATTGATTAATTCAACATATTTATTGAG
Organism: Ilex asprella; assembly: GCA_023539305.1. NCBI lineage: Eukaryota > Viridiplantae > Streptophyta > Magnoliopsida > Aquifoliales > Aquifoliaceae > Ilex > Ilex asprella. The sequence continues at coordinate 23,731,830 of CM042189.1, read as the reverse complement.
TTAACATTTATTTATACAAGCATAAATTTAAATTGGATGGAAAAAAAAGGCTTGACATTAAGTGAAAATCACTTAAATTAGTTTCAAACACTTAATTTTTATTAAATAAACATATTTTTACATAATGTTAAGGTCTCATAATACACGTGAAATGCTAATGAGTACATACTTAGATGACTACATCCACCCCCTTATGGAGTGTCGAGCAAACTCATACATCGGTGTAGGCTCTGGTAGTTGCTTAGAGTAACTTCATATGACATAAATATGATGACAATAATTACTCCAACTCATATTATTACGGTAATATGAATTATACTCTCTCCCAAACCTCTTATAGTCTGCTACACTACATCCAATCTGTTGGGAAACGAATACACCAGTCCTTGGTCAACCTTTATCTTGTCTATATGAGGAGGATGTCTGGGAGTTATAGCCAGATCCATAAATGTATGTTGAGGATCCATATTCGTATCCTCGTGTCATACCCCAATCTATAATCATATGAGGGAATGCCATTTCCAGAACTATAATCATATGAAGACGACGAACCATAATTATGATGTTCACTTCCACGTCTACTTATACTCATAGTAGAAAAATCATTATTAATTATCAGTTCTATGCCTAATAGCACCCATACCATGTGGAGTGATCGGATTTTGAGTACACTCACGTTGATGATCTCGACTTGATTGAGCGTCGTTTATATTGAAGCATTCATTGAGAGCCATGATCTTTATGTTGTGTAGCATGTGTAAATCTTTCCTCTACAGTGAATACAATTCCCTGTGGACTTTGGCTTCCTGTACCTCTGTCGTCTCCACCACCTCCATGTCCAAGGCTATCACCACTTCCGCTGTCACCATCTCCACTAGCACCACGACCACTATCTTCACCACCATCATCATTGCTATTATCATCACCATTATGATCATCGTCATTACTAGTGACAGTGATAGGTTGCTTACGTCTCGGTGGACCTCTCATTAGTCTGTCAAACTCTTCATTATCAATTGTTTTATTTGATCCTGCTTTACTTATTTTGGATCTTGATTTTCGTGGTGACAACCTTGATTTAGGCCTACTCGTCCATCGTCATCGGAAAAATAATTTGCTCACCTTGTCAGGAAAGTGTTTGGTCTTATTGGTTGTCAGGACGTTTCGACACAATATTTCAATCCTTGAGTCTCATCCTCTAGGTTCCATAAGGACTCCTTATGCATTCTACTCTTAAATAGTACTAGTTTCTCATCTTTTAGATCCCAGCATCTCCTTCTTGTTTTTTTAATGTTTTTCCTTGCTCGATGTTGTCTTTTAATATACAAATTTAGGATTGTTGGCCTATGCTGAGATGTTAAGTTCTCCTCTGGGATAACCTTACAATCTTTACATGCTAATCGGTCTATTCTTCTACTTAAGAAGTAGTCTACTTGACTTTTGTTTGGTCCGTTCTTAAAGGTTATTTGATGTTCTTCTCATTTTCTTAACAAGGTGTTTGCCACTACAAGGTCATATGTCATTGCAAACTCTAAAATGCTCTATTCGGCTTCATTTTGATTACCATATTTATAACCACCATATACCTTCTCATATTGTGTCGTATCTTTTTTTACATGTCCATTGAAATCTCCACATATGATTACCTTCTCTCCTATAGGTATATGTTGTACTAATTCATCCATTTGCTCCCAATTTTTTTTTTTATGTTCCTCTAACCCTATTTGGGGTATAAGCACTAATCACATTAATTATATTCTCTCCGACTACAAGTTTGATAGATATAATTCTATCTCCTTTCCTTGTAACTGCCACTATGTTATCTTTTAGACTTTTATCTAAAACTATTCCTCGCCATTTCTTTGCCTATCCTTTCCTCTATAGTAAATCTTAGATCCTGTATTTTTCTGTCTCCTTTGCCTTCTCAACTACTCACTTAGTTTCTTGTAAGTATGTTATACTAATTTTTCTCCAGCTCATAGTGTCTACTAATTCTATTATTTTGCTGGTGAGTGTACCTATGTTCCATGCTAAGAAGCACGAATACGGACACGGTGATACGATAAAATCCAAAAAACATATGATATGGCTAATAAAAATAATTATATATTTTTTTTTATATATAATAACAACATTAATAATAACAATTAACAAACAACCAAGACATAGCAAACATTACTTAAATTGAAAAAGATTAAAGATTCAAAAAGATACATCCATAATCCACAAGTTTGCTAACAAAAGAACACAAAAACAAAAGGAATCTTACATCCTCCTTTAATTCACTTCAACACGTTCAACATCCTCATAGTCAATTCCTTTATCAGTAAATAACATGACCTCCAAATCTGGTTCATCAAGGGAAAGATTTGCGATCTCAAGTATCCCACTACCCTTTTCATTCATGGAATCAAATGCATCTCCTGCAACATTCCGCATTTTAGTGTTGCCTTCACTGTATTGAAGAGATTTTCTTGATAGAAGGCGGAGATTGGAGTGTACAAATACCAGTTCTTCGACTCTATCTGGTTTGATTTTGTTCCTCCTTAAAGAGTATAAAAGAATAAGTGCTCCAATTCCTCTCACAACATGAGGAGGAACAAGGTTGTTCTAGTAACTTAAAAGCTAAGTTTTGGAGCAAGGGTGCCGTATAGCCATAGATAACCCACTAAAAATTCGGCTCCATGTGTCCTCTATCACTCATGGAATCACGACTTCCAAATTCTTTAAAGCTCGCTGAAAACTTGACATACTCCTCTTTGATTTTTTTTCGCTCCTCCAAATTAAAAAAGTATTTTTGAAAATATTTTTCTCTTTCATTTGAAATCTCTTCATCTTTGTGTGGAGGAACACGATTAGGAGCCATTCCACGCTATAATACCTAAAATGCAAAGTAAATAAAATGGTAATAATTTGATATCTAGAAAATTAAATTAGAATCTTGAAGTTTAGATCTTACAAATTACCTCGGATTCAAGGAATGGGCCAAGCAGTGGAGCAGTGTGTTGCTCTTGCCCCATTTTTCCATTAATATTTCATAAACCCCCGAATAAAATGTTGATTCCTCATCTTTCCCCTTCCCTTCATGACGAAAGATAATAACCTTCGCTTGCTCAATCATAGAATTTCACATATCATAAACTAAGTGTAGGCAAGACATGTCTGTATCGGCCTTCCTTAGCATCTCATAAATGGGTTAAGTAAAGGAAAGTATATATTCAATTTTGTCCCACCACAAATCATTTAATATTTTCTCCTTCACAAAGGCCGTTTTTTCAACACCATCTTCTCTATATGTTTTAGAACTTTACATCTTTTAAGCATCACAATAGTTGAAGCAAAACGTGTTTCCGCAATTGAGAGCATCTTCAAATTCACATGATCATTAAATGTGTCCAATCTCATGTTGTGATTCACAATAAATTTTTTAATGCCCACACAATCCCCAACAATAATTGAGATTCAACTACCCTCTTCATAAACACGTCCATTGGCTTCGGTGTTTTTTGGTGCCCAAATATTTTTCAAAGCAAGATTAAGTGTGTGCACCACACAATGGGTTTAAAAGATGTATTTATGATCACCCTAAACAAGCATTCCCGCACTCCTACAAACTGGTGCATTATTACAACTGCACGAATGATCTCTAGAAGCAAGTTGGATATGAAATATTTGTCTTTATATTCACCTTCACAGTTAACTGCTTTCAAGAACATACACCCACTTTCACACACTGCAATGAAATTTATGATTGGCCTCCTTTGAGCATCTGTCTAACCATCAGAAACAATACTTACACCTTTTTCTTTCCATGATTGCTTCGTTGGCTCTAATAACCTCTCAATGTTTGGTCTCTCTTTTTGAAGAAGTGAAGTCCTCAATATATTATAACTAGGAGGGATATAGTCACTAATCATATGAGTAGCTGCATAAGAATAGGAGCGACAATAATGTGGATTTTTTACAAGGTGGAATGGTAAACCAGCTGAGTAAAACATTCTTGCAATCTCACTATGTAGCTCTTATCGAGCTCCAACATTAAAGGCTTTTTCAAGAGCAGAAGTAACCTTCCTTTTTTTTAGATCTAAACCAGTGCCCTGCATTAATGAATCAAATCCCATTCCCATAGCACTATTAACACTTGCACTCGAGGAAGCTGATACTTCTTTTCACTCTCACCTCACCTCAGCTTCATCAGTTAACTTTTGCATTTCAATTAATAATTACAGAGTCACTTTCTGGCATACTTGAACTCCATGACCGCTGATTTTTAACAAATGTGCCTTAACCCTATAATATGATCATTTAAAAATGAGTTGACCCAAATTGCATTGAATCTGAACATTTTCTGCCCCTACACAAATTCTTTCTATTTTTGTGCAATATTTTTTCATAAAGGGGTGCCATTCCCATTGACATCCCCACCGCCATCTCCACTGTCACTAGTATGAGAACTCATTTTCCTAAATCCTAATTAACAGGCAACAACACAATAATTTTCAGAAGGCAGTAGGTAGTGGGCAGCATAGAAAATCAGCAGACAGCAACACGTATGACCAAGACCAAAAAAAAATCACCAAGCAGCACAGAAAATCAGCAGTAGCACAGATGATCAGTATGGCAGTACCAAAACAAAAAACCAGCATACAACACAAAAAATTAGGAGGCAACAACACAAGATGACAGACAAAAAAAAAAATCAACAGGCAGCTGTAGAACAAAAAATCAACAGGCAGTAGCACAGATGATCAAGACCCAAAAAAAATCTCAAAGGCAGCAAGCAACACATCACGGCACCAGACCAAAAAAAAGCCCTAGAGGCAGTAACCCAACAAGAAATTGAAAATCCTAAAATCACCAAATTTTGAAAACCCTAACCCAATCAAATTAACTTAATCAAATTTTTTAAAAGTCCTACACAGATCAAAGAGGTAAGAGCAACAACATTAGCAGATCTGAAAGAAAAAAAATTAAGGCAAGAAGAACCTGCAAGAGACTGGCAGGTCGCTGGTTAGTCTCCCTTCTTTTTTCCTCTCCTTCTTCTCCTTCTCCGCTGGTATTCTCGATCGTCTCCTCTTCTCCTCTCTCTCTCTCTCTCTCTCAAATTTAGGTAACGAACGACCCTTTTGTTTTTTCTTTTTAAGACAAATGACGCATGGAATCCCCCCCTTTTTTTGTTTCGTTCCCTTAAGTTTTTTAAATAACAAAAAGTACCCCACCGTATTCATGTCGTGTCTCTCACGTATCTGGGCCGTATCCGACCAAAAAAATCAAAGTCACTGTTCAAGACACTTCTACAATTGTCGGATACATATCCGACCGCTTGATACGCGTATCCGTATCGGACATGCGTACGACATTGCCACGGTGACCCCCTCACGAGTATCCGTACTTCATAGGTTCCATGTTGTTAGTCTAAGTCTATCAGTATGGACTAGTTTCCTCACCCCCTTATGTCCGTCCATGGCGTGGAGGCCCTTGTCCATTTATCACTGCACCTGGGCGTCGATGTAGTGTCCCTAACTTATTTGTCGAAAATTCACCGAGGCAGGCACAACACGTAACTTATGGGGAACGATCTAATTTTAGCGCATATATTTTTGTTTGAAGTCATCATAGTAGATCTAACAAAGTTTTACGCTGGCAGTTACCTAACGTAACCCTCCTTTATCTTGGCTTGGGACAGGCAGTGTTGAGTGCAACATTGGCGGAGTTAGATGATAGGTGAGATGTATTTGTAGATAAATATGATGACATGACAAAGTAGAGAGCATAAATAATTAAATGTGAAACGAGTCTAGTCCAGTTGAGTATCATCTTTTAAGCTTGTTTTTATTTTTTGTAACACAATGAAAGCTTTTCAGCTTGGTTAGGAGCAAGTTTGAACAAACCTGTTCAAGGTTGACTTATTATGTTTAATTGTGCTTAATACGACTTTACTCAACTTATATGCTAGACTGAACAAGGACTTTTTCCTTTCCTACCATTGACTAATTTGTAGCAATGTCCCTTTCTTTAAGATTTAGTGCTTTAGGGAAAAGAAAGAGCAAACAGGAAACGGGGAAGGGTCATTGTGGATAGAAGATGAGAACTAAACATTGAATATTCTGACATGGAGAAACATGAACAACGGATAAAGTTCAAGACTGTACACATCATGCCGAATTACATGTAGTGGGGTGCTTTAATGCCTAAAGATGGACACTGTTCTATCCTCGTTCTTCTAGCATTTTGTTTTTGAAACGTAGTTGTTAGTGTCTTACTATACATCTCAATCCAGTACTTGAACGATCCGTATCTACGATTCATTGTTTTTTTATCACATCTTAAAATGCATGATACGTATCTTACGATACATTTTGATACAATGAAAAAATGATATGTGCAAGATCATTTAAAAAAAAAAATTAACTCTATATTTCACAAGACTTTTTTTTCTACACCCAATAGTAAAATGACATTTCTTATATGTTATTTTTTACTTTTCTAGTTTAATCTCAATTCTCAAACAAACGAAGCTCTCGATCATCTTCTTCTCTTGTGATCCTCTTTTGTTTCTCCTGCATGTTATTCTTCTTCTTCTCTTTCAAACGGACAAAACCCTAGCTAAATTTTGACCTATGTATTGCCGTAACGACGAACGATTGTCTTCTTTCAATACTTTTTGGAAACACGCATCGCACAAAAATACAAGTGAGTTGAAATGATATTTATAATACTTTGGACATTACATATTTATGTTTTCTTAGGTATATGTGTGTATATATATGAATTTCAATCGAGTGTATCTTACAATATTCAGTACACTGCGGTACAATACAAGCAATGGTTTGAGGCCAAACTCAAACTTGACTTGTATATCATACAGGAGCTTGAACATACTGAGCTCCCGGATCACAAAAAGGGTGTGGCAAAAATAAAGGAGAAGAACAGCTGAACTACAGCTGCATTTGAACAATGTGGTTGGTTTTATACCCCTAGTTGAAGAGAGCACAATTAACATGGGAGACAGTTATCTGATTGGGGTCATGGTTGGGCTGAAGATATTGCTAATAAAATTTATTGGTGAATAAAAGCTTTTGGTTGACCTTTAGATGCTGACATGAAAAGTTGAACCTTGATTAAATTATATTGTCGCAGAGGAAAATAGGTGCTGGCACATGTGGCAACAATTAAGGACTGGTCAATGCTGTTGGCCCATTGAAAAATCTAAAAGAAGACGTCTTTCAATTAGATCTTGAGGATTGGATTGTGGTAGGACAAGAACCATTCTAAGGGCACGTTTATATCCTTTGAGAAAGATTTCAGTTGTGTTTATATGGTCCCATGGAGAATTGTTTTTGCATGGACTTCGTTTGTTTTGGCTCCATTGAAAAATTTCTTATCCCTTTCTATTTTTGTATGTCCTTAATTCGTATTTTCATCCTTTAACTTAATTTTGCTGTTTCTCTCTAGTCAAAGTTCTATGCGCCAGATTTAATTGACTGGCTGACGGCAGTTTAAATTTATTTGCATGAAATAAGAATGCACATTGGTTTATGATCTGAATACATCTAAATTACTCTTTCAATCTTGCCTGTCAAGTTCTGTTTAAACTCCCAAGGTGTGTTTGTTGCGAAGACAATATATAAGGTCTAGTTTTAGTTAAAAGAATTGTGTAAAGGATTTTTGTTATGAAAAATTTCACCTGGTGTTGATTTACATATCTTCTCATGCAAACAATGCCCAACAGATAATACTGTTTTTTGACCCCTAATTTCTGTGCTATTTTTTTCTTTTGTCTAGTCGAAAAGTATAAAATTGTAGTTCAGCCCTCAATGCTATCACACACACAAATATTAATACAATGTGCATATATGTAGGTATGTGCCAATGATTGTTGTTTTTGGAAATTTTATCTGGATCGTGTACTGAATCATCTGTGATTTCGTTTTAGCTTTCCTCAATCTGTTATGTTTTCCGGTGACAGAAAAGTGCAACCTCCCTTATCGATCGAGGATCAAGAGGAGAAGGCAAGGAGAAGTGAGTTTGTTCAGGGGATGTTGTTGTCCACCATTCTTAATGATAACTTATGAAGGCTGCTGTGGCAATGTGACTTCAAATTTACAGCAAAAAATGGTCATCGGTGGCTTTTCTGTAGTGAGTATGGCAATGTATTAAACCTGAGTGAAATAAGATGTAGTAATAAATTTGATGTATGTTGGATGTAGAATGTAGTATTTAGGCAGAATGAGACTGGTGTATCCCTTTTTCACTTCACTACATGTTTGGGGAAAAGAAGAAAATAAATTTACCTGTGCCACTTTCTGTCTCTCATTCCTGCATTGAACACTACGTTTTATGCATGCTTCCAAGTTTATGATGACATTCAAATATTTATGTGGGATACAATAATGTTCACTTTTCTAGTCTAGACTAGAGGATTGCGAAACAATGTCGTTCCTAGTGAAGGGCAAGGTGCCCTATATTTGACGTTCTTCAGTTTATGTAGCGGTGAGAATGCCCACCGGGGCCTAGAAACATAGCCACCATATTTGGAATCTGAGCGGAATGATAACTGATTAATGCAGGATAGACTAAATAGAAAAATGTATTCGGTGTATTGTGTGGTCGACACATCTTTTAAACTAAAATTAAAGTTTTATAATAAAGAGAAATATTTTAGGAAACCCTAATGGATTTTTTATTCTAATAGATGAATGGCCCATTGAAAAATAAAATAGTGATTGAGTTGGATTTTTTAGATGTAGAGAGTCAAATAAAATGTTAATTTAAATAATATAAATTGAGAGTATATCGGAGTTTTATTTTTATTGATTAGTTCTCTAAAATAAAGAGTTGAGTGAAGATAAAGATCTATTGGAGATACTCGAAGACCTGTTATACTTTATGGTATTAATGTTGAATAATTAAGAAACAACACGTTTAAAGAGATGTTAAAATAGTTCCACTCGTATCTTTTCCTTTCTCCAGCATACTATCACCACATTTTTACTTGTTGCACTGCCACTCTGTCAAAACAACCTGCAAATCAACATTAGCACCAGTGCCACCACCCAACACCACCATACAGAACAATGACAAGCGCGAGAGAGAGAGAGAGAGAGAGAGAGAGAGAGAGAGGAGCTCTAAGACTCCAAACAGAAAATGTAAAGGTTAATTACCGGAATCATTAAACATTGATGGGTGTAAACCATTATTTTTAGATGTAGCTCTATTTGCAAAACGTCTTCATTTATTCGTACAAATCCGGAACACTAGTTAGCACAGATCATTATCAAAATCTGGGCTTTGAGTCCGAAACCACCTAGTGGTACAATTAGAAAATATAGAAATCAAAACAATGTATTGAGTGAGTTGTTTATTGGAGATCAAGGAAAGAAGCGGATGAAAAGTGGAATAACAAATTGCTTTGGAAGAACCACATTGTTGCAGAAAGAGATCGACCATTGACGAACTGAAGCAACCCGACGACCAACACTCTCTCTCTAAAAACATTATAGCATATGTTCCTCACCAGTACGCTGTCGATGAACCGGTTATTGACTATGGACGTTGCTGACGATGTTGGTTGGTGACAGGTAGAGAAAACGAAGGGAGAGAGACAGAAAATTAGAGTGAGGTTGTTTTCATCTTTTGAAATAAACTTCCCAACTCACTTTAGGCACGAGGCTACATAATCTCTTAAATTGAATGAAAAGTGTAGTGTCTTCAAAAAACAAAAAAACAAAATGGAAAGTGTAGTGTGTGAGAGCTATGTGATAATCTTTTAAGTCAAAAGGGTGATATTCAAAAGTCCAATAACAAATCGGTAAGTAAGGTTTGCCCAAAATAAAATTATTACGGTTTCTTAATTCTACTCCAGTCAGCATCCACAAAAAGATGGTGCGAGACTACAAACAGAAAATGGGCTCCGTAATCTGTGAACATCACCTAAACATTGGGTCCAACTCCAACTTCACAAACAAGAACACGCAGAAAAGTAAAGCTCGGCACTAGGCCATTTTCAGAGTATAAGCCAATCTTACATCACACAATCATTGCATATTTTCATCCCACCAAGACAAACTTAATGTGATCTCGCGATGTCAAGAGCTCAAAACATGATAATTGCTATTGTGAGCTCATACGAGCCTATCCAGCACATACAATATGCTTCTGCAAGATAGGCTATGTTTCTCATCATTGTGTGTTTCTAAAGAGGTGCCAAACAGCCACTAGTATTCAATCTCAGTGACATAAATATAAGCAAGTTAGAAAGAGATCAATGCTGAGAAATGGCTTGTTCATGTAAACAATTTGACCAAATATTCTGTCTCAATTCCTATCAAAAATCAAGTATGCGACATAGTGTTACTAAACTGAAAAAATGATCAATCATTCCGACGCATAAATCCCTAACCTCTATCAGTTGACGCGTTCTTAATGCTCGTGATTGCTTTCACTACGTTCCTCACAAATTGATCGAAACATGATGAGCAGTATCCTTTCATCAGACTCATCTGCACACCTCCCATTATTTCAATGTGGTTACAAGTTGATGGTGACCGCACAGGGCAGACCTCGCTCGTCCGATGCTCAATCCCACATGCAGCTAAAATGGTGTGTGTGGAGCTCCTTGCGATGTCCTTAAAGACTTTGCAGTCTGCATCAATAGAAATCGACTAATTTCATCATTCTTGATAAAAGGTAATTTCAGCACACAAATGAAAATCATAGGCGCACTTCATCGCTGCCTTGTGCATGAGAACTCATAATGCTTCACTCTTCGCAAAGCAAAGAGGCACTTCAAAGCCAAACCAAAAAAAAATTAAAAAAAATGGAAAATTGGAAAAATAGAAAAAAAGAAAGACGGACAAAATAAGAAAGGGAAGGCATACAGGAACATTCTCCCTTCTAAAAAGCAACAGAATACTGTCTAGTAATTAAAGTAGTGTTTGGAGTGTCCTAGACAGGTCAGTGAGTTGATTAATAACTAATTGAACACTAAGATTTGATCTTCCAGAATAAAAGACCAACCTATTGCCTATGACTAAAGTCATAATCATTTTATCCGACAACTCTGTCTTATAGTCATACTGCTACATGCAGTTGAAGAGTAAACACTGCACACTTAGACATACCTAACTCCAAATCTCTGGAGAAGCTTTTTAAATGCCTTCTAACCATTGATTGCACTTGTTCCTTTTCTAGCTTAAAGTGGCTCACCTCTCTGAATGCACAAGGAGACATGGTAGCATTAGTCCCAATGGTTGATCTACTGCTGCATGGATGGGATTGCAGATAACCCAATCTTGAATTGACACTGGTATGGATGCCAGCAAGTTCAGCAGGTAAAACTCCAGCAACAGATGTAGAAGCTGAATTCTGAATTGCTGGCTCCCTTGAATGGATTGATCTTGCAGGAAAAGCTTCCCTATTGTGCACTAAAGATGTGGAATTATCCTGAAAACTTTCCTCAGAAAAGTTATAACGAGATGCTAGCCTTTCTGGTGTCACTGTTTGTTGAGGAACAAATTCCCTAACCTGACCAATTTGAGTGCCAAAAAAACTACTTCCCAAATTCGTGGCTGATATCCCATTGCTTTGGCCATCAAGTTGCCTCATTCTGTTGTGAAGAAGATTGTGTATCAGGCGCTGTATCCTGCGCCTTTCTGACACAGTAAATGCCCCTGATCCAGATGCTGAAGAAGCAGCTTGAAAATCTCCAACAGAAAGTCTAGGAGATGGAGAAGACCCAGTTTCTTGAGTCAATGGTGTATCAGGCACATACATCTCATTGAGATCTAACGCTACCCTAACATTGTCCGCAGGAGATGATCTACCAGAAAAGTTGGTACTTGTTTTTTGATCTGGCATAGGATATAGACCTTGTGGATTTGAGGTGGAACCAAGAGCAGTTGGTCTACAGGCATCACAATACCAATTACCTTCCGGTACTTCATGTCCAAGACCAACACAATAGGTATGTGCAGGTGAATCACAGAGATCACAAAGTAACATGAGAGCATCATTCCCACCTTGCTGGCATTCAGTACAGATAACATTTTCATACGGATCAAGATAGCCCCTAAGCTCTTCTTGAGATGGTTGATAAACCTGTACATAGCACAAAACATTTCCAATCAAGAACAAATAGAAAAATGGAAAAAAAAATTCAAGGAAAAGAATCCAATTAAATAAAAAATACAATGGGTAAATCTGCACCCAGAAAATTTTAAAAAATGATTGCAATATACCTGATCACGCTCAGGGACCTGTATCACCGCTGTCCTCATATCAAGCCATGTGTTTGATTTTGGGGGCTTACTAATTGTCTCGAACCTCTGCTTGCACAGAGGGCAACGAGATTCCACCTTCGACCATTCCATGATGCAAGCAAAACAGAAATAATGACTGCAACAATTCAACACTCCTCGCACTATTTTCTTCCTCTCGTCTGACAAACAGATTCCACAAACTTGTTTTCCTACTTCATTCTTTGAATCATCTACTTTCTCCTTACCCTTTCTCCCAGGACATTTTATTAACTGAAAAGAAGATTCTTCTTCATCCAGTTTCTTTGACAAAGTTGAATTCCTCAAACTGGTAGTCAAACTGCTGCAAAATTCACTGGCCTCTCTTATCTGTTCTCTCTCTTCCTCAGAGATAGTGTAATCATAATCAAAAGATTCAGAGCACACAAAATCTGAATCAGAATCAGCCACCACTCCCCTTCTCCGACGACCAGAAATCTTATCAGGCTTGTCTTCCACAACCGGGTTGTGGTCTATAAACTCCTCTTCATTAGAACATGCTTTCCTCCTCAACCAAAGATTATTTCTTGGTTTCTTTTTTACAGCCTTCTTCAGAACATTAAAATTCCTCTTCCGCTTCCTCCTTTTAACAAAACCCTTTCCCCCCAAACGAGGCCCACCCAACTTATTCTTCTTTGTTACAGGCACTTCATCTTCATCTTCATCATCATAATCAATCTCATTCTCATCCAGCGTAAATTCTTCATCATCGTCACTATCATCGTCTACTTTCTCCTTACCCTTTCTCCCTACTTTTTTTTGCAGACAAAAAGATTCTTCTTCTAATCTCTTCAACAAAGTCGAACCCCTTAAATTAGTTGCCAAACTGCTGGAGAATTTACTGGCCTCTCTTATCTGTTCTCTCTCTTCCTCAGAGATAGTGTAATCAGAATCCGATGATTCAGAACTCACAAAATCTGAATCAGAATTAGCCACCAATCCCCTTCTCCGCTGACTGGAAATCTTCTCACACTTCTCTTCCACAACTGGGTTATTGTCTAAAAACTCCTCATCGGTAGAACTCGCTTTCCCCCACAACCTAAGATTCTGTCTTGGTTTCTTTTTCATATCTTTCTTTAGAACCTTAAAATTCCTCTTCTGATTCCTTACTTTAACAAAACCCTTTTCCCCCAAACGAGGCCTGCCCACCTTCTTATTCATCTTTGTTGCAGGCACTTCATCTTCATCATCACGATCAATCTCATCCAGCGTAAATTCTTCGTCATTGACATCGTCATCGTCATCGTCATCATCATCATCATCACAATCATCCTCATCATCTTCTTCCTTGTATGGAACCTTCCTTTTCTTCAGTGACTTCTTCATCCCTTTTATTTTCCTACCCGAAGCACACTTTTGGCCTTCTGGTTGTCCTAACTTCTTCACTTTCTTTTCATCCTCTTGCTCCTCCTCCATCTCCTCAGCTTCGAATTCCTCTTCCGATTCACCTCCATCAAAGGAAGAACAGTATTCATCTGACTCTTCAAAGTCTTCATCTTCATCCACCTTATAGTCCTCGTCTGATTCATCTGAACCCTTGAGTTTTGATCTAACCTTTCTCCCCGTATTCTGCTTGTATCCAACCTTGCCTCCACTTGCCATCTGTTCATTACACCCAACAAATCCCAGAACCAACATTTAATAAAATTGAGTCATGTAAGAATCCTTATACTGCAATTGATCAAACATCAACAATATTCAAAGGAAATAAATAACAACAGTCTAAATTTGTCTATTTCTAGTTTTAGCTCTGCGCAGTTAAGGTAACTTGATAATTACAATAAATCCAAGAATTTCAAATAAAAATTACCAAATGGTTCTAAATATCAATCTGGGTATGGCTATAAGATAATAAAGAACAGAAACCCTAGACCATGAGATTTGTCGATACTTGCTCAGTATTTAAATGAATAAAAGATCAACAAAAGTCCGTGTAACGAATAAGAATTGGAAGAAAAACAACAAATAAAGCAGGAATTAACACGATTTTTAATTCATTATGATCTGCTTTGACCCAACTACTATTCTAAAGAACAGACCAGAACAAAAACCCTAGATATAAGATTCAGGATGGTACAGTGCTCTCCTTCATCAATTCACCTGGATTTCAATGTCATGATTACAGATTCACTAAAAACCTATCAAACAACAAGAATTACAAGCAAAACAACAACCGCAGCGTAGATAACTTACAAGGCTAAAATCATTCAATTTCATTTCAGAGAGATACAAAAAAACGAATCTAGAGAGATAAAATTCACCGCCCAACAGAAAATTAACGAAACATAGAGAAATATTTGTCTGAAGATGTAAGAAACAACGCCAAATGATAGAAAGAGCTAAAAAGTTGAGTTTGGATTGGATTTGACTTTTAGGGAGGAAGGGAGAGTAGTCGGTACCCGCGAGGCAGAAGACCAAAAACGGGAACAATTTACAGCTACGATATATCTGTTGCAATGCTCTCGATTCGGTTTGTATTTGTAGATAAATGCATACAGTTATTAGAAGCAATCTGTGGATTGTTGGTTCCTACACCAGACGCAACTACGCTTCGTCATTGGGGGCCTTGGGTGAAGTTCCGGAAATGCCCTTTCTCTCGCCATTGTCAGAGCAGATCAACTGAAACTTTTAACAAGGTGGTAATTAGGATATCATTCCTTGTTAATTCACAAATATAACATTTCATATATTAAGAGTAAATTATACGTTGCACGTGAGAGAATTATAGAATTCATTTTTTTTGTGTTTTATGTAATTAATATAAATGTTATCTCAAATTTACTAAAATTTTATTCGTATCATCATTATTATACTACATGAATATAAAAATTTTAACAAGGTAGATACGGTAATAAAACAATAAAAAAGCCCATGACATAATTTTCATATTTTCTATGGATGTCTTTGGATTGTTTATAGTTTTTTTATTTATACTATATGAATAATGTATAATTTTTATAATTTTCTATTAGATGAAAAATTATACATTTCCCTTAGAGCAATGCTACATAGACTTAAAAAATAGACTTAAAAATCTGACTTGATAATCTCAACTATTGATTTCACTGTAGATCCCAGCATTTATTGGGACCTACTACCTATTCAATGGTTGAGATTAATTT
Organism: Ilex asprella; assembly: GCA_023539305.1. Classification (NCBI taxonomy): domain Eukaryota; kingdom Viridiplantae; phylum Streptophyta; class Magnoliopsida; order Aquifoliales; family Aquifoliaceae; genus Ilex; species Ilex asprella. Next base: position 23,716,412 of record CM042189.1, on the reverse strand, counting down.
TTAAGTCCATCTAGCATTACTCTTTCCCTTATGTCGGGCTATGTAAAAAGGACTCCCATGACATTAAGGGTAATGTAGTAATGTGACATCTTTTCTAAAATCCTTCCACTTAGAAACAGTAGTAATTGTCCGTACCTAAATGCACAAAATAATAAAAAAATAAATTAAGATTCGAAGAATATTACATTACCTAAAGACACTTTGCAACCTAAAACAAACCATTCTTAAATAATTTCTATTTCATTTGCTTTTTAATATAAGAAATTGAAATCAAGCTAATCCTTACTATTTTCCAGAAATTTAGGCTAAATTTCCTCTAAAAATAGGAACTCAAAAAATTCTTAACCTGTCTACAGAATTTATAATCATACATAACAATCATCATAATACATCATACCACCACAATTATCAATACATATCCAACTACCATAACAAACATCATTTCATACCCAAAAATTACAATTATAGCATAATAACAAAAAGAGACCCCCCCCCAAAAAAAAATACTTCTATGATAGCTTAAGCTCCAGTTCCGCTCCGATTCCATAGCATTTCGCGCAATATCAACACCCAGCATGATTAAAAACATCACCTAAAATAGCTCCACATTAAGATTTGTCAAATGAAGTGTAAACCCCCATATGCTTATATTAATATGGTAATGTACTTGTTTAGTAAGTCTTACATATGCAATGAAATAAGAATAAATCATATAGATTGTAACAGTAGGAATAAATACTAGGGAAGCAAATTGATTGTGAAGTTTAGGTGTCAAAGGCGTTTAAACTCAGGAAGGACTATTAAATAAGTTTTTAAATATTTTTTGGTCAAAATAAGATCTCTATTGAATCCAAAAGGTCAAAAAATATTGGGAGAGGTAATATGAGGTGTATTAGAAGTTAGGAAGTATTTCGGATTGAAAGCACACTTTAGAGAGAATTTGGCTAAAAAGATATCTTGGACACTGCCTAGTATTTTGGCCATAAATTTTTATCTTGATGTCCATTTGATCTGAAATTTGGACAATAGATATTAGACATCTAGGACTACAAAAGTGTATTTCATAAAAAAATTTCAATTTGACCTCTAAATGAGTCAAAAATACATTGAAAGTTGCAATGAAAATTTGTCAGTCAAACCGTACTAGTATGCGTACCAGTACGCCGAATTCCAGTAGGAAAACCGTACCGGTATGCTTTAGTTAAAGTTTGCCAAAACAATAAAAAGTTGGGATTTTTGTGTTTTAAAACACCACTTCAAGCCCCATTTGTCTCATTCTTCTATTTCACTTGTAAACCCCCACATGTTTATAGTAATATAAGGATAAAGGTGTATAGTAATTTAATATATGTAATGACGTAAGAATACTAATATCGTAAATAATAGTTAAAGTTAGTTTTAATTCGTGAATATACGAAATAATTTGTAATAGAACTTATATCAACTATGTTTGATGTGTAAATGTATGTTGTATAAGTTTGAGTTGGTTTTGGAAGAGTTTGAAGATGATTGGTAATGAAAAACAGAGGAAATAGGCAAAACTGGGCAAACCATACCGGTACTGTGTACTGGTACTGAATCATACCGGTATTGTGCTCCGAAACTATTTGGTCCAGTAAGTTAACTGCACCGGTACTGTGCTCCAGAACTGTACCATACCGGTACTGCCGAAAGAGATCTGACCTTTTTAAAATTGTGATTGGTGGTCTATTTTTGCCCTATAAATACATTAGGAAACTTCCTTTAGCCCCATTTCGGCCCCTCTAACCCTAGAAACACTTAGAGAGGAAGAAAGAAAGAGAAAACACAAGATCAAAGGGCAAAACAAGATATATAAGAGTGATTCAAGATTCAAGCCCTAGTTATTCAAGAGCCAAGGTAGGTGTTTTCTTGCATTCTCTTACATTGAGGTTAGAGTTATTATATATGTATTCCCTTGACTCTAAATCATATCTATTTACTATGAAATTATCATTCCTTGTCATTCTAGCAATTATTACATCGTCTTAAACTATGTTATGGTTGGTAACCCCTAAATCTCTTGTATGCCTTTGAAATCCTAATTTTCAAGGGGAATGTGTTTTCTCTTGATTTCTCATTTGTTCTTGATTCCCAACCTTAAATATTACTTGTTTTAAGCTATGTTATGGGTGGGTAACCACAAATTATTTGGTCTGGCCTTCAAGACCCTAGTTTTCAAGGGAATTGATTTTCACTTGATTTCTTCTTTGTTCTTAATTTCAAACTTTGATATTCGTTTGTTATTGGTTTTAAGACTTGATTGTTCCCTTGTTCTTAATTTCAAAACTTTAGTGCTTTATATTGAACGATAAAATGGTATTTTTGACGATCTCATGCATTATTCTTAAATTGTTTCATTGAAAAAATGTATGCGAATTTGGATATGAAATTGGGGATATTTGTTTTATTGTGGAACTTGCTTGTAAATTGAGAAAATGGTTGGTATTTTATCTCTTGTGTGGTGGCAAGATATGAACATGAGCTACTATTGACCGGGTATCATGGAGTGGGTAGGCGTCTTCTTACTTCATGCAGGGCAAAACTTTTCCTAACACTCGTAGTGGGGTTAGTGCTTTGGTAAGACTAAACCACTATCGCTCACGGGTAGTATAGTGTATGTGTGTACGTGAGACATGATATTTTCGATGGTGACCATGCGGGGTCTTGCTTCATACATGAGACACGAATACCCGTGTATCGTTCATTCTACCAAAAACGGTTTCTACAAGAGTTTTGGGAAGTATGAGATTGCACAAGAATTTTTTGGAAATGGTTTATGGTGGAATAGATTATGTTTGAAAATGATTGGTTAATTGTATTCCTTAAACTTGAGATCTGTATAAAAATCCCGATTTTATTTCAAAAGCTCTATTTGTTATGTGTGAAATGAGACCGACATGTTTTATATGATTTCTAAATCTTGCTTGAGTCTGGGAGGATTTTCCTATGGAGCTTAGTGCTCGCCCCTTACATACAAATATTTTTTAGATTATGGTCTAGGCAAGGAACTCGGAGTAGAGGAATCGACACATTGGGAGACTCCCATAGATGGGCATGTGGATTCCGAGACGGAGGATGCTTAGAGCAATATTATCTTTTGTTCTAGACTAGGAAATTCATTTTGGAGATATTGTGAAGTCTAATTTTCTTTTGTTCTCCGCTGTATTATAATAGTTAAATTTTTGGGATGTAAATGTCATGGTTTGACATACTCCTTTGGATAATGTTGTAAATATTTTATGGATGATGAATGACGTCTCTTTTATTTATGAATTTTATTAGTGCTCTCATGGTATGAATGGTTATAGATAGTAGTGCCTTCCAGGGTGAATTTCGGGGCGTTACAGGTTTGGTATCAGAGCTTAGGAATTAAATCTTACATGGGAGCTGTAGGTTATGGACTATCATTGAAGTATTAGGTTAGGTTGAAGGAACTCTAGGCTTGAATTCGTTTGAAGTTATATGTATAGAGAATAAGTGTTGATTTAAATCTTATACAAACCTCTCATTTAGATCGAGACATCCTAACTACGTTGTGTACATCAAGGAGATTAAATTGTGAATTGATGTGCAGGATGGAGGGTGGACGAGGACGTGGATGTGACCGTGGTCGCCAAGCAAATCCACCATCGCCATCACCATCACCTCCCGATACCATGGAGGTCATTTATCAATGCATAAGGGAGCTAACCACTCTGGTACAACACCAGAATAGAATCAACCACCAGTAACTACAGAACTTAGCGAGGTGAGGTCCGATCAGGACTTGGGCTAGCAGCAGTGGAGTTACACAAAGGGCAGCTCTGTACTGCCACCCGGACCTAGCTACAGGGCAACGAAACCAAGGGGTTCGAGGAGCTAGGGTTACTAGGGATAGAACAGGCACTGACCCACGTCAATGCTTCGCTTGTGGAGGTTTTGGGCACTTCAAACATAACTGCCCATTTAGTTCAACGAGGACCAAACAAGTAGTAGGTCAAGTAAATACAAACCAGCCACCACCCCAGAAGCTACTACAGTAGAGACCGCTGGGAGCCATAGCCCCCGGCAATACTAATCAAAGAAGAATTTCTGCCCTGATCCAACCGGAGGAAGATATTTCCAATACAGTTGAGGAAGGTATCGTTCTTCCTTATAATTCTTGGGCATGTATTTTATTTGATCTTGGTGCTACTCATTCCTTCCCACGTGTCACCTATACTATTAACTTGGGAGTAGAACTTGGTGATCTAGAACATACCCTGAGTATAGACATGCCTACGGGAGGATGGTTGGACACTAAGAGGAGGTGTAAAATTTATGTGCTTCGAGTTGAGGAGCAAGAATTGATTATAGACATGGTAGCGTCAGACATGAAAGGGTATGCAAGTCTTGTGTCTTGTCGTTAGACTAATTCTAGAAGACTGACGATAATTTGGCTTTTGGGTTGGTAAATGACAATAGGCCTGGATTTTTATGCAAGTCATATTTTCTATATTGGAGATGGATGTGAGAAAGGAAATAAGATAACCCAATTTGGATGTGTGGAGATAAGGTTAACTTAGATGTTTTCTAAGATAGACTAAGTTTTGGAATAATAATGTTATGGAAAGTTATGTCTTACTTAAAAGTCATAGAAATTAAGGAATGAATGTAGTATTGGTTGTATAATGGAAACCATGGGAGTGTTATGTATTCCTAAATGGTGAGTACAATATTATGAGGTTGTATAATTATCAAATATGATCAATTGAAGGAATATAACGAAGTTACATCTAATGAGAGCCTATTTTGGATTAACGATAGGAATTTTGCTTATGGTTCTTTAGTGGATCGGATTTTTCTTTCATAACCTCAAACTTGAGGTTACCAATATTGGTTTGAAAATATGATGGAGAGTTGATTAAATTTACTTTGAAGGTTTAGAAGGGTCGTGCATTGAATACTTATTGAGAACATGATACTTAGTTTATCTTATTTCCTTGAGGGCTTAGTGACTACTCTTAAACTTTCTAAAGTATTAATAATCAAAAATTTCTTAGTTGAATGTTAAGTTAATAGTGACGTGTATTTACCTTAATTAGAAATTGAGGTAAATTTATGGAAGCGAACTTATAGTAGTTCCGTTTGATTCTCAATATTGTAGGATTAAAGATTACAGAAGTTTAAAAGCTCGAGGTCAAATATAGAAAACAATTAGTGAAATAAGGATTGTTGGTATGAGTATTGAAGATTCTAACTTGACAATTAGTGATGATAATTGGAAAGATGTAATTGGAGGAATCAATGATGATACCTATGCAAATTAGTTTTGACATGGATGTAGAAACCTTATGTAATTTTTGGGATAAATGACTATGATTATCCTAGTAACTAGCAAATCGTTATTTTCTGGGAGATTACGAATAATAATTAAGACTATGATGACTAATGTGGGTAAATTGTGGAACAATGGTTTAATCATTGAGAGTCTATTTTTAGTTTTGATTATATCACAAGAAGTTTGGCGATAGGGAATTGAGAGATATTTTGGGATCCTTGATAGGATATCTTCACATTTTGGTAGGTTACAAGATGTATATTGCAATGGATTGTATCATAGGGATTTGAAGGTAAAGGTATCATGAAAAGAGCTGTGATGTTAATTAAAACCGTTAAGAATTGATTACATGATTATTAATTTTCGATTAAGGTTAGAGATTGAGAATGCATGCTTGGGAGATAGAAGATAATTGACCTTAATCGAGTTAGTGAACATGTAGCAGTATTAAGATTGGTCTAAAAGTAAGAATCCAGATACAAATGAGTTATGAAGGGGATTGTAAGACTTACTAATTTGAACTCAAGATTGGAGACTGAGACCAAAAATCTTGGAGATGTAACTTGACACTTAGCCTAAGTATTATAGTTAGTTAATTACAAACAAATTCCCTTTGAATGGATTAGATGGATCATTAGTGTACATATTTTAGAAGTTATAATTAGAGGATAAATGTGGTTAGGTTTCAGTATACATTTTGGTGGAACTTGACATATCTTCTCAAAACTTTCAAACCTATGGGAATTCTTACCTTATAGCTAGTTTTGGTTTGTGAATTGGTGGATGTTAATTTATATCAGAGTGCGCGGTGAGCCATGGGATTAGAGTTAACCTTAGTGGAATTAACCATTAGTTATGGTTACAGTGGTGAATGTAGAGAGTATAAGCTTGAAGAGTGAGATTCAATTTCTTGAAAAACTTGGTGTATAGTTTGATGGTTATAATTGTTGGAAATTTTGTGGTGTTCACTGAACTACAGAAAGTTATAAGCGTCCATAGGATGTGAAATTATTCTTAGATTTTAAATATTGTGAGTGGTCTAGTTTAGTAAGAAACAAGTCATTAAGAATGATATAGCTATTTAAGGAATCGTTGCAGATCTTGTCGGAATGACATTACTAAGTTTTGGATTAAAATGTAATTTGGGCATAGGAATGATGAGTAATCCCATTAGAGAAATTGAAATTGGTTGTTATGAAATGCTTATGGATAAGCTATAGGTAAAAGGCAAACATGAGATTTTGAAAATGATTGGTACATTCAAAAGAGAACTGATATCCGGTGAATAGAAAATAAGTACAAGGTATGGATTTAAAATTAGAATATGATGTTATAATTTTAACCTTGGATTTGATGTTTAAAGGATGAATAGAAGTGGAGACATCATAGCCAAATGAGAATTAGATAGACTAATTGTGACGCCCCATATTCCAGGGGTCCCTTTTTAAATCGTTGACTATCCGTCAACCCGCGAAAATAACTGTGGATGTCGCATGACCCGACACCACGTCAAAAGCATACCTTAATCGAGATCATGAATTACAATGTACCTCGGAATTCAATATTCATTTAATCCAATTTAAGTCCCAATTAACATGGTTCATACCCCATTAGGTCATTAAAAGAAAGGAAGTTCAAAGCCCAAAGCATAGCAAAGCAGTTGTAAAATTTTAGATTTTTAGACTGGCTATCGGTAGGTGTATATCGACTACTAGTAGCTCGGGTAAAATCTCTACCGGAAGTTATCAATTAGCTACCAGTAGCTAAA
>CM042189.1:23616895-23699903 GCA_023539305.1 Ilex asprella | reverse complement strand
AATGCAATATCGAAACTAGTATAGGTTTATTTTTGTCTTCTTGCTTTTACATTTTGTTTGCTAGGGACTAGCAAAGCTTAAGTTGGGGGGTGTGATGAGCACATAATATTTCACATTTCATGGCCTCATTACATTCATTATAACTCAACTTTTGCATTTAATTACTTAGTGTTAGCCTATTTTATGAATAATGTTGAATTCTCGATGTTGCATATTTTGATAGCTTAAATGTTGGATTTTAGGACCTTGCAACTATGTTGGATGTATGGTAATCGCATGGACACAATACATGAAGAATTGGAGGCTTAAAAGTGAAGAAATCAAGGAGGTATTAGTGTTTTGGAACAAAGGCACCAGCTGCCACATCACTGGGAAGCACTTCCTCGGTTGTCCTCCATTTTTACCATGATCTACTCAGAATCTAGAAAAGTTCAAAACATGAAAGTTCTAGATCTAGATGTCTTCTATATTTGGTCAAAATTTTAGCTCAATCCAACGGTTAGATCAAGAGTTATGCCATTTCTACCAAAGGTGGTCTAGTGCAGAAAAAACAGTACCGGTACTCGGTACCGGTACCTAATACCGGTACCACGAACCTTCTGGCCGAAAAATAGCTTGTAACTCAACTTTGAGGCTTGGGGGTCCCACCTACACTTTTCCCACTTGCCCCCCCAACATTTCCTGACACAAGAGCATGCCTCCCTTACACATTTGGAAGACTTTGAAGGCTTGGCATTTAATGAGGATGTGAGAGAAGTGGGCAAGCATGTGAGTTGCAGGCTAGCTCTGTCCTAGCCTGTGTGACCCATCAAAATCACTTGCCATTGATGGGTGGCATTTCACACAGACCCTAGGGACCCTCATGGACGTTTTTGGCAAGGCATACACTCCATATATACAACAATATTCAGTATTTGGAAGTGGTTGGCTACCTAAGCTTAGGAGTAGATATAGAGAGAGAGTTCCAAGGTTGAAGATGATGAAGAGTAAATTTTGTTTTGCATTTTCTTCTCCCATTTCACTTGCTATTGTTGTAGTAAGCTTTCATACTCTTGTAATCTTCATTTTATTACCTTAATGTCATTTACTTCAAGTCTATTTCAAGTTTAGTTGTGTAACTTAGATTTCACCATTTATGCTTTCAAGTTCTTCATTTCTTAGTTTAAAATGGGTATTGTTGATTTCTCTTCTTAGTTTAAGATTTCTTGCATGTAGTTAAGTTTTAATCTCCATTTCATCCTTGTCTCTTTACTTTATGAATGTCTTGCTTTTAATATGAGTAGTTAGGATTTAAGTTGGTTAATCCAAGGGAAGACCTCCTCTTGGGGATTCCATTTCAACTCTTCTTCATTCCTCCCTTTTGAGTCAAATGGTTCGGTTTGACGGGGTTGAGAGTGGAGGAGTTGGTGAGCCTTTGATATCCCGTAGGCCTAGTCACGGGTTATGCTTAGATACTCACCAATCTCGTCCCTAGCTTCCCCCGAATCAATCGTTCATTCATGCTCAATCGGAGGAAGGCTTTGAGTTGATTTGGTATTCCCATTGGAATGAATCTTTTGGATTAGCCAACACTTGTTTTCTTGCATTTTCATTTACAAACCAAACACAAAACTCAAATACAAGATTTTACACTTTCTTTTCACTTTTGCAAAATCACTTTCACAAAACTCCCTTTCCTTCCCTGAGGAGACGACCTTGGAATACTCTTCCAAGTAAAACACCGACCACGAAAGACTCCTTGCGATTGGGGAGCGCTTTTGTGCACATTTCACATTTCATTTCACACATATTTTGTTCATCTATTTCCCACCATTCACATTCCGTTATTTCCTATCTCTTGTGTCATCCCGAGGGAGAGTGACACTCCCTTCACACATAAGCCATACACATTTGAGGGTGGTGTTGAGAGGTAGGGAACGACATTATTTTCACTCAATCAATAACTCATTTTGTAAAACTTTTGAAAAAAATTTAGTCTTGGCATGTAATCTTATGAAAGGGACTGTAACCGAACTAATGTGGACTATGAATTGATGTATGTTAGACCTCGGATGGGTCATGTAATTAATGGTTGTTATAGAATTGTGCATAAATAGACCCGTTGTGGTCAATGTTTACTTACAAATGGACCCAGTGTGGTCTATGTTGAATATTGGACCTTGGATGAGTCTTGTAATTGTATGATGCACAAGTTGTATGTTTGGGTAGAGCTCCCCGCACAAAGGAGACTCTACCTGAATTTTGTTAAAATAAGAATCCCGGTAAATGGGATAGAACGGTGGGATATTGAGTTACACGATATCCATAAGCATTCTGCGGGTTGATGGGTGATCAACGAACACCCGGATTTTGGGGTGTCACAATTGAAATGGAGCATGAAACTTAAATTAATGCAAGAAATCTTAAACTAAGAAGAAAAATATTCAATAACCATTTCAAAGATTGAAAATTAAGAACTCAAAACAACAATGGTAGAATCTAGAATGCATAACTAAACTTGCAAAGCATTTGAAATAAATTATGTTAAAGACAATAAATAAAACGTACAAGATCCTTACAGAAGATTACAAGTAAAATGAGTCAATACAATGCAAAAATCTAAGCTTTCCAACTATTCATCTTCTTCCTTGGAATTACTCCTAAGCTTAGTGCTTAGTCAAAAACCTTGTTGTTTCCTAATCTCTGAAAACCATTCCTTAGAATGTATCGTGTATGGGCGAAGGAGAGTGTCACTCTCCCTTAGGATAGTGTCAAAACAAAGGGCAAGGAGAAAGGAAATTGAAATGGTGGAAATGTAAGAAGTAAATGCACAAAAATGTGTGTGTGTGTACAAAAGTGCTCCCCAAGCGTAAGGAGACTTTCGCGGGTCGTGTTTTACTTGGTGGTATTCCAAGGTAGTTTCCATGGGAAAGGAATGTAATCAAGAAGAAGGTGATTTTGAATAAAATAAAATGTAAAACCTTTGTTCTTGAAAGTTGTTTGGTGAAGTTTGTGTTGGTGAAAATGAAATGAGAAATAACTGTTGGCAAATCCAAAAGGTCACTCTAGTGGTGGTACCATCTCAACTCGAATCCCTCCTCCAATAGAGCATGAATGAACGATTGATACGTGGGAAGCTAGGGATAAGATGAGTGAGTATCTAAGCATAAACCATAACTAGGCCAACAGAATATCAAAGACTCACTGACTTATCCACCCTCAACCCAGTCAAACCGAGCCATTGAACTCTGAAAGAAGGGAGAAGAATGAGTTGATATGGTATACCCAAATGAAGGTTCCCCTTAGTGTTGTTCGAATTTGGTATTGACAATTTACGTGCAAGTATACACGATCAACAAGTAATAAAGTGATAAGTAGAGTATCGTTCCCACAGAGAATTATTGCTAATAAATTTCAAGTACTAACTTTGTATCAATCCAATTTTATTTAAACAATTGGAATTGAACTATGAATTCACTAATTTAAAACTAAAGCTAAACTTAATAATCAAGGGTTGAATTTCCCGGATAAAAGAAATTAAGATTACAACTTCCCCTAATGCTTCGTATAAATCTTTCTACTCTCCTTCTAGTAAATTGATCAAAATAAGTTGTTAACTGATACTTTAAAATTATTTATCAAACCTCTTTCGATAGTTAGCTAAGCATATCTCTCCCAATTAAATTTCTATATTCCTATGCAAAATAAGTTGGAATAGATTCATTAAGTTCAAACTCTCATAAAAGTTACATACGGCGTATAGGTATATTCCTATCCTATACACAAACCTAGCTATTCAACCCTAAGGAGAATAAACTAGACGCGTGTCATCATATTCAGATCTATCCCTAGAATTGATCTCCCAATTTCATCTAGAGAATCAATTTAATTGTTGGCCACACAATCATACATTAAGCACAAAATATGACAAACAACTCATGTATGATCAACAAGAACTAGAAACGAGAGTAGAGCAATTTAACTAAACATTAGGTTCCGTTGCAATCTTAATAGAAATTTAGTTCATAATGTAATTGAAAAACATCCTTCTCAAATTAAACAACATCTCAGAAAAACAAGAATTAAAAGTAAGAGAAAAGGAATGAAAACGTAGGTGCAATCTTCAATCCTTCTCTAGCCTTCAAGTCCAATCTTCTTCATGTCGATTCCTTGATTCTTGTCTTCAATTTTATTCCAATTCCTTGGTGTTTTCTAGATTTTTTCAGCCCCCAAAAGTCAGAATATCTTTATCCCACACAAACCCTACCAGATATGAGGCATTGGAGTCCAATTTCGGGTCAAAACAAGTCATAATTTTGCATCTCGGACTAGCACACGCGCAGCTGTGCTGAAACGGCACTGAAACAGCGCTACATGGACAGTAAGTGGGTGCAGGGGCGCTGATTCAACGCTGGAATAGCGCTGCTCTCTTTTTTTTCTGCTCCAGACCAGTTTTCGTAGAATTGTCATAACTCTTCATCCCACCGTCCGATTGAGCTGAAATTTTGAAAAAATACAAAAGACATCCAGATCTACAACTTTCATGTTTTGCACTTTTTGTTAGATTCGAAGTGGATCATGTTCAAAAATGGGTAAAAAAGTGGCACTGTGTCAAAACTTTGGGAAACTAGTGGGCTAATCCTTCCAAATCGACCTTGTTTCCTTCCAAATAATCTTGTTTGCTTCCGAATAATGATTCCTACCAAATAACATCAAAACACATAAAACAAATAAAAATGAACATAAAATAATTGAAAGCTTGCTATTTCATTAAGCCGAAAGTACACAATTCGTAGGTATAAAACCCACTCATCAAATACTCCCAAACTTAAATCTTTGCTTGTTCTCAAGTAAAATACTAAGAACAAAAACTATAAAAATTAATTAACCAACTACTGAAACAATGGATCAATATGAATCTGAGTAATGGCCCCAAAAATTTACTACAAATAATAATAATTCACGAGAAACTTCAAAACAGTGCAAAGTCTATCAATTCAACATACTCCTTAGTTTTATCCCCACTCATGACCCTTTAAATACCTGTACATATCTGAACTATCCAGCTAATCATCACCCAAATATATTTATGTAATCAAATGCTTCATAGGAGATACCCAATATCAACTCTATGAACTTACGTTTCACATCAACCTCCGCTTATTAAAGTAACCATATAACTAGAAGGTTTAATGATTTTTTTTCATTTATTTCTCTTTTCCATTCGTTTGGCGAGTGCATCAATTTCCCTTGAATTAACAATTAATCTCATTTATCATTGGCCATAATTAAGTTCAATCAATCCATTGCTCAAGTCATTTTAAACCATGCCATTTAAAATGCAAAACATGTTACCTAAATGCATACCTAATAATGCAAAAGTAAGCAAGAAAACACCCCCAAAATTGAACTAAACATTGTCCTCAATGTAAAAGGTAGAAACAATTAAGACAGAGGACTTCCCTGAGACTTCGCTAGTCGGTGTCATTGTCAGCATCCTCACCGTCCGCTGAGTCGGGAGTGTATTCGGGAAACATAGGTGGACTAGGAAACTGTACTGGAGATGTGCTCGAGTTGAATCCACAATTGGTAAACATTTGGACTAGTTTGGAATTGAAGTCCATTGAGTACTCCATGAAAGTGTCCACTCGATGTGCAAGCCGATCATTGCGTCTAGACTCACGTCGAGATTCCTTAGGTAGCTCTTGTGTCTCTCTGCATAACTCCTGTGTGTCTCGACTCAATCCACGCATCTCAACAACTAGATTCTCCTCAAGCAATTGAGATGATGTGGCAGTACGCTGAGGAGGCTCTGATGGTTCACCAGAATTCGGTGGCATATTCACCATAACATACCCGGCCCCCTATGATCAGAGAAACCACCTTTCCATACCTTAAAGCGGCTTATGATTTGATGATCAATTGCCACTTGCGGTTGTTGAACCAAATCATTGGCACTCCATGTGACTTTTGCCTTCTTACATAGTCCGCAAATTAATGATGGGTGAGGCAATCCGCTAGTTGAACCCCCTTTAATAGTCTTGGTTATGGAGTCTTGAAGAACTTGGCCCACATTAATACTTTTTCCAGTAACTATGCAGTAAAGTAAAATTGCCCTATCACGGAGTACATCAGACAAGTGTGTGGTAGGCATTAGCTTAGCACATAAAAAATAGTACCACGCCTTCCCAAACCGGCTCAGCTCACTATGTGAGAAGTGAACTTTCTCTGTCCCCTTTAATATCTAATTAGCACCCAGCTTACATAGACACTTAATCACCTCATCTAAGTCGAGTTCTTCGGTTTTGTATGTCGTGTACTCATCGTCGTCTGACTTATTTGCTATGTTGTAATAAGCATTGATGGTTGCCTGGTCAAACGACACTTCTTTACCTTGAACTTGAACCACATGGTTGTATGCCTCCTTGGCATTGGCATAAAATTCTTTTACAATGGAGATGATGGCGGCCTCGGGCTGTTCTGTGAATTTTAACCAACCACGCTCCATAATCATCTCATGTACACACCCGTCATGAGTCTTATCTGGGCAAAGGCCTCGTTCGGGAATTAATGTTTTTTTTATCAACCATGTATGAAATCTCTCTGAAGCCGCTTCGCTAACAAATCTCTTTTTGTCGTATGGTTTGGAAGATTTAGAGCTTTCCCCTCGTTGGCGTTTTGAAGACATGATGAATACTTTATTTAAGAACTCCACAACACCAAAATCCAAGTAAAAAAAAAACTAGCTAACTAAGCTTTGTTTTCACTTAGGCAATTTAGCAAACACCTTGTGTGCAATGGCCAATTCCACATTACTACACCAACCCAAGTATGTAATCTCTCCTAAATAAATTACAAAACTATCTTCCACAAGCATTTAAATAAGTTTAAACTTTACCCATAAAGAATGAATGAACTTGGTACCTTACGTTGCAAAGATTGATGTTGTCCATGGAGAATGAAGAAATCCATGGTGGTAGTTGAGAGATAAGATTGTGGTGTAAAGAAGTTTGAGAGATTCAAGTTGATTTGATGGAATTATTGGGTGAAAAGAGTTGGGGTGTATGTATTTTTGGGAGTGGTAGGAGTTGGTTTGGTTGGCTTATGTATGGAGAGCAGTCTTGGACGTCGAGGGGGCTGAAATTCTGATTGTAGAGCAGTTTGGATGAGTTATAAGGCTGAAAATCAGATTTTTGGAACAGGTGGGGCGCGCCTAGGCACTGGAGTAGCACTGGAAGGTAGTGGGCAGGCGCTGGGGCGCTGGAACAGCGCTGTTGGGGCAGTGTTTGAGCGCTAGGGCGCTGGAATAGCGCTGCTAGGGCAGTGTCTGAGCGCCCAGGCAATGGGTCAGCGCTGGGAAGGCGCCTGGCTCCTTCTTTGGCCTATTCAAGCTACCCTTTTTTTTTCTTCTTCTTTGATCCTCAGCACCTACAAGAAATCGACCCACTAATTAAAATGCACTAATAATCTAAAAACTAAATCGACATAAACAAAAGAAAAATTAAAAGCTAAACTTTGAGTTGCTTCCCAAATAGCGCTTGCTTTAAAGTCATCACCCTGACTACTCCCTGTTTTTATTCCGGAGTGGCGAGGGTAATTGAAGTCTTTTGGCGATCAATGTCGCCACCCCAGTAGTGCTTGAGTCTTTGCCCGTTCACTTTAAAATTTCTCTTAGAGTGGGCATCTTCGACTTCAACTACTTCATGCGGGAATACTTTAGTGACAATAAATGGCCCTGACCACCTTGATTTGAGTTTGCCCGGGAAAATTTTTAACCGCGAATTGAAAAGGAGTACAGCTTGTCCCGGCTCAAACTTTCGCTCAATGATCTTCTTATCATACCACCTTTTTATCTTTTCTTTATAAAGCTTGGCGTTTTCGTATGCTTGGAGATGGAACTCATCCATCTTATTCAACTGCAAGAGACGCTTCTCACCTGCTGCATGCAAGTCAAAGTTGAGTGTCCGAATAGCCCAATATGCACTATGCTCCAATTCCACCGGTAAATGACAAGCTTTTCCATAC
Organism: Ilex asprella; assembly: GCA_023539305.1. Classification (NCBI taxonomy): domain Eukaryota; kingdom Viridiplantae; phylum Streptophyta; class Magnoliopsida; order Aquifoliales; family Aquifoliaceae; genus Ilex; species Ilex asprella. Next base: position 23,691,899 of record CM042189.1, on the reverse strand, counting down.
ACGAGCTTGTATAGAGACATTCCAATTGGCGTTTTGTACGCTGTTCGATAGGCCCACAAGGCATCATCTAACTTCTTCGACCAGTCTTTTCGGTTGGGATTAACAATTTTCTCCAAAATCCGCTTCACTTCTCTATTCGAAACTTCAACTTGACCACTAGTCTGGGGGTGATAAGCTGTGGCAATCTTATGGGTGACTCCATACTTAGCGAGAAGGGCTGCAAAATATTTATTACAAAAATGCATACCTTCATCGCTAATGATTGCTCTTGGTGTACCAAACCTCTTGAAACTATTTTTCCGGAGGAAATTTAACACCACCTTTGCATCATTGGTAGGCAAAGCAACTGCTTCAGCCCATTTCGACACGTAGTCTACTGCAACTAATATGTATAGGTTATTGTAAGATGATGGAAACGGACCCATGAAGTCTATACCCCAGACGTCAAAGATTTCAACCTCTAAAATATTGTTTAACGGCATCTCATGTCGCTTCGAAATATTTCTAGTTCGTTGACATCTATCGAACTTTAATGCAAAAACATGGGCATCCTTAAAAATAGTTGGCCAATAAAAGCCCGATTGAAGGACTTTTGCTGCTGTTCTCTCTCCCCCATAATGTCCTCCATAATCAGATGAGTGACAATGTTGTAAGATTCCTTCGATCTCTTTCTTGGGTACACATCTTCTTACCATTTGATCCGCACATTGTTTGAATAGAAATGGCTCATCCCAGATGTAATGCTTTACCTCGTGCAAGAACTTCTTCCTTTGTTGGTAGCTCAAGTCAGGAGGAAACACATGACTCACTATATAATTCACATAATCTGCATACCATGGTGCTTCCCCTTCAACACAAAAGAGTTGCTCTTCTGGAAAGGATTCATTGATCATTACCCCATCACCCTTTTGTTGTATGGTATTCTCTAGTCTGGAGAGATGATCCGCCACTTGATTCTCTGTTCCCTTTCGGTCTCGAATCTCTAGATCAAACTCTTGAAGCAAAAGGACCCATCGAATCAAGCGTGGCTTGGCGTCCTTCTTCGAAATTAAATATTTGATGGCAGAATGATCTGTGAACACTATCACCTTTGTACCAATGAGACAAGATCGAAATTTGTCGAAAGCAAAAATAACTGCTAATAATTCTTTCTCAATAGTTGTGTAGTTGAGTTGTGCATCCGATAATGTCTTGCTAGCATAATAGATAGCATGAAACATCTTTTCTTTCCTTTGTCCTAAAACCGCGCCAACTGCAAAGTCGCCAGCATCGCACATCAGCTCAAACGGCAAATCCCAATTTGGTGCAACTATCACAAGGGCAGTTATGAGCTTATTTTTCAACACCTCAAAGGCCTCTAGGCACGCCTTATCAAACTTAAAGGGTACATCTTTCTCTAAAAGGTTACACAGAGGCTTTGTGCTCTTGAAAAAATCTTTTATGAATCGCCTATAAAAACCTGCATGGCCCAAAAAACTACGAATTCCCTTGACTGATCTTGGTGGTGGTAGTTTCTCAATAGGCTCTATTTTTGCCCTATCCACCTCTATGCCATTAGCAGAAACTTTGTGCCCCAAAATAATGCCTTCTTGAACCATGAAGTGACATTTTTCCCAGTTTAACACCAAGTTCGTTTCCATGCATCTTTTTAACACAAGGGTTAAGTTCTCTAAACATAAGTCAAAGCTATCTCCAAATACCGAAAAATCATCCATAAATACCTCAAGATTTTGCTCGACTATGTCAGAGAATATTGCCGTCATGCATCGTTGTTGGTGCGTTGCATAATCCAAAAGGTATCCTCCGGAATGCAAAGGTTCCATAGGGGCAGGTAAATGTAGTCTTCTCCTGATCCTCGGGTGCTATTGCAATCTGATTATAACCGGAATAACCATCCAATAGACAATAGAATACATGCTCAGCCAATCTATCAAGCATCTGATCAATGAATGGTAGAGGAAAGTGATCTTTTCGAGTTGCCTTATTTAGCTTGCGATAATCCATACATACTCTCCACCCTGTCATTGTTCGTGTTGGGATTAACTCATTGTTCTCATTGGACACTACCGTTATGCCTCCTTTCTTCGGAACACATTGAACTGGACTAACCCATGAACTATCTGAGATAGGATATACGATTCTAGCATCCAACCATTTGATGATTTCTTTCTTGACTACCTCCTTCATGATAGGATTTAATCGGCGTTGTTGCTCAATCACAGGCTTACTCTCATCTTCAAGGAGAATTTTGTGCATACAAATTGAGGGACTAATGCCCTTAATATCTGCAATAGATCATCATAAAGCCGTTTTGTACTCACTAAGGACTCTCAGCAGCTTATTCTCCTGAAATTCATCAAGTGAAGTGGAAACAATAACAGGTAAAGTAAAAGAGTCACCCAAATACGCATACCGTAGATGATTTGAAAGAGGTTTAAGCTCCAATAAAGGTGGTTCTTCCAAAGATGACTTTGCACGAGTAGAACTTCTGGAGTGATCTAAAGTCTCAAACTGTTGTCTAAACTTGACAACCCGTGGGGAAGCATTCAACCACTGTACATACTCTAGAGGAGATGGGTAGTCTGTAGCAGTGGGACTAACCAGTGATGTCTCTAGGGGATCTGAAAGACAGCTTTCTACAAATATCTTATTTATTGCTTCTTCCACCAGATTAACCCGAAAACATTCTTCTGCTTCCGTAGGAAATTTCATAGCTAAGAATACATTAAATGTCACCTCTTGATCTTGGACTCGCATAGTTTGCTCACCTTTCTGTACATCGATCAGTGTTCTCTCCGTTGCTAAGAATGGTCGCCCAAGAATTATAGGTACTTCCCTATCTTCCTCACAATCCAAAACTATGAAGTCAGCAGGAAAAATAAACTTATCCACTTTCACTAGAACGTCCTCAACTATGCCCCTTGGATAAGTGAGTGATCTATCCGCTAATTGCAATGTAACATTGGTAGACTTTGCTTCATTCAATCCCAATTGTTGATCAATTGAGAGCGGCATTAAGTTAATACTTGCTCCCAAGTCACACAATGCTTTCCCGAAAAACTGGATGTCTATTGTGCATGGAATGGTAAAGCTACTCGGATCTTTGAGCTTCGGTGGTAGCTTCTTTTGAAGGATAGCACTGCACTCCTTAGTGAGTGCCACTGTCTCAAAATCACCTAGTTTTCTCTTCCTTGACAAAATTTCATTCATAAATTTCACATAACTAGGCATCTGCTCCAATGCATCTGCGAAAGGGATATTAATTTGGAGCTTCTTGAATACATCCAAAATTTTTGAGAACTGCTTATCTAACTTCTTTTTCTGCAAACGTTATGGAAACGACACGGGAGGCACAATAAGATTCTGCTTGCCTTCATCAGAATTTACCACTAATTCTTCTTCCTTTTTTGCTTGTTCCATATTTTTGCTATCTCTATCTTCATCCCTACTATCATCTCCAAGTGATTGTTTTGAAATTCCACCAACAACTTCAGATAGCTCTTTTCTGCTTCGTAATGAAATAGCCTTGCAGTGCTCCTTTCCCTCTCTCTTAGGATTGATCTTCGTATCACTAGGTAAATTTCCTGGAGGTCGGTTGTTAATGGCATTAGCAAGCTGACCCGCTTGATTTTTCAAGTTTCGAATTGATACTTCTTGACTGTTCATCATAGTCTCACTCTGTGCTATGTACTTGGAAAGCAACTCCACCAAATTTGACTTCTTTTCCTGCTGTGGTGACACTTGATTTTGAAATCCTGGTGGGTATGATTGTCTTGGAGCAGAGGTTTGGGCTTGATTATTGTTCCAATAAAATTCGGATGATTCCTTTAACCAGGATTATAATTATTGGAATTGTTACTATATTACTGCCTGTTGTGGTTACCAATGTATTGTACTGACTCTGGATTAATTGCACATTGATCACTTGGATGGTTCCCTGCACACAATTCACAGACAACTGCCACACTCTAAATAGGTTGCACTCCTGGGGCATCAATCTTCTTTGACAACGTAGCAACATGTGCAGCCAATGCAGTAACCGCATCAACTTCATAAATCCCTACTACCTTTGGTTGATTGATCCTTATAGAAGGCCACTGATAATTATTTGTAGCCATTGTCTCTAATAACTCGTATGCTTCATCAAAAATTTTCCCCATTAATGCCCCACCTGCAGCTGCATCGATACTGGTTTAGGTAGCACTAAACAACCCATTGTAGAATCTTTGCACTTGCAACCAATTAGGAATACCATGGTGAGGGCATTTTCAGAGCAAGTCTTTGAATCGCTCCCAAGCTTCATAGAGAGTCTCAGAGTCATACTGTGTGAATGAAGTGATGTTGTTTCTCATCCTTGCAGTTTTAGTTGGTGGGAAGTATTTAGCTAAGAATTTTTGAGCTAAATCTGACCACGTAGTAATAGAATCCGACGACAATAAATGTAACCAACTCTTCGCCTTATCATGAAGTGAGAAAGGGAAAAGTCCGAGTCTAATCGCATCTTCAGAAATCCCATTGTATCTGAATGTGTCGCATATCTCCAGAAAACTAATCAAATGATCGTTTGGGTCATCAGTAGGCAAACCCCCAAATTGCACTGAATTCTGAATCATTTGAATGGTATCCAGCTTGATATCGAATTTGTTTGCTTGAATTGCGGGCCTTCGAATGCTTGATTGTAATTCCGTCACAAGCGGCATAGCATAATCCCTTAACGATTTCTATTCCTCTTCAGCCATAGCTTCTTGGTTGTTTTCTTCTTCACACAGTTTTCGTAAGTTTTGGCACCTTCTCTTGATTTCGTCTTCGTAAGGTAGTAGCCCCTGTCCTTTAGATCGTGTTAGCATACAAAATTCAAGAGTGCTTGCGAAAATAATAAAAGCAGAAAATATGACAATTAAAATAGACAATTAAATAAGTTTAAACTAAGATCAAATTGATTGAAATTAATATTGAAATAATTAATAGAATAAGTCCCCAGCAACGGCGCCAAAAACTTGTAGTCCAAATTTGGTATTGATAATTTACGTGCAAGTATACACGATCAACAAGTAATAAAATGATAAGTAGAGTATCGTTCCCACAGAGAATTATTGCTAATAAATTTCAAGTACTAACTTTGTATCAATCCAATTTTATTTAAACAATTGGAATTGAACTATGAATTCACTAATTTAAAACTAAAGCTAAACTTAATAATCAACGGTTTAATTTCACGGATAAATAAATTAAGATTACAACTTTCCCTAATGCTTCGTATAAATCTTTCTACTCTCCTTCTAGTAAATTGATCAAAATAAGTTGTTAACTGAGACTTCAAAATTATTTATCAAACCTCTTCCGATAGTTAGATAAGCATATCTCTCCCATTTAAATTGCTATATTCCTATGCAAAATAAGTTGGAATAGATTCATTAAGTTCAAACTCTCATAAAAGTTACACACGGCGTATAGGTATATTCCTATCCTATACACAAACCTAGCTATTCAACCCTAAGGAGAATAAACTAGACGCGTGTCATCATATTCAGATCTATCCCTAGAATTGATCTCCCAATTTCATCTAGAGAATCAATTTAATTGTTGGCCACACAATCATACATTAAGCACAAAATATGACAAACAACTCATGTATGATCAACAAGAACTAGAAACGAGAGTAGAGCAATTTAACTAAACATTAGGTTCAGTTGCAATCTTAATAGAAATTTAGTTCATAATGTAATTGAAAAACATCCTTCTCAAATTAAACAACATCTCAGAAAAACAAGAATTAAAAGTAAGAGAAAAGGAATGAAAACGTAGGTGCAATCTTCAATCCTTCTCTAGCCTTCAAGTCCAATCTTCTTCATGTCGATTCCTTGATTCTTGTCTTCAATTTTATTCCAATTCCTTGGTGTTTTCTAGATTTTTTCAGCCCCCAAAAGTCAGAATATCTTTATCCCACACAAACCCTACCAGATATGAGGCATTGGAGTCCAATTTCGGGTCAAAACAAGTCATAATTTTGCATCTCGGACTAGCACACGCGCAGCTGTGCTGAAACGGCACTGAAACAGCGCTACATGGACAGTAAGTGGGTGCAGGGGCGCTGATTCAACGCTGGAAGAGCGCTGCTCTCTTTTTTTTCTGCTCCAGACCAGTTTTCGTAGAATTGTCATAACTCTTCATCCCACCGTCCGATTGAGCTGAAATTTTGAAAAAATACAAAAGACATCCAGATCTACAACTTTCATGTTTTGCACTTTTTCAGATTCGAAGTGGATCATGTTAAAAAATGGAAAAAACAACGGCATTGTGTCAAAACTTTGGGAAACTAGTGGGCTAATCCTTCCAAATCGACCTTGTTTTCTTCCAAATGATCTTGTTTGCTTCCAAATGATGATTCCTACCAAATAACATCAAAACACACAAAACAAATAAAAATGAACATAAAAAAATTGAAAACTTGCAATTTCATCAAGCCGAAAGTACACAATTCGTAGGTATAAAACGCACTCATCACTTAGCTTTGCCACCTAGAAGATTTAGCAACTCATGCTTGAAATGAAATTAACTATGTAATGAGAATGCATTGCAAAAGGATGAAGTTCTTGAGTAACTATTTGCAAGAAGACAATAGCTTGAAGAGAATGCATTTAAAGCCTATTTTAAAGCTAAGAAAATAAATAACTTTGATGTATTAATGGTAGAAGCTTTAAGAGAGCATTAAGCTAGCAATACCAGAATTAATGACTTCAAATGAAGTTCTAAAGATTCATACAAGGGATTACAAGACAATGTATATAAAGAAATGCAAAAATCTTTATTTTCCCTCACTAGAACACTACTCATCATCTTCTCCCAGACCTTCTCTCTCTATATCTTTTGTAATGTGTCTCCCTCATGAATGATGAAGCCTCCTCTTTCCAAAAATGTGCCTTGGAGTCATGCCCTAGCCTGGAGATGTAATCTCCATCAATAGGCTGCAAGAGGAATGACCTGGACATGGGGAGTGCAGACCATGTTTGCACAGCCAACAACTTTTCTCTTCTCTCTCCTCATTGATCACCATGGCTCCAAAGTCCAAAGAGAAGTGTGAAAAGGATAAATAGTGTTGTGGGCGTGTCAAGGGAACATGGAAGATTTGTTGGTGGGACCCTCAAGGCAGCAGAGCTTGAGATGTAGAGATTTGAAGCAGACTTAATAGACAGTACCGGTACTATGTACCGTTCTGTATCGTACCGATACTACATATCGGTACCTCGAACTCCAGTAGCCTCATCGTACCGGTACTACATACCGAAACTATTTTTGCTGGTTCTTTCTGTTTTCTGATTTTTCACCTCCTCAGCTTTCTTCTAGCCATTCTTTCATCCCCAATCATCTCAATACATTTGGGAAGGCCTGAAGAAACCTCTTTTAATATTTTTTATCTGCAAACATTAAATATCTTTGTTAAGAGCTCAATCCATGCAATTCCCATCATTTAAATCCCAAAATCAATTAAAATAAGATGATTAGCACATAAAAATATACAAATTTTTGTGCTAATCACACCCCAACTTAGGTTTTGCTAGTCCCTTAGAAAAAAGTTATTTCCAACACAAGATAATCAGTAAACACACACTCAATCCATTTAAATAACCATTCATCCAATCAATCAAAAAGTAAAAAAAAAATCACAATGCAATTAACAAAGTAAACATGAACAAGATTGAACAAACTGTGGTTTTCCATTAATATGCCAAAAAGTTGGAGTACATGCAATAAGACATCAAAAGAACAAAATAGCCTATGACTCCACAACCTTATCCTAGTTGTGTACAATCCAACACCCAAAAACACAACAACTAACACACCCTAATCTTTATTACCCTCACCATCATCATCATCCTTACCTTTATCATCATCATCATCCTCCTCACTTTCAAGCACTCTAGAGGTAGAAAGGGTAGATGCAAAAGGGGCAACAGCTGGTCGAGCGAGTCCTTCGGGGATGGGCCTCCCAGGGAAGGTATACGTGAACATCTCTCTTAGCATGGATGTCATTCCCTATACCGATTCCTCAATCCCATGCACTGTGGTTTCTAGTGCATCCAGACGCTGAGGTATTGAGCGTGCTGGTATAGCTGTGAATGGTCTAGACAGTGCAGTCAGTACTAGGTCATCATAATTAGATTTCAACTGATTACTAGCCTTTCGACTCATCGCTTTTCAATTCTTACTACTAGCCTTGCCAATAGCCCCTGTTTCAGGAGGAATGAGCTTGTCAAATAAGTAGCCCTTCACCTTTAAGTGCTTTCACATCCGGGCTACCAAACTCCGTATGGCAAATTGGTCATCGGCTTTACTATCACGGTAAAATCTTTCATTACCTCCCATATGAATAGGGAAACATCATCTCAAAGGGATAACTTCTCCATATTTGGCTTTTTTTTGTAGCCCTCGGGAGTAAATTATAATAGATAAGTTTATTTAGAAGCCCATACACGTGCTTTAACCATCCACTCAGCACAGTTCCCTTGAATTCAGCAGGGTCCTCATACATCATAGTAACAAACTCGACCTTGGTCTTAGTTTTATCAACGCTGTGAGGATAGATCGGCGGGAAGGGTGCTGGTCTCTAATTGTTCCCTAGGAGGGTGGCAATGACGTCTGGGGTCACCTCAAACATCTTGCCCCACACATTTTCCCTTAACACCTCCCCATCTTTCACAGCCACCACCCTGAGTGTCTGGTAGAACTCTCTGTACATGACCAAATTATACCCCTCAACGGGTTCAAACCAAAAACACATCCCATGTGCTTCGATGATCTTCACCTGTAAAATTCGAGTAAAATTTAAACTTTTATGAATAAAGCGCAAAACGGTAAATTGTCACCACAGGTCGGTTTATTAACCTAAAATTTTTTAGAGCTCGGATGACGAAACGGACCTCACTGTTGGATTCATCTTGTAAAATCTAGTTATCCCGTCAAATTTCGTTGAATTATGAGATAGTCAGATTTTTTGTGTTTTACAAGGCGATCAGGCCTCGGGTGACCCAGATATGAAAATTTTAAGAAAACTATGAATTTTAGAAAATAAATGAGGGAAACTTAAAATAAAAATATTTTGAACTTGAACCGGAGCGAAATTTAATAATTTTAGGATGAAAACAGACTCTGAAAAAGGGGGACGTGTGGCGTGTTGTTGACCAAGCATTTAGAAAACATAAATAAGGGAGAAAATTAGATTTTCTCCCCATTCTCAGCTGATACCAATCCGTTAGAGGAAAAGAGGAAAAGTGAGGGATTCTCCAACTTCTCTCTACAATCTACAGAGCTAGAGAGCTCGAATCCACTCGGGCCAAGAACTAAAGTTGGTCTCCTTGACAAGGGCTACGTGTACGTAACAAAAACAAGGGCTTTCACTGAAGGAGTAAAACTAAAATTTGGGAAAGCTTGGAGATTGAGCTTGGGTCAAATTTTGGAGCTTCCTACAGTTATTCCTTACGCTTCAAGAGGTAGGGTTTCTTCTACTTAGGTTTATTTACAACCTAGAGTGTTAGATTGAAATGGGTAGGTTGATAGTTATGTATTTCACTTGCTTAATAATGAGAAATTGGAAAAATGGGTATTAAAATTAAATGGATTAGATTCTATATTGAAATGGGTATGTAAAAATTACCTAAGGTAATTTATTGATTTATGTGAATTTTGGGCATGCTATGTTTTTACTTGATGCCTTTAGAAATTGACTATGCTATTTCTTGATATGTGATGGTGTGCTTGAGCTTTGGTTCTTGATAAAATGTTGATATGTACATGTTTATACATCAACATTGTGAGAACTATAAGAATTATATGCTTTTGATTTAATTTGTCATGTGTTATATGAAATGTGTTGGAAGTAGTTCACATAGCATACATAGCACATTGAACATTGTATTATGGTTGAAATGAAACATTACATTACATATGCACGGGAACATCGCATTAAGTGGGTGTGTGCGTGCATGAATAGAGTCAACACCACACTTGATGGTTGACGAGTGGACTCGAGTGAGCTAGGTCGATGACTTGGCCGAGTTGCACTGTTGTGCATGGTAAAGTGGGTTGGGGTTAGCAAGAAGGGCTAGAAGATCCCTCGAGTGCTAGATCCGGTGATTTGAATACGTACTTTTGTTGGTTCAAATTCATAAAGTGTGTCGGTGTACGCGAAACGGTTGGTGGAAGTCCATAAATTTCGTGTCAGTTGGGTGCCATTAGTGTAAGTCCATAAAATACCCACCCCAGAAAATACTCTAGAATAAACAAATTTATTTGATGTGTAACATAGATGACAAACCCATACAGATTGGTAATTGCATGTGTTGGGGAGCTGGGAATGGCTCGAGTTGAATTGCATGGGTGAGTCTCATCTCATTTTATAGAATGACATGGAAAATTCCAACATTGGATGCATAATTTTGCATGTAATGTTATGAGGTATTGAATGTTGCATGTGAACATTTTATATGCATTTAGGTTGGGGAGTAGCCTCTATAGGAGATACCCTATTGAGCGTGGCTCACCCTTTATGGGATAAACATTTCAAGTGCGGGGTTTACACTAGCGGATGGTTCCCATTTCGAGCCTTAAAGATGAAGAAAGCCGACTTGTAAGTTTTATGGTTATTTTATTAAAATTTTGTGAAATAAATTCCATTTTATGTATAAATTTATGGAATTGATTGTAATATAACTTATACAAGTCATGTTTTGTATGGGAAATCTTGGTAAAAATATATTGGGTAATTGTGGGAAGGTTTGGAACAAGTTGGATGTGCAAAAAAAGTGAAACAAGTAAAATTAGGTAAAGAGTACTGGTACTATGTACTGGTACGCTATGGTACAAAAGGTTCACCGTATCGGTACACTGTACCGGTACTGTTTCCAAAATTTTGAAATTTTAAAACTATTTTTCATGCTTTTGACCTATGTTTTTCTCCTTTCCTAAGACACAAATGAACATCAAGTGCGGGGTTTACACTAGCGGACGGTTCCCATTTCGAGCCTTAAAGATGAAGAAAGCCGACTTGTGGCTTTTATGGTTATTTTATAAAACTTTTGTGAAATAAATTCTATTTTCTATATAAATTTATGGAATTGATTGTAATGTAACTTGTACAAGTCATGTTTTGTATGGAAAACCTTAGTAAAAATATATTGGGTAATTGTGGGAAGGTTTGGAACCAGTTGGATGTGCAAAAAAGGTTAAACAAGCAAAAGTGAGCAAAGAGCATCAGTACGCTATGGTACAGAAGGTTCACCGTATAGGTACGCAGTACCGGTATTGTTTCTAAAATTCTAAAATTTTAATACTACTTGCCATGCTTTCGACCTATGTTTTTCTCCTTTCGTAAGACACAAATAGACATTAAATGAAGCATATTGAGGCATGTTGGACCTCGGATGAATTAAATGATTAAAAGAACACGGGATACATGTGTGGGTTAAAATCCCGGTTAAGGTGATTCGTTTGACATGATGTCGAAAATTACGACAAGCAAGGTTATTTTTGCGGGTTGACGGTTGGTCAACGGTTAGTAAAGGACCCCCGATTTTAGGAGCGTCACATCATCACCTCGTGTCTTGGGATAAGTGTGATGAAATCAAGATGCCGCTCAGAGGTTACCCCCTTCCCCACAATCCACTAGAGTCATGCCTCCTTCCTGGCTGTTTTTCTTTACTCATTTGGGTCCATGCTTGACCTTTCACCGCTTCTCTTGTGGCTAGTGGGATCCTCGGGTGGAGGGAACTAGACTGGGCTCTCTTGGTTTAGGCCATGCATAGCAATAGTGCCCCTATTGAGAAGAACACACAGAGAATAAGGAGGAGAACCTCAATCAGGTCAAAGGTCTCAAGACATACCTTAAACCCAATGCCATTTCATCACTTAATCTTCTATAAAGTATTTGGGTACAATAGAAGAGATGGATTTAATAGACTCATTGTACAAAATTACCCAGAGAACTCAAAGTAGATCCAAGCCAACACTGGAGATGGATTAAGTAGGCTCGATGTACAAACTTACCAAGAGAACTCAAAGTAGATCTAAGCCAACACTCATAAACTGATTTATTAAACAACTTCTACAAATGAAATCAAACACAACATATTAAAGAAGTTTTGAAATCGCTAGATTTGAATTTCAAACTATCAATGTATGCAAGTGGTGAAAATCGTTCAAGGATTTCAAATGAAGGAAAAACAATTTCAAATTGAAGGGTTTTTTAAGTTCCAAATTGCCTTCAGGTATGGGTTATTACTAGGATTTCAATTTTGGGTTTGTTGTAGGATGATAATCTTATGCATATATTCATTGGGTTTTGTGTGATTAGGGATTTTAGGGAAAAAATAATTTAAAATTTATGTTGATTTTCTTGGATATGCATAGTTGCGTTGTTGAAAAGTAGCTAGAAATGTTACTTGGTTTGACCAGTATTTCACATTTCCTTTTGAATGTTTTTTTATAGTTTTTTAATTTTAGGTGCACTTGGCTCTCTTTACAAATTGCAGTTGAGTTTCTTATATTATTTATTTTTTTTCAATTGTACTATTTAGTTTTGAATGAATTATGGTGTTTATGTGGACATAAAGAGAGTTAAGATGGATGTGCTTTTGTTGAGAGTCTGAATTACTTGGATTCGAAGAGAAAATGTTTATTAACTTCATATATTGTCTTTTAGACTAGTAGGTAATTTAACCCTTATTTCCATTTCTTTTTTTGATACTTAGGAGTCATGTATTTGAAAGCGTGATCTGTGTAGCAAATGATAAAATTAAGTGACACGAAATATAGTGAACCAGTGACTTTTTTGTCTTTTAAATTTTCCACCATCCACTATATAAAAACCTCTACCTTCACCCAAACCGCTCCTTCCTCCTCCTCCTATTGCCCAAGCCACTAAACTGAAAAATCGTTATAGTTCACCCAAACCACTCCTTCCTCCTCCCCCTATTGCCAAAGCCACTAAACTAAATTTTTTTTTTCTTCTTCTTAGATTTTCTATTTAGTTATTTTCTCCTTTAATTTTTGTATTCATTTGATGCTAAGTTTTGGTTAAGGTGGCTATTAATATTCATATTTTTGTTCATTTATTCTCATTTCAGTTTCAATAGAATGGAGTATTTTACAGTTGATTGGGTATAAGAAGTAACGATGTTGTTGGTATCTAAGGTTCTATCCTTCTTTGATGCGTTGCCAAACATAGCTACTTAAGGTATTATGCTTCTTCAATCTATGATTTCGGTAAATCTTTTTATTGTTGATCAATTTAATGGTATTAATTTGTTTATGGGTGTGTTGGCATTTGGATAGTTTGGCAAAGTTCAATAGTTTGGGGATTTAAAAGTTGAATCACTAAATGTTGCGTAACTTGGTGGATATTTAACCAATAATTTGATGTTTATAGGCATTTTTAATATGCAAAGAGCGTTTGGAGATTTGAGTTTGTATATGTTCGTAGGTTTTTAATTTGATGCTTTTGAATTGTGTTATGGGTCAGTTATTTGGGGTAGTAAAAGATTCATACGATCGCTTTTACATTCAAAGTTTGATTTTTCTGCTTATTTTTTTTCTTCAATTGAATTGGTCAATGTGAAACCCAAAAAAATTATAATTTAATTAAAAAGGGCAAAATGATAATTAGTCGTCACGGTACAGATTCAAAACTCAAATTTTCATAGAACTTAGATGACAAAATGAACCTCACCATTGAATTCATATCTCGAAATCTAGGTACCCATCAATTTTTGTTGAATTTCGAAATAGTCTGATTTTTTGCTTCTTACAATGCGATTAGGTGCGTGACTAAAATTATCGCGATCAAATTTTATTCATGGGGCTCAAAAAATAATTTATATTTATTTCAATAAAAATAAACAAAACGTAATGTAGGACGAGATTTAATTAATTTGAAATAAAATTGAACCTGTTAAATCGAGATGTGTGGCACAACGAGGGCCAAACATTTAAAGGCGTATAAAAAGGGGGAATTTTTAGATTTTTCACCCATTTGCTTCCCAAAAGACCAGCCAATAGAGAGAGAGAAAGGAGAAATTCTCCAAGTCCTCTTAACCCTCTCTCTTAGATTTACGAAGATCTAACTGTTAGATCGCTTCGAGCCTAGACTTAAAGTTGCTCTACAAACCATACCAAAGATCATGCCTTTTCCAAAAGATTGAAGAAGAGAATTGAGGGCTAAGTCTTGGATTGCTTTATTTAAGGTGCTCAGGATTTGTACAACGAGGGCTCCCACTACAAGAGGTAGGATTCCCTCCTATCTAGGTTTGTTTCTAACCTAGAGTTGCAAAATGAAATGGGTAGGACTATAGAGATGTAATCTCATGTGTTAGCTCACACTTAGTGTATATAGGATATGAAAAATGGGTATGAGAACATGTTAAAACCATTTCTTGTTTGATTTGGGTTTGATGTAATGAATTGTTTGCCTACTAAGTTTTTGATAAAATGCTTAAAAAATCAAGTATGTTGTTTGGATTGAAATCACATGTGACATGCTTGGGAATGGACATGTTTTATTATATGCTTTATGATATGATAGGCATGATGATAAGAATTATAATTATACATTGCATTTGCATATGCACGGGTAACATCACATTTATGGGCATACGACATGAGTGTGGATATGTGTTCATGTTTTTAATCATACACCATTCTTGGTGGATAGATATGGGGGTTCGAGAAAGTTGGACCTAGGTCTAATTGAATCTCATGGGTTTGCATTAATTTTTTTTAGAGTTAGCAAGAAAGACTGGACTCTCCATCGGGTGCAAGACCCAGTAATTTTAGGTACACACTTTCATTGGTATTGAGTCCATAAAATGTATGGGTGTACGCAAAACTATTGTTGAAAATTCATAGATGTCGTATCGGTTAGGTGATCTGTGAGATCCTAGTATCCTACATCGGTTAGGGAGAAAAAAGTTGCTAGGTTTATAATTAAGCCCCTCACTTTACGTGACATAAGGCCTTTTCCCAGGGGTATTGGGAGAAACAAAATTGTGAGGGCTAGTGGGCCCAAAGAGGACAATATTATGTCATGTGGAGGGTGGGGTGTTACAAAATGGTATCAGAACCGACTCTCGCCTGAATCGAGTGTAGGACCCTGCCGTGCTCGCGTGTGGGCGGGAGGTTACTGGTAAGTATGCTTGTGCTGCATGAGGACGTGTAGCCTTGAGGGGGATGGATTGTGAGATCCTGGTATCCCACATCGGTTAGGGAGGGGAAAGTTGTTGGGTTTATAATTAAGCCCCTCACCTTACATGATATAAGGCCTTTTCCCAGGGGTATTGAGAAAAACAAAACTGTGAGGGCCAGTGGGCCCAAAGCGGACAATATTATGCCATGTGGAAGGTGGGGTGTTACATGATTGGTAGTGAAAGTCTATAAATACCTATCCCTAGAAAGAAAGATTTTATAAAATAGACATTGGATGTCTAACATCGATGATGGGGGCTTAGAAAACCCGAATGCATAAGTACGACATAACATATGTTATGGAAGCAAGTGGAGGCTTGGTTTGCATAGCATGCGTTAGTTCTCATCTCATGGCATGACAAGGAATTGTAGCATTCATTTATAAAATTTATATATTTGAATGAATGCTTGACATGATGATTTTCATGTGACATTTCATATGCATCTGATTACCAAACAGACATCCAAAGGAGGCCCTCATATGGGCCCACTTTGAGGAGATAGCGGGGTTGTGGATATTGAGTTGGATTTTTGTAGCCCCTTGTGAACATTCACATTTTGGCATTGTATATTTTTGAAAAACTAAAACTTGTATATTCTTTTGGAACAAATGTATGTAATCGGGACTTATTGTATGGACATTGTTTTTGTATGAATGGAAGGTGTATGACACCAGTTAGGATGGATATTCAATGGATGAAATGCTTGAATATTGATGTTAGGCCATGGAATGGTCATAAGAGTATTAGAATACACAATTGGTGTTTTGGGTAGAGCTACTTGTACAAAGGAGACTCTGTCCGAATTTTATTAAGTTATGGACCCCCGATGAATGGGGCATTACTACGTGTTATTGGGTTAAGCAGCATTATAGGTTATTCTGCAGGTTGATGGTTGATCAACGGAATAATCATGACAAGCAAAAATTAGGGTGTCACAGTTTGGTATCAAAGCATAAGCATTAGGTCTTATATGGGCATTGTTGAAGCAAGTTTATCATCTTTCATTATAAGTATGAAAAGGTGAAAGGGGCTACATTCGAATGCCACCCATGTTCAAACGTTACTTGCTCTTAGTACTTTTGCAAAAAACTAAGAAAATCTGCAGGGATCGAGATACGAGGACTTCAAGCCATTCGAACGCCACCCCATATTTGAATGTAACTAGCTCCCCTTACTTTTATAGAATCTCAAAAACTCTGCAAAGACTAAGATATTGTGACCTCCATACATTCAAACGTAAATCCATGCTCAAACTTAAGTTCGTTCGAACACAAAAGGTCCAGTCGAACGTGACTATCTATTGCTTAAAATTTTTAATTGAGGTTTAAAACCAACTCGCATGTTCTCTTGCACCATAGTTGTGCCCTGGCGATATATTTTATGATGCTTTGAGGTTGTTAACAATCTAGGACACTAAGTTAGTTCCATTGTCATCTTATGTTTTAGATGGTGACTAGAGGAAGGGGACGTCGACCTGGTCGAGGGGGTAGTCAGAACAACCAACCACCGCCACCACCGGTCTATGATCAAAGGGTATTCATGGATGCCATGACTGCTATAGCAGCTAATTTCTTACAAGCTAGCACCAATATGGGCCAACGAGGCTCAAGTCACCTCTAGAAGTTTAAAGCACATAAGCCACTGATTATTGTGTGAGGGGCGGCTTCGATGGTAGCTGACCATTGTTTCCAACAAGTGGATAATATCTTGTAAGCTATGGAGATCATATCCAATTCCACTAAAATAAGGTTGCAACATTCCAGCTTGAGGGAGAGGCCCATCTATGGTGGACTTGGGCAAGACCCTCAAGGGATATCGTGACAATGACTTGAGAAAAGTTCTGTAAGCTCTTCCTGGGCAAGTATTTTCAGTCGGTTCTTTGACAAGTGAAAGTCAGAGAATTCCTAGACCTAAAGCAAGGGACAATGACGGTGATGCAATATGTAGCAAAGGTCACTAAGCTAGCCCATTTTATAGATGATTACGTGGCCATAGACTTGGCCAAAATGAGAAGGTTTGAGGCTAGCTTCAAGTTGTCCTTCTAGGGAAAGATCATAGGCCACATATTACAAGACCTAGATTCGATGGTCGAGACATTCACGGCTATTAAGAGAGAGGTCGATGATGCCAAGAAGTCTAGTATGTATTGGTAATTAGAAATTGCTAGTTTGTGATTTCTTGGAAGTTTTGATAATTAGGTAAGTGAAAATCACTTAATCTAATTTTTTTTAGTTATGTGATGCATTTGGGCATTTTATGTGATTACATGATTTGGTGCCTTGAAAGTGTTTGATAAAATGCCTAAATGAAATAAGGTGTGTTAATTTCATGAGATTAAGTGATAACATGTTTGGGCATTATTATTGATATGTTGATATATGTTTGTTTACATATTGACATTGTGATGAATCATGTTAATTATATGCTTTTGTTATAAATTGTCATGGAATATCTATAATAATAAGATAGAACCAATTTTGAATCTTTAAGTTGGGAAAGCACAAGAACGGTTCAGATTTATTTAAGAAAATTAATCTAACGGACTACAATCACTCCCAAAAAAATTTCCCCCCAAAACCAACTCAACCCAACCCAATCAAACTCAACCCAACCATACCCAACTGCTCCCTGCAACACACAACCACTCTATGTCTGTCTCTCATCTCAGTCTCTTCTCTCTCATCTCAGTCATTTCTCCCATCCCTCTTCTACCCAAACACCATCCCCTCTCCTTCCCCTCTTTCTGTTTCCCCTCTCTCTTTCTCTCTCAGCGCCCAGCCCCAATAGCACTCAGACCACCCTCTTCTGCGCACTCAGACCACCTGCCGTTGTCCAAAGCCAGACCCATTTCGCTATGCAGTTGACCTAGTTTCTGGGTTTGCTTGGTTTTTCTCATACGGGTTTCTGAATTTGGTGGTGGTCTGCACAACCTTCGTCGCCCAGGTACACCTCTCCCACTCTCTCTCTCTCTCTCCCTCTCTCTCCACATAGCTAGTGAAGACCTCTTTCTCCCCTTCTCTCTTCTCACACCCAAACCCCATCTATCACACCCCTCGCACAACACACATCCTTCCTCTCCATATCTATCTCTCTCAATGGCATTATCAAAATTCCCATTTTCTCATTTCTTATTTTGTTGTTGTCTTTTTTATTTTTCCCCAGCCAGAAAAATTTGTAAAATTCGTAAGTTCTAATCACTGAGGTTTTGGGGTTTTTGAAATATCTGTTAGCATCATCGGATTGACCCCAAATTTTTGTACGTACAAACAGTGTTGTAAGCCCGCATTTCTTAAAATTAGTATATGTATATTACTGTATCAAAGTTAAAGTAACCTATCAAAGCTTTATGATTTTGTTGTATATTATTAATCATAATCTGTAATTGTTGACTATTGAATGGGTGCTTTTTAAGAGTAATCTGTTAAAAATCAAAATGCATGTAAGTGTTTGATAAAATGCTTTAAATTTATTTGGATGTAGTGCTATGATCTTTTCTTTTCAATGTATCAATATGCATGTAAGGTGTTCTATAAGTTTTTGCTGTATGTTGAATAGTCATCGAACTTAGCTATAAACTCATGTTGAATGTTTATCTGAAGGAGGCTAGGAGTAGCTTTTTGATTTTGGATATCTTTATCTGGTAGGAGATTAGGTTGTTTTAAGCATTTAGCTTTAGGATTATCAGCTTTGTATTTTTGTCGTTTCCATTAATTCTATTCAATTCACAGTAGTATTGATCTGCTTTCTTTACACTTATTATCCATTCCTTTAGAAAATGCATGCCCATGAGATATGAGTCCTTATTCACATAAGAAAACATTTCGTCATTGGAATGTGAAGCATTTTCCTGCCTCTTTTTCCAGAAACTCTCTAAAAATTGAACTTATTATTACTTCACTTCTGCACAATGACCATTTTTATTTCTTTGGCAACATTTGAAAAAATTAAATCTCACAGGTTTTGCTACAAGGTTATTGGAAGATGGATTTTTGCCCAACTTGCGGGACCTTACTGCGGTATGAGCTGCCCCATATAAACAGTCTTGGAAGATTTTTTTGCCTAACATGTGAATATGTATGTCAGATAGACAACAAGGTAACTCACTCTTTAAACCCTACAATAAATTGTTGTGTTTATTGGGCACTCATATTTTTTTCCTTACTCCATTTACATTATTGTGATGTTCGCTAAGTTCATAAGTAGGTGGTAGGAGCTAAATGAAGAGGGGAGGTGGAAGGCTAATGGTGTCGTAAGAGAGAGAAAGTGTGTTGACAGTAGTGGGGATCATAAAGAAACGAAGGAGAGGGGACGAAATGGGGTTTTTTTCATGACATTGCACATAAACACAGTTGCACACACAGTGACTTTTGAAACACTCGCTCTCTTTCTTCTTTGTCTGTTCAATTTTGTGAGGTTGGTTGATGCTTTGGTCAGATGGGTCTCTGTGGATAGAGGTGACCTCTCTGTGGGCAGAAGGTGACCTCTCAATGGGTCAATCCCATTCGTGGGTATTTCTTTATGGGTCAGTCCCATTGTTGTTAAACCAGTTTTGCCACCCATTGTTCCCACCTCATGGTCGCTTATGTGTATACTGGTAGTTCTGTATCTGTTTATCACCATAAACCATCACGGTGGTATACTCTAGCATTTTACTTGATATTTTAAACCATGAGCTTGGTTTGCTAAGTTGTTTGGGCTTTGGGCAATTTATTCACCTCTCGCCTACCGTTGCTAAGTATGTACCTTGGCTCATTTTTTTATTTTTATTTTTTTATGTTCACCCTTTGATTTGCTCCTATTTTGCTCTTGATAGATCATCCATCTTTAATGCCTTTTTCTGTTCGGTTGTATCAATGTTTTCTGTTTATAGAATAAACATCTCGCGTCCTGTTCAATTTTTCATTCTAAGATTGTTTTACTTTTCATTTGTTAAAATGCTCTTATGATTTTTGGGGTTTTGTTCTTCTATTCCCCAATTCATGAATCCTGTTTTCTCTAATTATTGATCAACTGCACATTTTACTGTTCTGGGTCATTTATTTAAAGTGGGTTTGGTTCTTTTATCAGGTTTATTAGGCCAGAGGATGTTCCAGTTCAGTATGGTGGACTGAATTCACCTAGTGATTTACAAAATGGACCACCAAAACCAGCTTTTGAGTTCACTGTGAATTTGCGGAGAAAAAGTTAACATTCAAATTGAGGGCATTGAAGTTCATTCTGCTATTTTCTGCTCCTCCCCCCGCCTATTATTATAAGTTTCTAGTAAATCATAGCTGAAAAAAATACTTAGAAATTAAAAGTTAATGAATAATAATGTCAATATTGTATCAAAAGTTATTATTTTTATAAATTAAGTTTCATTTTTTAAAGATGAAATTGCAATTGATTTTGACCGAATATGAATATCAAAATCTTTTGTGACCGATAATGAATAATAATAGCCTTTTGTGACAGATTTTGTGACTATCACCTTTTTAAAAGATGAAATTACAACAATTGCTTATCAATTTTTTTGTAAATGTTGGGCTGGTTTTTCATGTTTCATTTGATCATAGTGCATGTTTTAGGATGCAAAACAAAGTGGAGACACTTCCACTAAAGCATGCTAACTGCTTTGATTCCATGGAACATGAAAGAAAATAACAATGATTGAAACCTCCCATTTAGCAATAAAATTACCACTCCTGAGTTTGTTGCTCCAATACTATGAAGTTGTGAGATTTCCTGGCAAAACCGACCAACAAGAGGGACCAGTCATTCGAAAGCTACAGATTCTATAGGTTGGATGAGTGGTTCTGGGAGGTTGCTCCAATTATACCAATCCCAACCATAACACTTGCTCCAATGTTTGATTATTTTGTGTGATTAAAGTTGTTTGTCTATCATTTTTACAAGTATTCATAAAGTTGTTCGTGTAGGAAAAATGACTTTCTATTGTTTTACATGCATATATTATTGTATAAACACGTACATTTTTCTTGGTTCATTGTATAGACAACTCAAATTATTTTGTAGGTCTTCGATTAAAATAGATAACACAAGTTCATTGTTTGATTGCTTTAAACACGTGCTATAGAATGAGTTTAGGCTTTCAGTTTAGTATGTGTCCAAGTTCAGTATTTGCTTGTTTTGCATTTAAATTCAATGTTCGATTTTTTTTAGTTGCACTGTGCCTTCAGGCAGGGGTTATTCCTAGTGTAGATATATGGTTAAATGGTTCATATGCCACTCGTACATATTGGACATGACGTTGGTGTTGAAATTACACATTACGTTGCATTTTCATGGAGGTAACGCATTCATGGCATGAGGCATGAGTGTGGATGTGTGTGTATAGTTGATCAAACACCATTATTGGTGAATGATTCATGTGCTCGGGATAGTTTGGCCGAGGTTCGACTGAGTCGCATGATTTGCATTAAAAATAGGGTCGGGGTTAGCAAGAAGGGCAAGAAAATTCCCTCGGGTGCAAGACCTAGTGATTGGGATACGCACTCCCTTAATTCAGCCCATAAAGTGTGTGGGTACACACGGAACCCTTGGTGGAAGCCCATGAATTCCGTGTGGGTTGGATGACCCTTGGTGTAAGTCCATGAATACCACGCCAAGAAAGACCTGAGATTTATAATGGTCATTTGATGTGTAACATAAATGGCGGATTTATACACATTGGCATTGCAATGTGTTGTGGGAGCCGATAGGGCTCGGGTTGAAGTGCATGAGTGAGTCTCACCTCATTTCATGGCATGACATGGTAATTTTCAGCATTGAATTGCATATTCTTGATTGGAATGCTTTGTGGCTTGTTGAATGTTGCATGTGAACATTTCATATGCACTTAGGTTGGGGAGTGGACTCTTTAGGAGATACCCTATTGAGCGTGGCTCACCCTTTATGAGAAGATATTTCAGGTATGGGTTGTACACCAGTGGACGGCTCATATTTGGGGCCTTAAGGATGAAGAAAAGCCAACTTTTGACTTTTAACTCATTTTTGTAAAATATTTACAAAGTTAGTTTTTGGGCATGTAATGTATGTAAAAGAATTTTAATTTGAACTTGTATTAACTATGTTTGACGTATATTAGACCTCAGATGGGTCATGTGATTGTTGTTATATGAATATGGATATATCGATCCGGTGTGGTCAATGTTGTATATTGAACCTCGGACGGGTCATGTGATTGTATGATTACACATGTTATGTTTTAGGTAGAGCTCCATGTACAAAGGAGACTCTGCCCAAATTTTGTTAAATTATGGATCCCGGTAAATGGGGCATAATTGCGTAATATCGAGTTACAAGGTGTCTACGGGTATTCCGCGGGTTGATGGGTGATCAACTGGTTGACAAAGGCCCCCTGATTTTTGGGGCGTCACATATAGAGTTAGTATGACTTGTTACATTTTCATTTTTGTTATATGTGCACGTGTAATTTTTGGGGCGAAATTTCCTCAAGGGGGGAGAATGAGAAATTTGGGAAAATTAAAATTTAATTTAAAATGGAAAATGGTAATTAACCATTACGATAAGGGTTAAAAAATCATTTTTTATAAAGTTGGATAACAAAACAGACCTCGCAGTTGGATTCGTACAGCGAAATCTAGTTGCCTAGTCATTTTTTATTGAATTTCAAGATAGTCAAATTTTTTGCGTCTTACAATGCAATCGGGATCGCGTGACTAAAATTATTTTGATTAAATTTTATTCAAAGAACCTGCAAAATAATTTAAATTTAGTTCAATAAGTATAAATACTAAACTTAATGCAAGGCCAGATTTAATTGATTCGGAATAAAATTGGACTAGTTAAATCAGGACGTGTGGCACAACGAGTGTCAAGCATTTAAAAGGGTATCAAAAGGGAGAATTTTAAGGTTTTCACCCTTTTTATCCCAAAAGACCAGACAAGAGAGAGAGAGAGAGAGATAGAAAGGAGAAATTCTCTAACTACTTTCACCTTCTCTCTTAGATCTACGAAGATTCAACCGTCAAAACGCTTCGGGCCAAGAATTAAAGTTTCTCTACACAACGTGAGCTACACAACCATATCAAAGATCACACCTTTCTCGAAAATCCTAAAGAAGAGAATTGAGGGCTAAGGCTTGGAAGGCTTGATTTGAAGTGTTCAAGATTTCTATGACGAGGGCTCACACTACAAGAGGTAGGGTTCCCTGCTATCTAGATTTATTTTCAACCTAGGTTGCGATATGAAATGGGTAGGGCTGTAGAGACTTAATCTCATGTGTTAGCTCATGCTTAGTGTATCTAAGATATGGAAAATGGGTATGAGAACATGTTAAAACTATATCTTGCTTGATTTGAGTTTTATGAAATGGATTGTTTGGGCATGCTGTATGTTTACATTTTTTTTGGCCTACTAAGTGTTTTGATAAAATGTTTATAAATTCAAGTATGTTATTTGGATTGAAATCACATGTAACATGTTTGGGAATGTTTATTCAAATTGGACATGTTTATTATATGCTTTATGATATGATGGGTATGATGATATGAATTGTAATTTTATATTATATTTGCATATTCAGGGGTAGTATAGCATTCCCAGTCATCAAACATGAGTGGGGTGTGTGTGTAGGGGTGTTCAAATTTTCGACTGGCCGCAAGTTCCTACCCTACCCGATCCTACCCTACCCTAAAAATCGGCTAGCCGCAACAATCGGGTAGGAATGCAGAAGAGTTTTTGTTCTTCCGATTAAATCAGGTAGGAATGCGGAATAGCCATCTATTTCCGCATTCCTACCCTACCCTACCTGCATTAATTTTGTACTTCATATTGTTTAAACTTAAATTAATTGTTATTATATTTGTAGAACAATTATGGTGGATTGATGTTCATACTTTCTTGTGTTTTATTATAATTGTTGTTGTAGTTGTTTTTTAGTTTAATGTTATTGATTTATGGTGTTGTTAAATTAGTGGATGTTATTTAATTAAATTATTAAAATAATCCAAAAATTAATAGTTACAAAAATATTTATCCGACTTCCTACCCGATTAATCGGGTAGGAAGGCGGGTAGGAATATTAAAACTGTCGGTAGGGTAGGCCAAGAAAAAATTCTTCCGCAAAGTATCGGGTAGGAATGCGGAAGAACATATTTCCTATTCGTAGGGTAGGGTGAACACCCCTATGTGTGTGCATATTTTTAATCATAAACCCTTATTGGTAAGTTGATATGTTGGCTCAAGAAAGTTGGACCTAGGTCTAGTTGAGTTACACGAGTTTGCAGTGAAAAAATGTTTTGAGGTTAGCAAAAAAGGCTAGATTCTCCCTCAAGTGCATGACCCGGTAATTTCGAATACACATTTCTGTTGGTATTGAGTCCATAAAGTATGTCAGTATACGTGAAACCCTTGGTTGAAATCTATAGGTGTCGTACTGGTTAGGTGACCGTTAGTGGAAGTCCATAAATACTTACCCCAAAAAAGACATAATTTTTTATAAAATAGTCATTGGATGTCTAACATCGATGGTGGGGGCTTGGAAATCCCAGATGCATAAGTATGACATAACATGTGTTATGGGAGCTGGTGGGTAGGGGCTTGGTTTGCATTGCATGCATGAGTTCTCATCTCATGGCATAGCATGGAATTATAGCATTCATATATGAAAGTTCTGTATTTGAATGCATGCTTGATGTGATGATTTGTGTGCGACATTTTATATTCATCTAAGATAGGAGATGATCTCCATAGGAGATACCCTATTGAGTGTAGCTCACTCTTTGTGGGAATACATTTTAGGTACCGGATAAACACCCGCAGAAGGCCCTCCTACGGGCCCGCTTTGAGGAGATAGCCAAGTGAAAATTCACATTTTGGCCTGTATATTTTGAAAAACTAAAACTTGTATATTCTTTTGGAGCAAAGGCATGTAATCGGGACTTATTGAATGGGCATTGTTCTTTTACGAATGGACGTTGTATGAAAATGGTTGTGGATGGATATTCAATGTATGGAATGCTTGAATATTGATGTTCAGCCATGGAATGGTCATAAAAGTATTAGAACGCACATGATGTATTTTTGGTAGAGCTATCTGAAAAAGGGAGACTCTGCCCAAATAACGTTAAGTAATTGACCCCGGTGAATGGGGCATTACACATGTTATCAGGTTTAGCGGTGTCACGGGTTATTGCGTGGGTTGATAGGTTATTAACGGGTTAATCAAGAACCCCAAAAATTGGGGCATCACAATCAGTGTACTTGAGAAATTCATAAGAAAGGGGTTAGATGTTGATCTTTTGACAAAGACAATTGAATTACATAATGCTAAAAGCCAAATCTTATTGTCTTGCCTAGGTTTATGGATCATGATTGTAAGGGGGAGTGGAGGAAATGGGTTGTTATAGTTGGTGGAGTTTGATGGGTGAAGATGGCTTGGACTTAGAGGTGACACTGGGTATGGTATATATGTATGTTAATCTGTAATATTTTTTGGTGAGATCAAGAATTATCATTTATTTTTTGCTGGCTACACGCTATCAAACCAATACATTGGCTTTGGTATAGATGGTGACACTGGGCTTTAATGTATTCAGACTGTATTTTTTGGTGTTGATATACTATCATTAATATTGAGATTTTGCTTTTGTTGGTCAAAGTTTTCTGGCAATGTACTTTTGAATAAGAATGGTTGTTTAATTTCTATCAATGAATTTTTATTTTTTTGATTTCATTTTTTTGTGTGTTATAAAGTGCGTTCAGGCACAAGCATTAACTATTATTATGTAAAAGTTTTGTTGTTTTTCATATTTTGTGCAGTTACGTGCTAGGGTACTACGTTAGTGATAATAATATTATTTGGATGATTAAATTTAAACTACCATATGTTATTTCAGTTAGATGATCATTCGCAATGTAGTATTCTTCGACTTTAACTCAATTTAATTGCATGAGACCTACATTTTTATTTTTTAAAAAACAACTACGAGGAGAAACCATTAATTGTCTTCATATATTAATTTGGTGGAGCATATAGTAATTTAGATTGGAGCTCATAATTTGACTAGGGCAGTTTATTGCAATGTGCTTGATAATTCAGATTCAGTTGGTGGGTTGAATTTTATGATAATTATGGTAAATTTTATTATTGGTATGATAGTTGATAGTGGTATTGTATGTAGTTTGCAAGTGTTTTGTTTGTTTCGTGTTTAGTACGGTGAATTAATTACACATGATTATGAAGATATGTTTGGTTTGATGTAAATTGATGGTTGTTTTGGTTGTTAGTATGAAATGCTGATTTTAAGGGAAATAAAATCAAATTATGATAGTACGGTGTATTATGATGATTGTTATATATGATTATTCATTTTGTAGATAGGTTTAGACCTTTCTGGGCTCTTATTTTTAAAAGAAATTTTGCCAAAATTTCTGAAAAATAGTAGGGACTAACTTGATTTCAATTTGTTATATTAAAGCAAATGAAGTAAACATTATTGATTAACTCTAATTAATATGTAAATTAAAATAATTAAATAAATAAATTTTTTACGATAAAATAGTGAAAAACTGTAAATTAGGATTTGTGAGTAAGTTAGGGTTTATGTGTGTACTGTTTGAAATTTTAGGGTTTTGTGCAAAATTAGCAAAAATCATAAGGAGCAATCTATCAAACCTTGAAACAACAAAGGAGGCAAGTGTAATTCAAGAATACAACATGCAAGAACATTATGGAACTTCCACCACTATTCCAACAAACCAGCATCGTCCGGACGGTGATGGCCACGTCTGGATAGTCATCCCAAGCAGTTCAAGGTTATCCTCCTCCTCCTGCTTCCATAATTTGCTTATAAATAGGCACCTTCATCTTCTTCAACCGGAGAGAACTGAAGCTTTGGGAGAACAAGGAGAGAAAAAGAGAGAAAGTCATAGAGAAATTCAAGAATCCAAAGGAGGATCCTATCTGACCTACTCTCCAGCCAGAATTCTGTTATTACAACTTGGAGAATTGAACTTCTGCTACCCTTGTGTCTTAACTGATATTAAGGGTGGTTTTATTTAGTTTTGCAATGAAACTCACCCGCACTTCTCGCTTGTTTATTGCAATAGAGTGTGAGTAGTTTACTTATGCCCTTCAGTGAAGGGTAAATGTAACGCCCCAAGAACCACCCTGGACGGCATTACATTCTAAAACTATTTACATAATTAGAGCACTAAGATAATACATCAATAAATACATTCCATTCATTATATATATATATATATATATATATATATATAAATGTCTACTACATTGTCCCCAAAAGAATAGGCACATCTAAGCCCTTACATTCCAACCAAAATTAACTAATGTAACGCAGCGGAATATAATAAAAATAAACTAGGCTTTACATCATTTTCAAAAGGATATCCTAGTCTAGTGCACGAGAATGTGGTGCTCTAAGTGTCTACCTCGGGATCCACACTCCCGTCTAGCGGAGTCTTGCAGTATACCGGCTCTTCTACTCCCAACTCCTCGTCTAGCACAAAATCTGAAAATATGTGATTGTAGGGGATGAGCACAAAGCTCTGTTGAAAAATCTTTCCAAACTCCAACAAGGTTTAGAAATATGTAAAACAGGTCAGTCTCGTTTAATCAAATAACATATATAGCTTTTGAAATAAAACAAGGACATTTAAATAGATCTCAATTTTACACCACAACAATAATTTAAATGGAAAAAGTAAAAGCATTTCTCAAAAGAACCCATTCCCAAATGGTTCGGAAAAGTGTCTGCCGTTGCATTGTCCCATATCAATGCACCGGCCCCTACTTAATCCAATCCATGTTCTCATCTAGATATATAGATATATATTGGTTCATTCCATACCATGTACATTGATTGTTTCTCAAGAATCTACCCAACGACTATACCTAGTTCACCAATCATAATCAAATCACAAGCACTTTGGGAAAGGGCATCTACCATACCAATGGCAGTGACGAGTCCCTTCCCAGGACAGGTATACCAACCCTAGTTCGAACTCCAGTGAACGATAATGGTCTCATTATCAAATGACAACTCACTACAAGTGTTAGGAAACCATCTCACCCCCACTGGGGTAGATTAACCTCTAACACTCTACGACATCTTTCGATGGTAATTCAAGTCCCTCACAACAACCATACAATAAGAAAACCAACATATTCTCAATTATTTACAAATTCCAAAGTATTGACAAAATCCCTAAATTCATCATGGGACAATTTCAATAACCAAGTACGAAAAATGCAAGAGATCACAATAACATTATTTTATTACTCAACATAAGTTCTATAGTTTCAATTTCAATAATAAAAGAATAATTTATGAAAAAAAAATCATCCCTCTCCTTAATCTAGAGTTTTTCAAACAAAAGAGAAATTTCATGGGTATTCAACACTAACATTGTTAAAATCATGTAATCTTTGCCCAAAAGATTAAGAGATGATGATTTCATATCATATATATAGCATTTAGAGCAAAACATATATATGTACATAAACCATAATCTCAATGAAAGAGAACGAGAAGAAATCCCCTACCTTGACTTTTGAAATCTAGGTTTTGATCTTGAATAACTCCTTTAAACTCTTGTTTTTCTCTTCCTTTCTTTCTCTCTTAGGGTTTCTAAGGTTGGAGGGACGAAAATGGAGCCAAAAGAGGCGACATAATGTATATATAGGGCAAAAATCGGACCAAGATTGCGACATTTAAATTTCAGAATTCTTTCGGCCGTACTGGTACGCTGTACCAGTACGTCGAACTCTCTGGACCAAATTGCTCTGGTATGCTTTAGTACTAGTACACAGTACCAGTACGGTTTTTTCCAGTTTTTTTTTTTTTTTTACCTTTTTCACCGTTTTGCATTTCCAATCCATTCCTAAGCCAACCAAATCCATCCCAAACCTCTCCAACACATTTTCTACCCCAAACCTATTTAATACAAGTTCTAAGAGCTAAAATTTCATATTTTTCACTTATTAAAACTAAAATTCAATTATTATTTTCACTAGCATTCTAAATCTCTACTTTTCCAATTCTACCAAATTCAAACATACATCACTACACATATCCACCTTTTTACAACAATTATTTACTATATATCTATATACATATATAAAAAGAAAATGCGGGGTGTTATAGTAAACATATGTATATTATTGGTTAAATTATGAAAATGCCGATGTCTAATTAAGTTTAATTGCTATATATACCTCTCTTAACTGATGGATGGTTATATTTATAATATGCTCATGGTTATTGTAACGCCCCAAAATCCACCTTGGACGGCATTACTATCTACAACTATTCACATCATGAGAGCTATTACTAAAATCCACTAATAAAGAAAATTTCATTCATCATACATAATATCTACAACATCATCTTAAAAGAATATGTCAAACCATGGCCATTATATCCAAAAAAATATGTCATACTATGACAATTACATTCAAAAAAATCAAACTTAATCTTGCAGCCGAATAATAAAAATATTTAACATGAACATTATCTCAAAAGGAATTTTCTAGTCTGTGATATAGAAATAACAATCCTAGATATCCCCCTCCGGATCCACACACCCATCCACTTGAGCTTCCCAAGATACCTGCTCATCAACTTCGAGTTCTTCCTCTGAGCCATAATCTGAAAAATATGATGTTTGAGGGGGGGGGTGAGCACCAAGATCTGTAGGTAAATACTCCCAAACTAGACAAGGTTTAGAAAACAGATAAAATAAATCGGACTCATTTTACAAATATCACATACAATTTTTGAAAGAAAACCAGGACATTTTAATGGATCTCAGGTTTGCATAAGAGCAATAATTAAAAGAAAGAGTGAAACCAATTTCCAACAACAATGATACCACGAGATACCAATCCACAACCACCACCCTAAACCATAACCATAGTGGATCTCAATCCACCGTTTCCATAATAAACAATAATCAACAATGTATATCTGCATCTCAAATCACAACTTGTATCTTAGGTATAATGTCTGATTCGCATGAATAAACACATCGAGAATATCCTGACCCACACACACACACACCAAAATCCTCTCAAGGATATACTACTTTAGGAAGGGCTTATGCCAATACAATGGCAGTGACAAATCCAACTCAGGAATATTATACTAACCCTCATCCTCGGTATCCGTGAGCGAATAATGGTTTGGTCCTTACAAGGCACCAACCTACTACGAGTGGTAGAAAAAATTCAAACCCACACGAAGTAAGAAACGCATCTACCCGCTCTACCATACCCAATCAATGACCACCCATGGTCATCCAAACATCCTCAAGAGATACAATACTCAACAATTTCTCAATAATAAATCATAATCCAAAATTCCCAAATTTTCACAAGTAGTATTTCAATAGAACAATTTAAGAAAACATGCAAGTGATCATCACAAATACCATTTTGAGGTTCAATATAAAGCACTAAAGTTTTAAAATCAAGAACAAAGGATAAATTAAGAGAAAAATTCATTTATCTTGAAAACTAGGGTTTTGAGTTAAGAAAAAGAGATTTAATGGTTATTCCACGATAGACTTGTTTAAACATGGTAATGTTTGCAAGAAGATCAAGAATCAAAGATTTACTAACAAATTAATAAGATTTAGAGTTAAAAGAATACATATAAGTAAACCCTAGCCTTAATGTAAGAGAATAGGAAGAAACCGCTACTGTAGTCTTGAGATTGATCCACTTCAATGTGAGAATCCCCTTGATTCTTTGTGTTTTTCGCCTTCTTTCTTCTTGTCTAAGGATTTCTAGGGTTAGAAGTATTGAAATGGGGCTAATGGAGACATCCTTAAGTATTTATAGTGGAAAAAGGGCCGTCTGATCACGACTTTAAAATTTCAGATTTTTATAGAGTGTACTGATGCGGTTTGTCTGGATTTTTTGTTTTCACCTGTTTTTCGTTTCAAATCCATTCCAAACCCTTGAAAAACCAACCCAAACTTACACAACATACATTTTTTATATCGAACATAGGTGGTACAAGTTCTATTACATGTGGGGGTTTATAATCCACCCCCTTAAAGAAAGTTTCATCCTCAAAACTTACCTTAAGTAGAGAACAAATGAGGGTACTTCGCTTGCATCTCCAGCTCTGGTTCCTAGGTAGCTTCCTCCACCCAATGATGTTTCCATAAGACTTTCACTAGTTGGATGACTTTATTGCAAAACACCTTCTCCTTGGTATAAAAAATCTTTACCGGTTGTTCTTTATATGTTACTCCATCTTGAACTTCAATATCCTCTAAATCCACGACATGAGTTGCATTCGATTAACACTTTCTCAACATTGAAACATGGAACACGTCGTGTACTCCTGACAACTGAGCTGGTAACCAAAGTTGATACACCACTTTTTCCACTGCTTTAATCACTTCAAATGGTCCGCTATACCTTGAAGCTAGTTTACCCTTCTTGCCAAATCTCAACACTCCCTTCTTGGGTGACACCTTGAAGAACACATCGTCCCCCTCTTGGAATTCCAATGGTCTTCGTCTTCTATCCGCATAACTTTTCTATCTACTTTGGGCCGTGAAAAGTCTTTCCCGGATAAGTTAAATTTTCTCCACAGTCTCCCGAACAATTTCTGGCCCAAACAAACTACTCTCTCCAGCTTCTAACCAACAAGTCGGGGATCTACATGGTCTTCCATACAATGCCTAATAAGGATCCATTTCAATACTTGCCTGATAGTTGTTGTTAAATGCAAATTCCACTAGCGGTAAATGGTCACTCCAACTTCCCTTTAAGTCCAGCACGCAAGTTCGTAACATGTCTTCCAAAATTTATATCACCCTCTTGGATTGGGCATCCATTTGGGGATGAAAGGCGATGCTAAAATATAACTTTGTCCCCATAGCTCGTTGTCAACTTTGCCAAAATTGTGCCACAAAATTAGAATCACAATCCAACACAATAGAGAGTGGAACTCCATGCAATCTAACAAGCTCACAAATATAAAGCTTCCTCAAGGTCTCTAAAGTGTTAGCGGTCTTCATACTCATGAAATGAGTGGGCTTGGTGAGTCTATCAATTATGACCCATACAAAATTATACGCTCGTGAAGTTCGTGGAAAGCTAGACATGAAATCCATGGTGATGTGATCCCACTTTCACTCTGGGATAGGTAAGGACTGGAGTAATTCTCATGGTTTTTTATGTTCAATCTTCACTTGCTGACACACTACATATCATGCTATGAACCTTGTCACATCGCTCTTCATTCCCTTCCACTAATATTGACGCTTCATGTCTCTATATATTTTTGTGCCACCAGGGTGGATAGCAAACTTAGAGCGATGACACTCTCCGAGTATCTCCTCCTTTAGGGACAAATCATCGGGTACACATAGCTTTTCCTAATATCTCATTTCTCCATTCCTCAAAGACCAACCTTCGATTGCTTCCCCATTTTCCAATTTACCTTGAATCGACTCTAAGTAGGGATCCAAGCATTGCAACTCCACAACCCTACGTTGGAGGATAGGTTGAGCCATAAGGTTAAACAAGCATGGTTGGGATCCATCTCCTCTAACCCGTAGATCATAGTCTCCAAGGGTATCTATCATCTTTCATTTACTTGCAAGAGCATTGAGTTCACCCCGAGACTTTCTGCTAAGTGCATCTACGACTACATTAGCCTTTCCCGGATGGTAATTGAGTGTGAAATTATAATCTTCTAGATATTCAATCCACCTTCTTTGTTGAAGATTCAAATCTTTCTGTGTGAATATATACTTAAGGCTCTTATGATTAGAAAACACTTGAAACATTTCTCCATACAAATAACACCTCAAGAACTTAAGAGTAAAAACCACAGCGGCAAGCTCTAAGCCATGAGTGGGATAGTTCTGCTCATAAATCTTTAGTTACCTCGAGCCACGAGCAACTACCTTACCTCCTTGCATTAGCACACATTCCAAGCCTCATAAATCAGCCTTGGTGTAAACATCATACCCTTACCCACTGCTTGGAATAATGAGGACATGAGCCGTTGTCAACTTCTCCTTCAAGGTGCTAAAGGAAAGTTCACACTCTTAAGTCCACAAGAATCTTTCCCCTTTTTTCGTAAGGCGAGTCATTGGAATCACTAGTTTTGAGAACCCTTCCACAAACCTCTGGTAGTAGCCTGCTAATCCCAGGAAACTACGTATTTCGGTCACATTCTTCGGTGGTTCCTATTTCATCACGACTTCAATCTTTGCGAGGTCAACAGCTACACCCTGTTCTGACACAATATGACCAAGAAATTTCACTTCCTTCATCCAGACTTGCATTTACTCATCTTTGCATATAACTTATGCTCTCTCAATGTCAGTACCACAATCGAGAGATGGCATTCATGTCCCCCTTGTGTTCGTGAATAAATCAATATGTCATCAATAAACACGATAACAAACTGATCGAGTTATGGTTAGAATACCCTGTGTATCAAATCCATAAAGGCTGCAGAAGCATTAGTCAATCTGAACGGCATTACTGTATATTTGAAATGACCATATCGGATATGGAAAGTTGTCTTAGGAATATCCTCCTCCTTGATACGTAGTTGATGGTAGCCTATATAAAGATCAATCTTTGAGTAATACTGGGACCCCTCAATTGATTGAAAAAAACATCAATCTGTGGCAATAGATATTTATTCTTCACTGTCACCCGATTTAACCTTTAATAGTTCGTGCATAACCGAAGTGTTTCGTCATGTTTCTTTACAAAGAGGACCAGGCTCCCCAATGTGAAGTGCTTAAACGGATAAACCCAATAGCCAACAGATGGTTCAACTGCTTCTTTAGTTCCTTCAACTCCAAAGGTGTCATTCTATAGGGTGCAATGGATATGGGTTCGATTCCCAGATAGAGATCAATCTTAAACTCAATTTCTCTCTGTAGGGGTAACCCGAGTAGTTCATCTGGGAGAAAACTGAAAAATACGACACTATCAATACCATATCTGGTTGTGATCTATTCCGATTATCTCCCATCAAGCTAGCTAAGAAACTTAAATGGCTCCCCGCCTTAGCTTTCAGGAATCTATTACCCGCAGCAAGAAATGGATGGGAAGAATTTAGATCATTCATGAAACTGAAAACTATCCCTCCTGGTAATTGAAATGAAATTCGCTTGCAAAAATAATCTATTACCGCACCAAAAGTGGACAACAAGTCCATCCCAAATATTGTGTCATACCCCTTCATGTCTAACGCAACCAAATCTACAATCAATTCTTGATCCCCAATTCGAAGCACGTAACCTCTACAAACCCTCCTAGTATCAAATTATTCTCCTGTAGGCATGCTAATACTCAAGCAATGTTCTAACTTTTTAAACTTTAATCCCAAACTAAGGGCATATATCGTGCGTATGAATGAATGAGTTGCACCAGGATAAAATAAAATCCGTGCCCAAGAAATATAAAGAAGAATGATACCTTCCACCACTGCTTTGGAAACGTCTTTCTCCAATTGGGTCAAAGTAAACACTTTTCCCTGATTTGCATTGGCTGGGACTGAAACTCTTAACGGTGTTTGCTGTAGCAGCTTCTGTAGTAGTGGCTTGTTTGCATTTACTTATCCTACTGCTTAATTGGTCTTTGTTGAAAACAATGGACAGATATTTTTTAAATGCCCGAAACCTCCACATGTGAAGCATTGATGTGGGTCAGTGCCTACTCTCTCTAGTACGCCCCCAACTACTCGAGTTGTTTGAAGTCTCTGTCCAACCGCCTAGTCTGGGCGATGGTATGGTGCCGCCCTCTTCACTCCACTGCCGCTAGCACCTGTCCGAATCGGACATCCCCTCATGAAGTTTTGTCGCCGCTGGTTGTCCTCTGTGTCTCTGTCCGCCAATGCAGCTCAGTCAACTAGATCCCCATAGTCTTGGATCTTGAGAGCCACAAGTTTCTTCCTAATGGTAGGCCTTATGCCTTGCTCAAAGCTTTTAGCCCTCCAAGCTTCTAACTGGTACGTAGCCAAGCTAACCCGTAAATCCTCGACAACTCCCACGTCATCACACATCTTCCTCATCCAATGAATCCACTTATCCGCATCCAAGGGGTGAGAGCTTCCTTAAAAAGTCGGTGGGCATTGCCTCAAGAATTCTAGAAGAATTATCATTCTTTAGTTTTCATTCCTATTGCTCGGTTCCGGAGCTAAGTGATGAATCCCCCCGTTGTGAATGTTATTCCCATTCTGGTGTTGCACCAGAGTGGTTAGCTCCCTTAGGCATTGGTATATGCCTTTCATGGAATCTGGAGGTGGTGGTGGGAGTGGGAGTGCTTGGTCACCAAGTCTCCACCCACGGCCATGTCCACATCCTCGTCCACCCTCCATCATGCACATTAATTCAAAATTTAGTTTCCCTGATGTACAAGACATCCTAACTATCACTTTAACCCAAAGTATAAGACTAGTGTAAGATTTAAATCAAAAATTTCATTCAACCTAGTACAACATCTCTAGTTGTAATTCATAACCTATAGTTCTCATGTAAGACCTAATTCCTAGGCTCTGATACCAAACTTTGTAATGCCCCAAAATCCACCTTGGATGACATTACTATCTAAAATCATTCACATCATGAGAGCAATTACTAAAATCCATTAATAAAAGAAATTTCATTCATTATACAGAATATCTACAACATCATCCCAAAAAAATATGTCAAACCATAGCCACTACATCCAAAAGAATATGTCAAACTATGACAATTACATTCTAAAGAATCAAACTTAATCTTGCAGCAGAATAACAAAAATATTTAACATGAACATTATCTCAAAAGAAATTTTCTAGTTTGGGACATAGAAATAACAATCCTAGATATCCCCATCCGGATCCACATGCCCTTCCACTTGAGCTTCCCAAGGTACCTGCTCATCGACTTCGAGTTCTTTCTCTAAGCCATAATCTGAAAAATAGGATGTTTGAGGGGGGTGAGTACTAAGCTCTGTAGGGAAATCCTTCCAAACTTGACAAGGAGTAGAAAACTTATAAAATAAGTCGGTCTCATTTTACAAAAATCATATTCAACTTTTGAAAGAAAACCAAGACATTTTAATGGATCTCAAGTTTGCATAAGAGCAATAATTAAATAAAAGAGTGAAACCAATTTCCAACAACAATGATACCACGAGTTACCAATCCCACAACCACCATTTTCACCCTAAACCATAACCACCATGGATCTCAATCCACCGTTTTCATAATAAAAAATAATCGACAATGTATATTTGTATTTCAAATCACAACTTGTATCTCAGGTATGATCCATGATTCACATGGACAAACACATAGAGAATATCCTAGCCCACACACACACCCCCAAATCCTCTCAAGGATATACAACTTTAGGAAGAGCGTATGCCAACACAATGGCATTGACGAATCCAACCCAAGAATAATATACTAACCCTCACCTTGGTATCCATGAGCGAATAGCGTATACCCAATCAATAGCCTCCTATGGTCATCCAAACATCCTCAAGAAATACAATACGCAATAATTTCTCAATAATAAATCATAATCCAAAAATTTCAAATTTTCACAAGTAGTATCCCAATAGAACAATTTAAGAAAATATGCAAGGGATCATCACAAAAATCATTTTAAGGTTCAATTTAAAGCACAAAAATTTTGAAATCAAGAACAAAGGATAAATCAAGAGAAAAATCTATTTCTCTTGAAAACTACGGTTTTGAGTAAAGAAAAGAAGATTTAATGGTTATCCCACCATAGACTTATTTAAACATGGTAATGTTTGCAAGAAGATCAAGAATCAAGGATTTACTAACAAATAAATAAGATTTAGAGTCAAAAGAATACATATAAGTAAACCCTAGCCTCAATGTAAGAGAATAGAAAGAAACCCCTACCTTAGTCTTGAGATTGATCCATTTCAATGTGAGAATCCCCTTGATTCTTTGTGTTTTTCTCCTCCTTTCTTCTTGTCTAAGGTTTTTTAGGGTTAGAAGTGTTGAAATGGGGCTAATTGAGGCATCCTTAAGTATTTATAGTGGAAAAAGGGCCGCCTGATTGCGACTTTAAAATTTCAGATTTTTATAGAGCGTACCGGTATGGTAAGCTCTCTGGACTGCAGCGTATCGATATGCTATAGCGGTACAGTTTGTTTGGATTTGTCGTTTCCACCTGTTTTTCATTTCCAATCCATTCCAAACTCTAGCAAAACCAACCCAAACTTATACAACATACATTTTGTATATCAAACATAGGTGGTACAAGTTCTATTACATGTGGGGGTTTACAGTTATGAACACCAAACAATGCAGAATATTCTATACAATACTATCTATTATTATGTACATCATGCATGATATAGTAATGTATGTAATTGGGTCTGACGTAAAAGTCGATTGATTTGTTATAGACAGGTTAAGTCTCTGTAACACCCCAAAATCCACCTTGGACGACATTACTATCTAAAACCATTCACATCATGAGAAAAACTAATAAAATCCATAAATAAAGCAGATTTCAATCATCATACACAATATCTACAATATCATCCAAATGAATATGCCCAATCATGGCCATTGCATCCAAATATCAAATTTGATCTTGCAGCAGAATAAACAAAATATCATTCTTACAGTGTCTCAAAATGCATCTCCTAGTCTAGGACATAAAGAGAACAACTCTAGACATCTTCCTCGACATCCATGCTTCCATCCAATCAACTCCAAGCTCTTCCTCTAGACCCAAATCTGAAATGTCGTTTGTACGGGGTGAGCACTAAGCTCTGTAGGAAAATCCTCCCAAGCTCAAACAAGGATTGGAAAACATATAAAATAGTTCGGTCTTACTGTACAAAATATCGTATATATAACTTTGAAATAAAACCACGACAATTTATCAGATCTCAAGTTCATGCAGTAGCAATAAATTAAAAGAAGAGAAAAACCAATTTCCCAACAATAAACCATTCCAACATTAAACCTTTTCGACAAATAAACCATTTCAACATTAAACCATTTCCAACAATAAACCATTTTCAACAATAAACCATTTCACCCATATTTATATATGTATCCAATAATTTTGTATCATTATCCCCAAATTTCCATTAACCACAATGTACCATTACCCACCTTATGTATCTGTATCCAACAATTTTGTATCATTATCCCCAATTTTCCAATAACCACAATGTAAAATTACCCACCTTGTGTATCTGTATCTCTGGTAGGAAGTAAGACTTCACATGAATACACACATTGAGAATATGTTGGCCTACACACCCCCAATCCTCCCAACGATACACAACTTTAGGATTGACGTATACTGACGCATCGGCAGTAACGAATCCAACTCAAGAATAGTATATTAACTCTCAGCCTCGATTCCATGTGAGCGAATAATTGTTTGGTCCTCACAAGGCACCAACTTCACTACGAGTTGATAGATACGTTGCGAGGAGTAACGTTTCTATCCACTCTATGATACCCGGTCACATGGAGTAACGTATCTATCCACTCTACGATACCCAGTCAACGGCCACCCATGTTCATCCAAACGTCCACACAAGAGATACAATTCCATCCAGTTTCTCAATTCACAAGTAAATCAAAAACCCCCCAATTCCATGCATTTTTCTCATGGAACAATTTAAGAAAATAAGCAAGAGATAATCAAATATATAAGCAAGAGATAATCAAACCACAACTTCACTTAAAACATGGTAATGTTTGCAAGAACATCAAGAAACAAAGATTCCATAATAAATATCTAAGATTTAGATTCAAATATATATATATATATATATATATGCCCTAGCCTCAATGAACAAGAGTGAGAAGAAACCCCTACTTTGTTTCCTTAGTTTTGAGGGAAAAACTAGAGGTTTTGATTCAATCCAATGTGAAAATCTCCTTCAACCATGTGTTTCTCTTTTTTTTCTTACTCTCCAAGGCTTTCTAGGGTTATAAATGTTGAGAGGAGGCTAAGAGAAGTGTCCTTAAGTATTTATAGTAGGAGAAACAGTCCCCTGTGCGTAAATCTGAAACTCAAAATTGTTACTCATGTTTGAACGTCATTATGGCATTCGAACGTCAGTAGTGCAAATTACTACTTTACGTTTGAACGTCAATTAGCGTTCTAAAGTTAGTTGCTCCCAATTCTTTTAATTTTCCATCAAAGTTCTATTATACACAAAAGTATTGTGATGAACTGTCATTCAAACATCCATTCACGTTCGAATGGACTCCCATATTTAGCTGAAACTTCCAGTGAAGTGTTGACCTATTTATAAGTCGATTTGAAAAATTTTCATGAAATACTATTTTGTAGCCCTAGAAGTCTAGTATCTACTGTAAAAATTTTAGATCCAACCAATACCAGGGAAAAAGGTTAGGATCCAAATACTAAGGTAGTGTCAAAATTATTTCTACCCAAGTTCTATACAAAAATGTGTTTAACTCCAGAACACTTCCTAACTTCTACTTTTAC
This sequence comes from Ilex asprella, assembly GCA_023539305.1. Taxonomy (NCBI): domain Eukaryota; kingdom Viridiplantae; phylum Streptophyta; class Magnoliopsida; order Aquifoliales; family Aquifoliaceae; genus Ilex; species Ilex asprella. The sequence continues at coordinate 23,652,183 of CM042189.1, read as the reverse complement.
AACCTATAGTTCATGCTTCACTCACTACAAAAATCATTACGTTATTGTATAAAGATAGGAATGTGGGGGTTTACAGTCTCAGCTTAGCCAATGTTTTCAATTCATTACGTAGCCCTAGATTATGTCATAAGTGAATCATCAACCTGCCGGTTGAATATCTACGATGTTCCATTAGAATTGCTTGACCTTCTGGTGCATTGAGGATGTTTTACTATTACATGGTATAAAGTTGTCATATGAATAACCTAAGTGTTCAATTTGAATGGCTTGACCTTCTGGTTTACTAGGGTTGTTTAAATGATACATAAAACTGCCAATTAAATAATTCTAGTATTCCTCCTGAATGACTTGATCTTCTAGTATACTTGTGTGACACCCCAAAAATTCGGGGGTCCTTTATCAATCGTTGATAACTCGTCAACCTGCGGAAATACCCATAGATGTCGTTTAACCTGACACCACGTCAATAATATTCTCCATAGTAGTTCTGTATTCATCTAATTTAACCGGGGTCCAAAGGTACCCAAATGTATAGCAATTTAAGTCTATTTGTGTCATTGGAACCCAAGAACTCAAAGTCCAAAAGCATAGCAAGAAGACTTGAAGATTTCAAGAATTTGGGAAATCGTACCGGTATGGAGAACTTTCTGGACAGTAGCGTACCGGTACGCTCTGCCAAACACTGCCTATTTCACCTATTTTCCATTTCCAATCCTTTCAAAAACTTATCCATTTCATCCCAAACCTTACATAACATGTATTTGGGCATCCAACCTCGTTTATATAAGATCTATTACAACATTTGCATGTGAATTCATTTAATTACATACCAAACTAAATATTCATTGTAATGTCTTTACAATTTACTCAAAATAAAAGCCACATTCCGACTTCTTCATCCATGACGCTCAAAGTGAGAGTCGTCCACCGGCACGAACCCCGCACCTAAAATATTTTTTCATAAAGGGTGAGCCAAGCTTAATAGAGAGTTCCTTAAATAGGCTACTCCCCAACCCAAATGCACATGAAATGCCCATATGCAACCCATTTCACCATGCACACATTCCAAGCATGAATATGTTATTAAAGTTGGAAACTACCATGCAATACTAGGGAATGACATGAGACTCACTCTCACCATCCGATTCGAGCCCTTCCTAGCTCTTTGACACATGCAGTTGCTATTGTGCATTTGCCCATCATCCATGATCTTGAGCCCGTCCCGGCTCTCCAACGCATGCAATTTCCTATGTGTTTAATTTTGTCATTTATGTTATACATCAAATGACATTATCAATCCAGGGTCTTGTATGGGGTGAGTATTTATGGACTTACACCAATGACACCCAATCGACACGGGATTTATGGACTTCCACCAACGGTCCCGCATACACTGACACACTTTATGGACTAATACCAACGAAAGTGCGTATCCAAATCACCGGGCCTTGCACCAGAGGGATCTTCTAGCCCTTCTTGTTAACCCCGACCCTCATACCATGTAAACGGTGCTACTCGGCCAAGTCATTGACTTAGCTCCCTCGAGCCCACTCGTCATCCACCCATGCGGTGTTGACTCCTTTCATGCACAACCACATATTTAATGCAATGTTCTCGTGCATGTCCAATGTAATGTCTCATTGCAACCCTACTACAATGTTTAATATGCAATGTATGCCATATGAACCATTTTAAACCCAATTCATATAATTCATGACCAATTATATCAAAAGCATATAATTTTCATGTCTCACAATGTCAATAAACCAAAATGCATTTATCAATATTTTATCCAAAACTCATATCCAAGCATATTATCTCATATTAAGCAATAACACACTCTCAAATCAAGACATTATGAAAACACATAACATGCCCACAATTCACATAATTCAAGAAATTACATTTAGCAATTTCTACATACCCATTTTAAGATAGAATATATTCTACCTAATTTTAATACCCATTTCATTAAAATCAATTCCATAGGCAAGTCATATATATCTATATTAACCTACCCATTTCATCATAACATTTAGAGTGGTAAATACACTTAAGTAGGAGAATCCCCTACCTCTTAAAGTGTGAAACAGGTTGTAGAAGCTCCAAGGAACCAACCCAACTCAATCACAAGCTCTTCCAAGAATTTTGGTCTTCTCACCTTTAGTGAAAGCCCTTGTTTTTTGGTGTAGACGCGTAGCCCTTGACGAGGAGAACGACTTTCCCTTTTGGCCCGAACGGATCCGAGCACCGTAGCTTCGTAGATCGTAGAGAGAAAGTGAGCTTTTCTCTCTTTTCCCTCTCTTATGTCTCCCTCTTTCTATCGGCTAAAATAATGGGAAAAATCTGATTTTTTTCCCTATTTATATTTTTAGGATACTTGGCCCATAGTGCGCCACACGACCCTTTTTAATTTCGTGTCCGTTTTCGTCCCGAAACGATTAAATTTCGCTCCGATTCAATCTCAAAATATTTTAATTTTTTGTTGACTTCATTTATTTCAAAAATCTCATAATTTTCCCAAAACTTTCGTATTTGGATCTCCCGGGGTCTGACCGCCTCGTAAAGCGCGAAAAACTCGACTATAACGGAATTCGATGAAATTTGACATGGTCACTAAATTTTGCGAGAAAAATCCAACGGTGAGGTCCATTTTGTCACTTGAGCTCTGGAAAATTTTAGATTTACAACCCGAATAGTTGTAGCAATTTACTATTTTGCCCTTTATTTATAAAAGTTTAAATTTATCCGGATTTTTACAACTTGAGTTAGTCAATTGTTGCATATACGTACAAGCTAACCTAAGAAGTTGTTGTGTTATGGTTCAATATACATCAGACCTACCAGTTGACTCTCCAAGTGACAGGAAAAGTTGATTGTTGTAAGGTGATATTTTAAGTATTTAACCAATATAATGTATATGGGATCCTTAAACTGAAGGGTGCCTTTCATATTATTTTCTTTTAACAGTTCACCTACACATTTCGTTTACTTAGACTAGTTATCAATCTAAGCTCACATCACAAGCTGTCTAATATTACACTGTTTTAACAATAACTTCACTATTCTTATTTTAAATTCCAGCTATTAAAACTCTTCGTGGGATCGATCTTGGACTTAAACCGAGTAAACTACAATTCGACCACTTATACTTGGGTGTATGATATTGATCATGAAATAGATCGAATCAAGTTTTTGGTGTCATTGTCGGGGAGTAACGATAATTTAAAATATAATAGGGAAGTTGTTTATTTGTATTATATGTTTATAGATTGTTTGTTTACTTTTAATAGTTTATGTCTGTTCATTCATCAGTAGGTTCTATAAATTAGTCATCTCTTTCGCCTTCATCATCTTTATCTACACAAGCATCATTTGAATTAAGTATGGCTCAAAACGAACCTAGGGAACAAGACCCTAGAGAGCCAGAAGTAGTTCAAAATGTCCGACCTTTAAGAGAATATTTGCATCCTATACGAACTAATGTGCTGTCATGATTTGCATTTTCAATAGACGCTCCAAATACTAATATTAAGCTAGGGACAATACAGTTGTTAACACAGTTTCATGGTTTGGAAATGTAAAACCCCTATGTGCATATGAAAGAATTTGAGAAAGTCTATGGAACTTTGCAAGAAAATTCGAAAATGACTCGATTAAAACTTTTCCTTTTTCTTTGAAAGATAAAGCTAAACAATGGCTTAATTCTTTAAGAGCTAATTCTATTACAAGTTGGCAAGCTTTGCAAACTAAGTTTTTCAAAAAAAGTTTTTCCATGTGCATCGTACTAATACATTAAGACGTCAAATAATAAATTTTTCTGTGAAAGAAGGGAATTTTTTTTATCAATGTTGGGATGATTTGAGGATCTTCTCCAAGCTTGTCCACATCATGCATTGAAAAACTGGACTTTAGTTAGTTTCTTTTATGATGCTCTTCCATCAACCATGAGACAGTTTGTTGAAATGATGGCTCAAGGAGAATTTATGAATAAAAATCATGAAGAGGCAAATTATTTTTTTGAAACAATTTCTGAGAGTTCTCAGATATGAGACTCAACTTCTTCAAATATTGTGAAAACTAAGTCATCTACGTCTGAAAAATAAAAATGTGTTAAAAGAAGATGATGATTTAAGAGTTAAAATGACTAATATATCTCGAAAACTAGAAACCTTAGAAATGAAAAAAATAGAGCAAGTGTCTATTATTTCTTTTACTGGTCAAATACGTGAAATATGTGCATTGTCAGTACATCCTACTAAAGAATGTCCAACTATACCTGCATTTAAAGAAGTTTTGATTGAACAATCTAATGTTATTCCAACTTATACTGAGCCTTATCCAAATCCATATTCTGATACCTACAACCCATTATGGAGAAACCATCCAAATTTTAGTTGAAAAAATCACAACCTACAAATCAAACACAAAGTCCACCACAACCACATATTCAACAATAATATCAACCTTATCAACCTCCACATAGAAGTACCCTAGAAGATACTATGAATTAATTTATTCAGAGTCAAATGAGTTTCAATACTTAATCAACTCAAGCATTTAATGAGTTTAGAGCTCAAACTTGACAAAGTATTGAAGACATCAAGAGTCATCTACCTAATTTGACTCGGTCCTTGAGTATATCAGAGAAGGAAAAATTCTCATCCCAGCCTAAACCTCCACAAAGTCAAAGTTACGCTAATATTGTGTTCTCTGAACCTTCTCAAAATCAAGTACAAGCAATCACGACACTGAAAAGTGGTAAAGTGATTAATAAAACCATTAAACCAAAGATTCCTAAAAAAATACGTAAGTCAATTCCTGTAAATGAACCCCCTGAACTTGAACCTTCAGCAGAAAAACAACCAGAAATACAACATAAAGAAGATCATCCATGTCCTAGTCCTTTACATTTTCCTCAAAGGGTTAAAAAGCCCTCATTGGTAAAAGATTAGTCTGAAATTCTTGAGTTGTTTAAATAGGTAAAGATTAACATCCCTTTGTTAGATGCAATTAACAAGTGCCACCTTAATCTAAGTTCTTGAAAGATCTTTGTACGGTAAAAAAAAAATGAATGTACCAAAGAAATCATTTCTAACTGAACAAGTTAGTACTATAATACAGCATAACACTCTTCTTAAGTACAAATATACGTGTAGTCCTACAGTCTCATGAATCATTGAAAATTTTTGAGTTGAACAAGTTCTACTAGATCTTGGAGCCAGTTGTCATTTAATGTCATATTCCGTGTTTACACAATTAAGATTAAGTAAGTTGAAACCTACCAATGTTACACTGAAATTAGCAGACCGATCGATAAAAACTCCACGAGGAATTGTAGAAGATGTTATTGTCCAAGTTTATCAATTCTATTTCTAAGCAGATTTTATCATTTTAGATACACAACCAATTTTTCATGCATCTGCATACACACCTGTTATTTTGGGTCGACCTTTCCTAGCTTCATCAAATGCGTTGATAATTTGTAGTAATGGAGTCATGAAACTTTCATTTGGAAACATGACATTGGAATTAAATATTTTCAACATTGCAAAACAACCAATAGAAGAAGAAGAAGTGCATGAAGTAAATTGTGTTGAGTTGTTAACTCAGAGTTTATTTGAAAATATTTATATGAAAAAAGAGTTATACACATTAGAATCTATACCTGATACTGAATCTGAACATATATTAGCATGGAATCCAAAATGTGAAAAATTGTTGCCTAAGTCTGTAGAATCCAACGTCAAAGTTTATAAGCCAGAATTAAAACCTCTTCCAACTAACTTAAAAAATGTATTTTTGAGAGAAAATGAAATATATCCAGTGGTAATATCCTCAAAATTATTTAAAATTTAAGAAAATGAATTGACAAAAGTTTTAAAAAATTACCAAAGTATTATTGGATGGACAATAGCAGATATAACACTTCTTTGTACTCATTGTATCTATCTAGAAGAAGATGTTATACCATCTCATCAGATTCAAAGAAATTTGAATCCACACTTGAAAGAGGTAGTCTGCATTGAAGTACTTAAGCTATTATATACTAATATTATTTATCCTATGTCTGATAGTAAATGGGTTAGTCCTACACAGGTAGTACGTAAGAATTCTGGTGTCACTATAATAAAAAAATCAGGAAAATGAATTAGTCCTCATGCATACAGTCACTAGTTGGCATGTGTTTATTGACTATCGAAAGCTAAATGCCCTCACCAAAAAAGATCATTTTTCATTGCCTTTTCTAGATCAAGTGTTAGAAAGAATAGCCGGTCATGCGTATTGGATGGATATTCTGGTTATAATCAGATTGAAATTGCAATAGATGATCAAGAAAAAATCACATTTACATGTCATCTTGGTGCTTTTGCTTATAAAAATGTGCCTTTTGGATTACATAATGCCCCAACTAAATTTCAGCATTGCATGTTAAGTATATTTAGAGATATAGTAGAATGGTATTTAGAAGTTTTTATGGATGATTTCTTAGTATATGGTGATTCATTTCATTTATGTCTAGAAAATCTTGAAAAAGTTCATATTGTGAAGAAACAAACCTTTTTTCGAATTCGGAAAAATGTCATTTCATGGTTGCACAAGGTATTGTTTTAGGTCATATAGTCTCTGAAAAAAGGATTAAAGTTGATAAATTTAAGATTGATCTGATAACAAATCCTCCTCCACCGAAAATTATAAAGGATGTTCAATCTTTTCTAGTTCATGCAGGATTTAATAGAAGATTTATTAAAAATTCTAGTTCAATATGTAGATCTATATGCAATCTTTTATGTAAGGATATATTTGTAAAACCCGGGTAAATTTAAAATTTTTTCTGAAAAAGGGTAAAATGGTAATTTACCATTATAATGCGTATTTAAAATACTTATGTTCTAGAGCTCGAATGAAACAACAGACTTTTTCTTTGGATTCGTATTGCGAAATCTAGTTACCCTGCTGAATTTTGTCAAATTTTGAGATAGTCAAATTTCTGCATGTAGTTCGAGGCAACTAGGTGGCAGATGACCTCACGAACGTCCCCATAAATAAATTTAATAAAAAATTCTTATAATTGGATTAAATTTTAAATAAAATTAATTTGAACTTAAACCGGGATGTAATGAATCATTTTGGGATGAAATATGAACCCGAAAATAGAAAAACATGTGGTGTGATGTGTACCGCACATTCGGGACTATAAATATTGACCTAAATTAGATATTTAGGGAGAGATATTTCATTTGTTCAGCACGCCAAATGTGTGAGGAGAGAGAAAAGAGAAAGGAGAAGAAAAAATCAAGATCCTCAAGCTTCTCTCTTCGATTCCCGAAGTTCCATCGCTTGAATCAACTCGATCTAAGAACTAAAGCCAATCATGTTAACCAGGGCTATACAACCCCACCAAGAACGAGGGATTTCACCGAAGATCCAAAGAAGAGCTTTTGGGAAAATCAATATCATGGGGTATTGGAGGGTGTTCTAGAAGTTCTAGTCCTCAACTTATGCTACAAGAGGTAGGGTTCCTTCATACTCTGGTTCATTTCTAACCTACAATGTTCATAAAGGGCTGTTTTGTGGACTATTTTGGGACTATATTTTGGGTATTTTGTGGAATATTTTGGGGTTGTGTTTTGAGTTGAAATTGTGGACTATTTTTTGGGACTGCTCTGGGGTTGTATTTGGGAATGTTTTATGGCCTGTTTTGGGGCTACTATGTGACATGTTTAAGGGATGTTTTATGGGCTATTATACGGACTATTTTGGGGCTGTATTTTGGGTTGTTTGTAGGCTGTTATGTGGGTTGTTTTGTGGGCATGTTATATGTTTATATTATGCCTTGAGAATTAAGTGTGTGATTGCTTGATTATGTAGTAACATGCTTAGGGATGGAATTAGAAAGAAATGTTGACATATGTGTATTAATATATTGACATTGTGATGAATTTTTTGGAGGTTATATGTATATGATATAATTGTCCATGATACATGATGAAATGTGTGATTTAAGTTGTCCATGTGACATTCATTACATATGAGACATGACATTGATATGCGATGGTATATTACAATGCATTTGAATGGAGGCATACTATTCTTGGGTTTAGGCATGAATACGAGTGTGTGTGTGTGGGCATGGTTAATTCAAACATCATACTTGGTGGTTGAAGGGTGGGCTCGGAAAAGTGGGATTGAAGTTCCTACTGAGTCGCATGGTTGCATGCATGGAAAACTTGTGTCGGGTAGAGCAAGTAGGGCTAGACTCTCTGTCGGATGCAAAACCCGGTTATTGGTTTATTCACTTCTGTCGGTGCATGTCCAAAAAAGTGAATTAGACATACGGAGCCGGCGGTGAAATTCCAAAATTCGTTGCCCAACAAGTCACAAGATTTTGATTTATGAAAATACTCATTCAAAGAGTAACATCCAACAATAATAGGCTTTATAAACAGATGAATTTTATTTCAAATAATCATTGGATCGTTTTTTCATTAATTGACGATTTCATTGCACAAGTCCATTGCATTGTGTTGTGGGGGTCAGTGAGGACTTGGGTTAAAGTGCATGGATGAGTCTCTTCTCATTTCATAGCAAGACATGGTGAAATTCCAACATAGAGTTGCACACTCTTGGTTGGAATGCTATTATGTATGAATGTTGTATGTAAACATTGCAAATGCACTAGGGTGGGGAGTAGTCTTTGTAAGAGATACCTTATTGAGCATTGCTCACCCTATACAGGAAAATATTTTATGTGTGGGATATACGCCAATGGACGGCACTCACTCGGGCACTTAAGGAGGAAGAAAAGCCGAAATGTGGCTTTACTTTGAATTCCTATAAAATCAATGTGAAAATTATGATTTTTTAGCATGTAAATATTTGGAAATAGTTGTAATGGGACTCACATGGGCTGTTTTGAATGTAAATTTCTTGATGTATGAGTTTGATAAGAGCTTGGGTACGTTTTCTCAAAACTCCATATTTATGGACTATTTTTAGTCTAACCTTGCATGTATTTATATGAGTATGGATAAATGGACCTGGTGCGGTCAATGTTTACTCATAAATGAACCCGATGCGGTCATTTTTTTATATTGGGCCTCATATGGGTCATGTGAATATATATTACACAGGTTGTGCTTTGGGTAGAGTTTCCCGTACAGAGGAGACTCTGCCAAATTTTTGATAAATTTAGGACCCTGATAAATGGGACGCAATGATGTGGTATTGAGTTACTCTGTATCCACGAGTATTCCGCAGGTTGATGGGTAATCAACGGACACTCGGATTTTGGGGTGTCACAGCTTGGTATCAGAGCATAGGTATACAATTTACCTAAGGCTTGATGGACATGGGTCTACACCATTGCATTCATTGTGCATTACATATTATGTGCTTAAATTGCTATATGTTATGTGATATGTGTTATGTGAAATATATGAATGATAAAATGTATATGGAAAGGAGAAACATTAGGGTTAGAAAACATAACCTTGGATTTCGGAAAAGAATGAATGGGATAGTTTGGGGTGTTGATGTCTATTAGTGGTTGACACATGCTCTACTAGTTAGACAAGGAGAGAAATCTCAAAGTTTAAACTTGATCTCCATTTTGGATACTATGTAAGACTTTATTGCTATCTGACATATATAGATGGCTAATCGAGGAAGAGGACGCCAAGGTGATGGATGGAACAACAACAAACCACCACCGACCTTTGACCAATAAGCCTTTATAGAGGCTATTGGTACTGTGACTTCTACCATTTCACAAGCGAGTGTTGCGGCTGCCACCATTGCATAGGCTATGGCAACTGTGAGCCAAGGAGGGCCGAGTAACCTCAAGAGGTTCAAGGCACACCATCCTCCAACCTTCATGGGAGGAGGGGATCCGATGGTAGCCAATCATTGGTTCCAACAAGTCGGCAAGATCTTGGAGGCTATGGAGATCACCTCTGATGCCAATAAGATAAAGCTAGTTGCATTCCAATTGGAGGGAGAATCCCAAGAGTCATGGGATTGGGTCAAAGCCTCAAGGGACTTAGAGGCAATGACATCAGAAGAGTTTCGTGAGCTCTTTATAGGCAAATACTTCCCAGCGTCTGCCCAGCATGTAAAAGCCTATGAGTTCCTATACCTGAAACAAGGGACAGTGACGGTGCTCAAATACGTGGCTAAGTTCACTGAATTAGCCCAATTCGTCGATGAGTATGTGGCCATAGACATGGCCAAAGTGAGTAAGTTTGAGGAAGGCCTAAAATTATCCATGTGGGGTAAAATTGTAGGTCTTCTCCTACAAGACTTGGACTTGATGGTTGAGACTATTATGGTCATTGAGAGAGAAGTGGATGACGCACGAAACATTCAGGAGGCGGGTGTTAAAGATAAGAGGAAGGAGAGCCAACCTTTTTCTTTGGGTTGGGGAAAAAACAAAAGACTTCGATTTCCCAAGGGTTTCAGGGACAGGGCGGCGTCTATCAAGGCCAAGGTCAAGGTCAATCCTCCCAAGACGGGAGAAATCAAAGGCCTTGTTACCCGACAAGCCAAAGAACTTGTTTCCATTACCACCAACGTGGGCATATGAAACAGGATTATCCTCTGCGGTAGGGATCTCAGAGCTATGAAGCATCCCAGTCCTAGTCTTCAGTGGGACAGGCACAGACGCATTTTATTCCTCCCTACCCCACCATGGGCCAGGGAAGCCAATACTAGTTCTAAGGTGCTACACAAGGCCCTATTACTTCACAGACGTGAATCCCTCAATCGGGCTAGATGGGCCAGAGCGTGGGTCGAGGTCGAGGCCAACGCACCCATGTTGGGACTTCAGGGACCTAGGGCCATGTTTACACCATTTTGCCTCAGATTGAGCTAGCAGATCATTCGATTATCCAAGATACATTTCTACTCTCTCGCTTATGGGCAAGGGTAATATTTGACTTTGGTGTATCTTATTCCTTTATTACTGCATCATGTGTGAAAGATTTGGGCTTAGAGGTTGAAACCTTGGAAGAGTCATTGCATGTGAGTTCTCCCTTAGGAGTTAGGGTGAGTATTGATCAGATATGTCGGGATTATGAGTTAGAGATCTCAGAGATTCTACTCATCATAGACCTTAGGATCATAGACATGTCAGAGTTTGATGTTATCCTTGGTATGGATTGGCTGACGGCACACCAAGTCGTCATTGATTGTGATTAGAAGAGGGTCACTGCCCACACACCGGATGGTGTTTATTTCATGTTTCAGGGGGATAAGCACGATGCTTTACCCCATGCCATGTATGACTCTAGATGGCATGGGCAGTTGACAGGTTGGCTAGCAAGCCTTACCATGGAGGACGAGACGGGACAGGAGTTGGGTCTACCTCGGATGATTTGTGAGTTTGAGGATAATTTTCTGGATAAACTACTAGGATTTCGTCCACATAGGGATGTAGACTTCATTATTGAGTTGCCCCCTAGTACATCTCCTATTTCTATGACGCTGTATAGAATGACACCAGTTGAGTTACAAGAACTCAAGGTCTAGTTGTAGGAATTGTTGGACATGGGCTTTATTTGACTGAGCACTTCACCTTGGGGTGCTCCGGTGTTGTTTGACAATAAGAAGGACAAGACCCTTCGGCTATGAATAGACTATTGACAGTTGAATAGAGTTATTATCAACAATCGATACCGTTTGTCAAGGATTGACGATTTGTTTGATCAACTAAGAGGGGCACGGGTTTACTCTAAGATAAATCTCTGCATCGGTTACCATTAATTGAGGATTACGAAGGCGGATATCCATAAGACAGTGTTTGGGACACGATATGGGCATTTTGAGTTCACAGTGATGTCATTTGGATTGACAAATGCTCCAGCAGCATTCATGGATCTCATGCATCGGGTGTTCCAACCCTACCAAGATCAGTTTGTCGTAGTCTTTGTTGATGATATTTTGATCTACTCTAAGTCTAAAGAGGAGCATGAGGGTCACTTGAGGATTGTTCTTCAGACCTTGAGAGACCATCAGTTGAAGTTCACCAAGTGTGAATTTTGGCTGACTAAGGTGAAATTCTTGGGACATGTGGAGTCAGCTTTGAGTGTATCAGTGGACCCGAAGAAGGTTGAGGCAATTATGAGTTGGGAGTGACCGAAGTTAGTTTTCGAGATACGCAGTTTCTTAGGATTGGCGAGGTATTACAGGAGGTTCATTAAGGATTTCTTCTGACTAGCTACACCTATGTCGAGATTGACCTGGAAGGAAGTCAAGTTTCAGTGGGATGATTCATGCGAGAAGTCATTCCATAGTTGAAGAAGAAGCTTTCTTTAGCTCCTATTCTGATCATCCCAAAAAGGGGACAGAGGTACATAGTATATTGTGAAGCCTCTAAGGACGGACTTGGATGTGTTTTGATGCAGTACGGGTAGTGGCTTATGGTTCTTGGCAGTTAAAGAACTATAAGCAAAATTATCCCACACATTAAATTGAGTTGGCGGTCATTGTCTTTGCCTAGAAGGCTTGGCGTTACTATTTATATGGTGAACAATTTGGGGTGTTTTTGAACCATAAGAGTCTAAAGTACATCTTTACTCAATGGGACCTCATCATGAGGCAACGCATGTGGATGGAGTATCTAGAGGACTATGACTTCACTTTGCATTACCATCCCAATAAGGTGAATATGGTGGCTGATGTACTTAGCTGGAAGTCACGAGAAGTCTTGGCTAGTGTGGCTTCCCGGGAGTGGTAGATGCTTGAGACTGTAGAACAGTTCGGGCTATGGTGTATGGGGTAGGCTCAAGGCACTTTGAGAAGTTTGGTGGCTATGCTTTCCTTACTGAACAGAGTGATTGAGTCTCAGGGGTAGGACCCGGAGATATTGTCCATCAAGGACCGAGTACGGTCAGGGACAGGTGATGGGGGCTGAATTATTCACTCGGATGATAGTTTTCCATACAGGGGAAGGATTGTGGTTACCCAGTCTACGGAACTGAGAGAGGAGATCTTTAGGGAATTCCATTGCTATCGTTTCATTGTACACCCCGATGGCACAAAGATGTATCAGGATCTTCGTCGCCAGTACTACTGGAGTGGGATGAAGAAATATGTTAGGAATTTTGTTAGTAGATGTCTCACGTGTCAGCAAGTGAAGGCTGAGCACCAGAGATCAACAGGGTTACTCCAGCCTTTGGAGGTAGTTAAGTGGAAGTGGGAGCATGTCACGATGGATTTTGTAACTCACTTGCCACGAACATCGCAAAGGCATGAAGCTGTGTGGGTAATAGTGGACCGACTTACCAAGTAGGCACACTTTTTGGAAGTGCGAATGACTTTCACACTAGAGGAATTTTGCAGGTTGTATATATGAAAGATTATCCGGTTGCATGGGGTACCCGTATCTATAGTATCGAATCAGGATCCCAGGTTTACGACTCATCTTTGGGAGAGTATTCGGCGAGTCATGGGGACACAATTGACGATGAGCATTGTTTTTCATCCCCAGACGGACGGTCAGTCGGTGAGGACCATCCAGAAACTAGAGGACATTCTACGAGCATGCATCCTAGATCTCAAAGGTAGTTGGGAAGAACATTTACCCTTAGTGTTAGTGGAGCTCGCCTACAACAACAGTTATCAGACGAGCATACAGATGGCACCTATGAGGCACTATATAGAAGGCCTTGTCGATCTCCGGTTTGTTGGACGGAGGTAGGAGAAAGACCCTCTACGGGTCCAAATTTGGTTAGGGACACCTCGGAGAAGGTGGACTTGATACAGAAGTGTTTTTTCACAGCTCAAAGCCGGCAAAAAAACTATGCCGACAGACGGCGGCAACCTCTGGAGTTTGAGGTGGGAGATCATGCCTTTCTAAGGATAAAATATAATTTTCTCCCCTATTTATATTTTTATAAGCTTGGTACACAAAGCGCCACACGTCCCTCTTTTCCTAGGTCTGTTTTGTCTCGAAATGATTAAATTTTGTTGTGGTTTAAGTGCAAAACATTTTTATTTTAACTCGATTCCATTAATTTTTCACATTTTATAATTTTATAAAAAAAATCATTTTTTTGACACTCGAGGCCCAAATCGCCTTGTGAAACACGAAAAAAATTAACTATCTCAGAATTCGACGAAAATGAACAGGATAACTAGATTTCGCGCGACGAATCCAACGGTGAGGTCTGTTTCATCATCGGAGCTCTAAAAAATTTTAGATTTTCAATCCGAACCGTAGTGGCAATTTACCGTTTTGCCCCTTATTCTTAAAAAGTCAAATTTACATTGGTTTTAAATTGTATTAGGTCAAGGAAAAGATAAAAAAAACCTTATGTTATTTACTATACAAAAAAAACTGTAAATGATACACAAATAAATTATTTTACTACAGAGAAAGAATTAATTGTTGTTGTGTTTGCAATAGATAAATTTTGTTCGTATCTTGTTGGATCATCAATTATTGTATTTACAGATCATGCAACTTTAAAATATTTACTCACTAAAAAAAAAAGGTAAGCCACGTCTCCTACTTTGGATTTTGTTACTTTGAGAATTTGATCTTTTCATTAAAGACAAGAAAGGAGTTGAAAATATGGTAGCAAATCACGTGTCAAGGCTAAATTATGGTATAAAGGAAGAACCAATTCCGATTAAAGAAGCCTTTCTAGATGAACAATTTTTTTTGCAATAAAAGAAGTATCATGGTATGCAGATATAGTCAATTATTTAACTACTGGTACTATTCTTTCTCATTATACCTAGACTGATATAAACAAGTTTCTAAGTGAGGTATGTAATTTTTTCTATAAAGATCCTCATTTATTTAAATACTGTAAAGATCAGATAGTAAGACGTTATGTACCTAATCATGAAATAGGTCATGTAATTTAGTTTTGTCACTCTGAAGCTTGCAGAGATCATTTTGCTTCAAAGAAAACTTCTGCTAAAATTTTGCATTGTGGATTTTATTGGCCAACATTTTTTAAAGACGTACATATCTTTTGTTTAAATTGTGACAGATTTCAAAGAATGAGAAATATTTCAAAAAGAAATATGAAGTCGTTAAACCCTATTTTAATTGTTAAAATTTTTTATTGTTAAGGCATCGATTTTATGAGACCATTTTTCCCATCCTTTGGATATCTATACATTTTGGTTGCAGTCATTTATGTCTCTAAATGGGTAGAGGCAATTCCATGTAGAAATAATGATATATTTTTAAAATAAATGGTCAAAGGCATAAACCCTATTATGATGGATTCACTCAAGAGGTAACTACTATGCAACTTTAGAGCCAAACTATGTGTTTTGAAAAATTTATATTGTTAATTGATTATATATAGTAGTACTAATTGTTTGTTGCTTGATTTATAGATTAGGTTTTGAAGTATCAATTATATTACCTTCCACACTTTATTAGCATTTCTATATTTTTATTGTTTTAAGCATTAGAAATAATGTTTAATTTAAGTTGGGGGAAGAGAATTATTTAAAATTAAAAAATTAAAATTTTTGTTTTGTTTTGTGTTTTCGTAAATTTGTTGGTCTTTGTAACTGACAGACATTAAAGAACTAAATAGTGAGTCAATTTTGAGTCGTTTTTAAAAATTTTCAAAAAATAATTGTATAATGGACGAGAAACTGTTTTGGTTAAGTTTAATTTTATCACGCCATTTTCTAAAAGACATACATTCGTTAATCATGCAAAAAGCTAGATTTGTTAGAAATTTAGAAATTTTTGAAAGTCAAGCAAAACCCTTGTGCGGAAAAAGTTCATTTGCTAAACGTCGACGAGCAGATCGTCTCGGTGGTTGTATAAGATGTGGTTGTTTAATGCATTTGAGACATATAATCAGTGTGCAGAACCAATTTCAAGTTGAGCATTAGATTGTCTTCAGTGGATTAGGTATGGGCAGAGTAACGAAAATCCTGAGACACCATCCTATTCTACTCCTATGTTGTCAGGATATGTGAGAAGTGAAATTAACCGTGTCACTGGTGTTATTGATTTGCAAGATTCTGATTCTGATTTGATCAAATGATGAATAATTTTGGGAATGGTACAGAAAATGTAAATAACTATAGATTAATTAGGAACATGAGTAAATAATAAATAACAAACAAATAATTAATAAAACCAATTTTTTGAAAAAAAAAAGAGTGGTTAGCAAGTGATGTAGAATGTTTTAAGTTGTAATTAATTTTGTAACTACAGGAGACTAAAGAAAATAGAAAATCAATAGTTATCATAGATCAAATGTTGCTTAATGTGCAAACAAAGAAATCCTCACTCCCATATGCTATGTTACAGGGACAAGGGAATGATTGTAGATTCTACATGGAAAACGGTGGAGCATTTTGCACCATTATATAAGACTTCTCTAAAGAAAAGTCATGGAGTATAGCCTGAAATTCAACCTGAGGTACCACCAGCACCATAAGAAGAACCATTCCAAGCACCTGAAGAATTTTCCCCACAAGAATAGCCTACACCACAAGAAGATTAGCCGTACATACCAGTGGATGACAAGACCAACACACAAATCTTACTAGGGTTGGGGACCACTGTTACCCACCTTGGAACTAGCATCACTCAAATCAATCAAAGCATGGCTGATTATGAGCAGAATCAAACTGAGATTTTAAGGTTACTCAAATCGTGTTTTGGTGGAGGCCCGTCTACATCTTGATCTGAGATAATGGAGATTCTACAAAAGTTTTGCTATCTTTTACTTGTGCACTTGAATTTATTTTATGTTTTGAACTTGTTTTGGGTTTTAAACTTGTTCATGTTTGTAAGTCTGTTTTTGTTGGTTAATATAGAATTGATCTAGATACGGCAAAAATACCCTGTGCATCAAATCCATGAAGGCTATTGGAGCATTAGTCAATCCGAACGGCATTACCATATATTCTAAATGACCATATCGGGTACAAAAAGTTGTCTTAGGAATATCCTCTTCCTTGAATCCCAATTGATGGTACCCTGTGCGAAGATCAATCTTGGAGTAATACTTAGAACCCCTCAACTGATCAAATAAATAATTAATTCGTGGCAATGGGTATTTATTCTTCACTGTCACCCGATTAAACCTTTGATAATCTGTGCATAACTGAAGTGCTTTATCATGCTTCTTCACAAAGAGGACCAGGGCTCCCCAAGGTGAAGTACTTAATTGGATAAACCCAATAGCCAAGAGATGGTCCAACTGCTTCCTTAGCTCCTTTAACTCTAAAGGTGTCATCTGATAGAGAGCAATGGATATAGGTTTGGTTCCCGGATAGAGATCAATCTTAAATTCAATCTATCTCTGTAGGGGTAACCAGGGTAGTTCATCTGGGAAGACATCCATAAAATCTAATACTATCAACACCACATTTGGTTGGGGTCTATCCCGATTATCTCCCATCAAGCTAGCTAATAAATTCAAATGGATTCCCACCTTAGCTTTCAAGAATCTACTACCTGTAGTAGGAAATGGATGGGAAGAATTTTGATCATTCTTGAAACTAAAGACTACCCCTCCTGGTAATTGAAATGAAATTTGTTTGTCAAAATAATCCTTTTTTGCACGGAAAGTAGACAACAAGTTTATCCCAAATATTATGTCATACCCCTTCATGTCTAATACAACTAAATCTACGATCAATTCTTGCTCCTCAATTCGAAGCACACAAACTCTACACACCATTTTTATATCCAATCGTTCTCCTATAGGCATGTCAATACTCAAGTCATGTTCTAGCTTCTCAAATTCCAATCCCAAATGAAAAACATATATAGTGCCTATGAATGAATGATTCGAACTGGGATCAAATTAAATTCGTGCCCAAGAATTATAAAGAAGAACTATACCTTTCACAACTACATTGGAAAGTCTTTCTCTAGTTGGGTCAAAGCAAACACTCTTCCCTAATTTACACTGGCTGGGGTTGGAGCTCCTAACGGTCTCTGTTGTAGTAGCTTCTATAGTACTAGCTTGTTTGCATTTAATTGTCTAGCTGCTTGATTAGTCTATGCTGAAAATAATGGGCAATTATTTTTGAAGTGCCCGAAACTTCCACATGCGAAGCATTGACGTGGGTTAGTGCCCTCTCTCTGTTACGCCTCCAACTCTTCGGGCTATCAGGAGTCTCTGTCCAAACGCCTGGTCTGGGTGACGGTGTGGTGCCGCCCTGTACACTCCACTACCGTTAGCACCCGTCTGGATCGAATCTCCCCTCATGAAGTTCCGTCGTCGCTGGTTGTCCTCCGTGTCTCTCTCCACCAGTGCAGCTCTGTCAACAAGATCCCCATAGTCTTGGATCTTGAGAGCCACAAGCTTCTCCCTGATGGCAGGCCTCAAGCTCTGCTCAATGCATTTTTTCCTCTTACTTCGGTAGATATGAACTTCATAGCATAGTGGGATAGCTCATCAAACTTCCTCTCTTAATCTTCCACCATCATGCTACTCTGTCATAGAGCGAGGAAATCTACACTCATCATGTCCCTGACTGATTTTGGAAAATACTTGTCTTGGAAGATCTGATCAAACTCCTCCTAAGTAAGAGCATCCGTGTTCCTCCTTCTCTTCACTGAGTCCCACCAATGATCTGCCTCCCCTTCTAGCAGATATGTAGCTAGGTCGACCCGCAAATCTTCGGCAACTCCCATACTATCACAAATTTTCTTCACCCGGTGAATCTATATATCCACATCCAAGGGGTTAGAGTTTCCTTAAAAAGCAGGTGGGTGTTGACGTAGAAATTCTCGAAGAACTACCATTCTTCGATTTTCGTCCCTGTTGTCCCGCATATGAGCCAATGGATGAACTCTACCATTGTGGTTGTTGTTCCTATTTTGGTGTTGTACCAAAGTAGTTAGCTCTATAAGGCATTGGTATATGCCATTCATGGCATCGTGAGGTGGTGGTGGTGGTGGATTTGCTTGGCCACCACGTCCCTGTCCACGTCCACCCTTCATCTTGCACATCAATTCACAACTTAGTTTTTTCGATGTACAAGACACCCTAATTATCACGTTAACTAAAACATAAGACTTATGAAAATTTTAAATCGCAATTTCATTCGACCTAATCCTACTTCTCTAGTGGTAATCCCTAACCTACAGCTCTCATGTAAGACCTAATTCCTAGGCTCTGATACCAAAACCTGTAACGCCCCAAAACCCACATTGCACGGCATTACTATCTAAATTATTCACATAATGAGAGCAACTAAAAAGTCCATCAAAAAATAAAATTTCATTCATCATACATGACATCTATAACATCATCCCAAAAGAATATGTCAAATCATGGTCATTATATCCAAAAAAATATGCCCAACTATAGCAATTACATCCTAAAGAATCAAAATTATCTTGCAGCGGAATAATCAAAATGTTAGACATTACGTTGTCTAAAAAAAAACTTCCTAGTGTAGCCCCTAAGAGCATGTAGCTCTAAATCTCCATCTCAGGATCCACGTTCTCGTCTATTGAAACTTTCCAATGTGTTAGGTCATCAACTCTAAGCTCCTCCTCTAGGCCATAATCTGAAAAGATATTATTTGTAGGGGGTGAGCACTAAGCTCTGTAGGAAATTCCTCCCAAACTAGAACAATGTTTTGAAATATATAAAAATTGTCGATCTCATTTCACAAATATCATGTATAGCTTTTGGAGTAAAAATAGGGACATTTCAGTGGATCTCACACAATAGCAATAATTAAATGAAACAGTAAACCAATTCGCACAATAAATAGTTTTCACAATAAACCATAGCCAACAAAATATACCATTCTCCACAAGGTATGCCATTTTTTGCACAGCAAATCAAGCCACAACAGGTATAACAATTATAGTATGTATCTCAAATATGATTTATGATATCGAATGAATAAATCCATTGAGAATATTCTGGTCCACACACATACCCAAATCCTTGCAAGGAGATACAACTTTAGAAAGGGCGTGTACCAACACAATGGGAATAATGAATCTAACCCAAGAATAGTATACTAACTCTCTACCATGGCACCCGTGAGCAAATAGTAATTTGGTCCTCACAAGACATCAACCCCACTATGAGTGGTAGAAAAAATTCAAACCCACACAAAGTAAGGAACGCATCTACCCACTCTACGATATCCAGTCAATAGTCACCCATGGTCATCTTAACATTCATAAGAGATACAATACCAACCCGTTCCTTCAATTCATAAGCCTATTTCCACACATCCCTCAAATTTTACATGCATTATTTCAATAAAACAATTTAGTAAAATATGCATGAGATCATCCACAAATACCATTTTTTGTTTTTCAATATAAAGCACTAAAGTTTTGAAATCAAGAATAAAGGAAAAATCAAGAAAAAATCCATTTCTCTTGAAAACTAGGGTTTGAAGACAAAAGGAAGAAGTTTCATGGTTACCCAACCATGGATTCTATTAAAACATGGTAATCTTGATGAAAATGTCAAGGAATAAAGATTTCATAGAATATATCTAATATTTAGAAGTAAAACATACATATATATATAAACTCTAGCCTCAATGTAAGAGAATAGGAAGAAACCCCTACCTTGGTGTTCTTGAAAAACTAGGGCTTTGATCCAATCCAATGTACAAATCCCCTTTGATCTTGTGTTTTTTCCTCTCTTTCTTCCTCTCTAAGGTTTTCTAGGGTTAGAAATGTTTAGATGAGGCTAAATGTGTAAAACCCCACATGTTTATAGTAATATAATGATAAAGGTGTATAATAATATAATATATGTAATGGCGTAGCAAATACTAATGTCGTAAATAATAGTTAAAGCTAGTTTTAACTCGTGAATATATGTAATAGTTCGTAATAGAAATTATATCAACTATGTTTAATGCACAAATGTATGTTGTATAAGTTTGGGTTAGTTTTGGAAGAGTTTGGAAATGATTGGTAATGAAAAACAGAGAAAATAGGCAAAACTGGACAAACCATACCGGTACTGTGTACCGGTACTGAACTGTACTGGTATTGTGTTCTGAAACTGTACTATACCGGTACTGTGTATTGGTACTGCTAAAAGAGATCTAACAGTTTTAAGGTCACGATTTGTGGTCCGTGTTCGCCTTATAAATACTTAGAGAAGCCCCATTGGCCTTCATTACACCACTCCAAACCCTAGAAGCACTTAGAGAGGAAGAAAGAAGGAGAGAACACAAGATCAAAAAGAGAGAAACAAGAGATTTAAGAATGATTCATGATTCAAGTCCTAGTTATTCAAGAGCCAAGGTAGAGGTTTTCTTCCATGCTTGTTAATTGAAGTTAGGGTTAATATATATGTATGTTTTGACTCCTAATGATATGTATTTGATATGGGTTATTTTTTACTTGTTCCTTTTGCAAATATTCTCGTGTTCTACACAAAGTAAGGGCAGAATACACATGAAGTCTCTTGCTCCTACTTTAAAACCCTAGTTTTTTAGAAAAATGGATTTCTCTCTTTATTTTTACTTAATCTTGATTTTGAAACTCTAGTGCTTTGGGTTTAGAATTAAAATGATATTGTTGATGATCTCTTGTACCTTTCCTTAAATTTATTTTATTGGGAATATCACTTGTGAAAATTGGAGATTTTTTAAGTTTGCTCGTAAATTGGGGATTTATGGAATAGTTGATTACTTGAGAAAATTGTTGGCATTATATTTCTGGTATGGTTGTTTGGATGAACTTTGAGGGTGAGATGTTCCTTGTAAGGATGCTCATGCCAAAAGAGGACAATATTTGATCTTCTCGGGAGATTCCTTGTAAGGATGCCTAAGAACAAAAACTTGAGGGTGAGGGGTTTTCTTCTAAGGATGCTCATGCCAAAAAAGAACAATATGTGATCTCCTTAGGAGGTTCCTTGTAAGGATGCTTGAGAAAAAAATCTTGAGGGTGAGAGGTTTCCTTGTAAGGATGCTCATGCCTAAAGAGGACGATATGTGATTTTCTTAGGAGGTTCCTTGTAAGGATGCTTGAGAAACAATACCTTGAGGGTGAGAGGTTCTTTGTAAGGATGCTCATGCCAAAGAGGACAATATTATATCATGTGTGGGTGATTGGTTTACTTTTGGAAAAATTGTAAGACTCATTGTTGGTAATTGGTTTCACCTCTCTGTTTAACTTTATTGTTGTTCGTAAACTTGAGATCTGTTTAAAATGTCCCTGTTTTTATTTAAAAATTGCATAGGCTATTTGTAAAATGAGACCGGATGCTTTTATATCTTTTCTAAACCTTATTCAGGTTTGGACAAATTTCTTACAGAGCTTCGTGCTCACCCCCTACTTAACAACCTTTTTAGATTATCCTCTCGAGGAAGAGTTGAAAGTCGAGGAGCCTGCACACTGGGAGACTCTGACAGACGGGAGTGTGAATCCCAAGGTGTACACCTAGATCGACACTTTCTTTTGTTCTAGACTTAGATATTCATTTTTAACCTTGTAGTGTCTATTTTTATTTTGTTATTTCTGCTGCATTACATTAGTTGATTTTTGGAATGTAAAAATCAAGATGAGTTTATTCTTTTGGGATAATGTTATAAATTCTATGGAGGATTTCATGAATTCTTATTTATTGATGGATTATCTTAGTGTTCTCATGATGTAAATAGTTTTAGAATGTAATGTCTTCCAGGGTGGTATTTGGGGCTTTAAAAATTTAGTATCAAAGCTTAGGCTTTAGATTTTACATGGGATAGGTTATGGATTACCACTAGAGGTGTAGGATTAGGTTGAATGAAATAGTTGATTAAATTTTTATACAAGTCTTATGCTAAGATCTAGACATCCTAACCATGTTTTACACATCAAGAAACTAAATTATGGATTGATGTCCAAGATGGATGGCGGACAAGGACGAAGACGTGGGCGTGGCGTGGCGGTCAGGCAAACCCACCACCACCACCACCTCCCGATGCCATGAACGACATATACCAATGCTTACGGGAGTTAACCACTCTGGTACAATACAAGGATGGAAATCATAACCACAATGGTGGGACTCATCCATTAGCCCAAGTATCAGGCAATGGGAATGAGAATCGATGGATGATGGTTCTTAGAGAATTTCTACGCCAACACCCATCTACGTTCCAAGGAAGCTCTAACCTCTTGGATGTGGATAAATGGATCCGCTGGGTTAAGAAGATTTGTGATGGCATGGGAATAACAGAGGATCTTAGGGTTGGCTTGGCTACTTATCTATTAGAGGGAGAGGCCGACCATTGGTGGGACTCAGTGAAAAGAGGAAGGACTACGGATGCACTCAATTGGGAGGAGTTTGACCAAATTTTCCAAGATAAGTACTTTCCTGAATCACTCAAGGACAAGATGAAGGCCAATTTTATTATTCTACGATAAGGCAATATGATGGTGGCTGAGTACGAGAGGAGATTTGATGAGCTATCCCATTATGCTACGGAGTTTATATCAACTAAGACCAGCAGGGCCAAGCCCTTTGTGAGCAGGGCTTGAGGCCTGTCA
Source organism: Ilex asprella (assembly GCA_023539305.1). Lineage (NCBI taxonomy): Eukaryota > Viridiplantae > Streptophyta > Magnoliopsida > Aquifoliales > Aquifoliaceae > Ilex > Ilex asprella. The sequence goes on along the minus strand of CM042189.1, from coordinate 23,628,713 downwards.
TCTGGGAAAAGTTGGTGGCTCTAAAGATCCGAGAGTATAGGGATCTTGTCGACAGAGCCACAATAGTGGAGAGGGACACGGAGGACACCCAACGACAACAGAGCTTTGCGAAGGGAGGTTCGATCCGGACGGGTGCTGGCAGAAGTGGAGTTCCAAGAGTGGCACCTTATCAAGGACCTAGACCAGGCAGTAGGACCTAGACCTCTGATAGCCCAAGGGGCCAGAGGTGTATCAGAGAGAGCAGGCACTAACCCATGATCTTGCTTTGCATGTGGAGGTGTGAGAAACATTCGGATGCATTGTTCGATTTTTCCACCTCAGAGGACTATCCAGACAGCAGGACAGGTACAAGAGGACAAGCCACCACCACTGAGGCCACTACAATAGTAGAGACCGTTAGGAGCTCTAACCCCCGGCGGCACCAATTAAGGAAGGGTTTTTTTTTGACTCAACCGGAGGAAGACGCTTCCAATGTCGTAGTGGAAGGTATCATTTTTCTTTATAATTCTTGGGCCCGAATCTTATTTGACCCAGGTGCTACATATTCATTCATACGCACTGCATATGTCTTCCATTTGGGATTAGGATTTGAGAAGCTAGAACATGCTCTGAGTATTGACATGCCCATGGGAGAACGGTTGGATACTAGCAGGGTGTGTAGAAGGTGTGTACTTCAAATTGGGGATCATGAATTGATCGTAGATTTGGTTGCGTTAGATATGAAGGGGTCTGACATTATATTCGGGATGAATCTGTTGTCAAATTTTTGTGCGGTAATGGATTGTTTCTGTAAATGGATTTCTTTTCATTTACCGAGAGGGTAGTGTTCAGTTTCATGAATGACCAGAGTTTGTTCCATCCATTTTCTACTACGGGTAGTAGATTTATGAAAGCAAAGGCGGGGGAGCCATTTGAGTTTTTTAGCTAGCTTGGTGGGAGATGATCGGGATAACTCCACTACAGATGTGGTGTTGATAGTATCAAATTTTTGGATGTCATCCCGGACGAATTACAAGGGTTACCCCCAAAGAGAGATTGAGTTCAAGATTGATTTTTATCCGATAACCGAACCCATATCCATTGCTCCTTAACGGGTGATACCTTTGGAGTTAAAATAGTAAAGAAGGCAGTTGGATCATCTGTTGACCATTGGGTTTATCCATTTAAGTACTTCACCTTGGAAGCCCTGGCCCTCTTTGTGAAGAAGCATGATGAAATGCATTGGTTATGCACGGACTACCGAAGGTTAAATCAGGTGACCGTGAAGAATAAGTATATGTTGCCCCGAATATATGACTTCTTCGATCAACTTATGGGTTCTAAGTATTACACCAAGATTGACCTCCACACAAGGTACCATCAATTGAGAATCAGGGAGGAGGATATTCCTAAGACTGTTTTTCGCACCCGGTATGGTCATTTCGAGTACACGGTAATGTTGTTTGGATTGACTAATGCACCCGCAGCCTTCATGGATTTGATGCATAGGGTATTTTGACCGTATCTAGATTAGTTTGTCATTGTGTTCATTGATGACATACTGATCTATTTACGGACACACGAGGAACATGAACGTCATCTAATGATTGTGCTACAGAATTTGAGAGAGCATAAGTTATATGCTAAGATGAGCAAATGTGAGTTCTGGATGAAGGAGGTGAAATTCCTTAGCCATGTTGTGTTAGAACAGGGTGTAGCTGTAGATCTCGCTAAGATTGAAGCCGTGATGAAATGAAAACCACCGAAGAATGTGACAGAAGTACATAGTTTCCTGGGTTTTGTAGGCTACTACCGGAGGTTTGTAAAAGGGTTCTCAAAGCTTGCGATGCTGATGACTCGCCTTACAAAGAAGGGGAGAAATTCTTGTGGACTTAAGCGCGTGTACTAGCCTTTCGCACCTTGAAGGAGAAGTTAACAATGGCTCTTATCCTCATCATTCGAAACAGTGGGGAGGAATACGATATTTACACCGATGCTTTGCTATGAGACTTGGGATGTGTTCTAATGCAAGGGGGTAAGGTAGTTGTTTATGGCTCGAGGCAATTCAAGACTCATGAGCAGAGCTATCCCACTCACGAATTGGAGCTTGCCGCTGTGGTTTTTGCTCTCAAGTTATGGAGGTGTTACTTGTATGGAGAGAAGTTCTAAGTATATTCGGATCATAAAATCCTCAAATACATATTCACCCAGAAAGACTTAAATCTTCGACAGAGAAAGTGTATTGAGTATTTAGAAGACTACGATTTCACACTCAGCTATCATCCAAGGAAGGCGAACGTAGTAGTAGATGCACTTAGCAGGAAGTCTCGAGGTGAACTAAATGTTTCCATAGGTGAATGGAAGTTGAAGGATGCCCTTGTAGATTATGATCTCTAGGTTGGAGATGATGAATCCTGACCATGCTTGTTCAACCTTATGGCTCAACCTACTCTCCAACGTAGAGTGGTGGACTTGCAGTGCCTGGATCCGGAACTAGAGTCGATTCAAGCTCGATTGAGAAATGGGGAAACAATTGAAGGATGGTCACTGAAGAATGGAGAATTGAGATATAAGGAAAAGCTATGTGTACCCGATGATTCATCTTTGAAGGAGGAGATACTTGGAGAATGTCATCGTTTTAAGTTTGCTATCCACCCTAGAAGCACAAAAATGTATAGAGACATGAAGCGTCAATATTGGTAGATGGGAATGAAGCGAGAGGTGGCTAAGTACATTTCAAATGCGGGGTTTGTTAGCAGGTGAAGATTGAACATCATTGCCTATTCCAGAGTGGAAGTGGGATCACATCACCATGGACTTCGTGTCTGGTTTTCCACGGACTTCACGAGGACATAATACAACATGGGCCATAATGGATAGACTCACCAAGTTCACACATTTCTTGAGTATGATGACCACGGACACTCTAGAGACTTTGAGCAAGCTGTATATCCGTGAGATTGTGAGACTGCATGGAGTTCTACTCTCCATCGTATCGGATCGTGATTTCTGTTTTATGGCGTAGTTTTGGCAAAGTCTTCAAAAGAGCTATGGGGACTAAACTACATTATAGCACTATCTTTTATCCCCAAGCAGATAGCCAATCCGAGAGGGTGATCCAAATTTTGGAAGACATGTTACGAGCTTACGTGCTAGATTTCCAGGAAAGTTGGAGTGACCATTTGCTGTTAGTGGAATTTGCGTGCAACAACAGCTATCAGGCAAGCATTGGGATGGCACCGTATGAGGCATCGTATGGAAGGCCATGTCGATCACCGGCGTGTTGGTTAGAAGCAGGCGAGAGTATCTTGTTTGAGCCAAAAATTATTCGGGAAACTACCAAGAAGATTCAACTCGTCCAGGAGAGGCTACGCACGACACAAAGTAGATAGAAAAGCTATGCTAATAGAAGACGAAGACCATTGGAGTTCCAAGAAAGGGACTATGTGTTTCTCAAAGTGTCACCTAAAAAGGGAGTGTTTCAATTTAGCAAGAAAATGAAATTGGCTCCAAGGTACATCAGACCATTTAAAGTGATCAAAGCAGTGGGCAATGATGCGAATCAACTTCAGTTATCGGCTCAGTTGTCAAAGGTGCACGATGTGTTTTATGTGTCGATGTTGAGGAAGCACCAGTCGGAGACCACGCATGTTGTAGATTTAGAAGATATTGAAGCTAAAGATGGAGCAACATATGAAGAACATCCAATCATGATTCTAGATACCAAGGAGAAGGTGCTTCGCAACAGAGTCATCTGATTGGTGAAAGTCTCGTGGCTACACCATGGAGTGAAAGAAGCTACCTGGGAACCAGAGCTGAAAATGCGCAAGAAGTACCCTCATTTCTTCACTACTTGAGGTATGTTTCGAGGACAAAACTTTCTTTAAGGGGGTGGATTTTAAACCCCCACATGTTTATAGTAATATAATGACAAAGGTGTATAGTAATTTGATATATGTAATGGCGTAGGAAATACTAATATCGTAAATAATAGTTAAAGTTAGTTTTAACTCGTGAATATATGGAATAGTTCGTAATAGAAATTATACCAACTATGTTTAATGCACAAATGTATGTTGTATAAGTTTGGGTTGGTTTTGGAAGTGTTTGGAGATGATTGGTAATGAAAAACAGAGAAAATAGGAAAAACTGGATAAACCATACCGATACTGTGTGCCGGTACTGAACCGTACCGGTATTGTGTTTCAAAACCATTTGGTCTAGTAAGTTAACCGTACCGGTACTATGCTCTGGAACTGTACCACGCTGGTACTGCCAAAAGAGATTTGGGAATTTTAAAGTTGCGATTTGTGTTCCGTGTTCGCCTTATAAATACTTAGAGACGCCCCCTTAGCCTTTATTACACCACTCCTAACCCTAGAAGCACTTAAAGAGGAAGAAAGAAGGGGAGAACAGAAGATCAAAAAGAGAAAAACAAAAGTTGTAAGAGTTATTCAAGATTCAAGTCCTAGTTATTCAAGAGCCAATGTAAGGTTTTCTTCCATTCTTTTTCATCAGTGTTAGGGTTAATATATATGTATGTTTTGACTCCTAATGATATGTATTTGATATGGGTTCTTTGTTGCTTGGTCCTTTTACAAATATTCTCATGTTCTACACAAAGTTAGGGTAGAATACCCATGAAGTCTCTTGTTCTTGCTTTAAAACCCTAGTTTTTTAGAAAAATGGATTTCTCTCTCTATTTTCACTTAATCTTGATTTTGAAACTCTAGTGATTTGGGTTGAGAATTAAAATGATATTGTTGATGATCTGTTGTACCTTTTCTTAAATTTTTTTTATTGGGAATATCACTTGTGAAAATTCGGGATTTTAAAATTTTGCTCATAAATTGGGGATTTGTGGAATAGTTGGTTATTTGAGAAATTGTTGGTATTGTATTTCTGGTATGGTTGTTTGGATGAACCTTGAGGGTGAGAGGTTCCTCGTAAGGATGCTCTTGCCAAAAGAGGACATTATAAGATCTTCTCGAGAGGTTCCTTGTAAGGATGATTGAGAACAAAACTTTAAGGGTGAGAGATTTTTTTGTAAGGATGCTCATGCCAAAAGAGGACAATATGTGATCTCCTTAGGAAGTCCCTTGTAAGGATGCTTGAGAACAAAACCTTGAGGGTGAGAGGTTTCCTTGTAAGAATGCTCGTGCCAAAAGAGGACAGTATGTGATTTTCTTACGAGGTTCCTTGTAAGGATGCTTGAGAAACAATACCTTAAGGGTGAGAGGTTCCTTGTAAGGATGCTTGAGAAACAATACCTTAAGGGTGAGAGGTTCCTTGTAAGGATGCTCATGCTAAAGAGGACAATATTATATCATTTGTGGGTGATTGGTTTACTTTTGAAAAAATTGTAAGAATCATTGTTGGTAATTGGTTTCACCTCTCCGTTTAACTTTATTGTTGTTCGTAAACTTGAGATCTATTTAAAATGTCTCTGTTTTTATTTAAAAATTGCATAGGCTATTTGTAAAATGAGACCGACCGCTTTTATATGCTTTTCTAAACCTTATTCGGGTTTGGAAGAATTTCCTACAGAGCTTCGTGTTCACCTCCTACTTAACAACCTTTTCAGATTATCCTCTCGAGGAAGAGCTGGGAGTCGAGGAGCCCGCACACTGGCAGACTCCGACAGACGGGAACATGGATCCCGAGGTGGATGCCTAGAGCAACACTTTCTTTTATTCTAGACTAGGATATTCATTTTTAACCTTGTGGAATCTAGTTTTATTTTGTTATTTCCGCTACATTACATTAGTTGATTTTTGGAATGTAAAGGCCAAGATGGGTCTATTCTTTTGGGATAATGTTATAAATTCTATGGAGGATTTCATGAAGTCTTATTTATTGATGGATTATCTTAGTGCTCTCATGATATAAATGGTTTTAAAATGTAATGTCGTCTAGGGTGGTATTTGTGGCGTTACAAAATAGGGCGTCCTTATGTATTTATAAGGAGAGAATCCGACCCCATATCCCGACTTAAAATTTTCTTGAATTTATAGAGTGTACTAGTATGCAGTACCAGTACAGTAAGCTCTCTGGACAGCAGCGTATCGATACGCTGTACCAGTACAGTTTGTCCTGACTTGCCCGTTTCCTCTGTTTTTCATTTCCAATCCATTCCAAACCCTTTTGAAACTAACTCAAACTTATGCAACATATATTTGTACATCAAACATAGTTGGTACAAGTTATATTGCTAACTATTTCAAATGTTTACAAGTTAAAACTAAGTTTTAACTAAATTGTGTTACAATAGTAACATTTCAAAAATAAATAATTACTTGCTATATAAAGATAAGAGTGTGGCAATTTACATACTCAGAAAAAAAAAATCTTTGATTCAACAGTAAATTTTCTTTGAATAATTTCATTAATTTTGTTTTGATTAACACTTGTTAGATTATATTATTAGCATTATCCTTAAAATACTTTTATTTAAGAATTATATAGGTGTATGATTTCTGGAAAATAATCTTAGACCATTTTTATTTTTTTGAGCCTTGACCATTTCTTTTACAAAATTATATCCCTAGTTAGCCATGATTGAGCCTAAAAGAGTATAAATTCTTTTTATGAAACCCAAAAAATACTCAAGCCACATGAAAATATATATTATACCTACCTTTGCTATCTAATTTTCTTGCACCCTCTTCTAAATCAGTATGACGCACAAAAGCACAAGATGAAAGGGGTAGAAAAGAGCAAAGAAAAGAAAAGGGTGTTTACTGTCCAAAGAAAAGAAAAATCTGTGAAAAAAAAAAATAACAGGAGAAAGAAAGAAAGAAAAGAGCTAAGAAAATGAAAAATGGAAAAAGAAAAATAAAAATGATGAACATGCAAGGTCTTAGAAAGCTTGGAAGAGGGGTACCACAATATGAAGAAATGATAGCTTTTAAATTCTATTAACATCGTTTCTTAAACCCTAAACCGATGGTCATATTATAACCTTAAAAAAGCCCTTTTTGATTCAAGAAATCATCCATGTGTATTAATCCTATTGATCAAAAAAGGCTGAATGTTGATAATATGTCTAATGTAGTGTTAATATCCTTCCATGAATAATGTCAAATTTCAGCTCTTTTTAAGAACTATTCTTTTGGTATATTACATATGATATTATTTGCTTTGTTAAAAATATTCTAATCACTTGTAATTACAAAGTGAATAGTCACAATAACATATATGTATTCTTTGCTGAGTGTATCCCAGTGGAGGATTGACATCAAGACTATCATGAAAGATGGTAATATTTGCAGAATGATTTTTTTTTTTTTGAAATAAAGAAATCATTACACACACATACACTGATGAGCACAAAATATTGCATATTTTAAGCCCTCGTTACATGCATTATTAACTCAACTTTTGCATCTAAGTACTTGGAGTTAGCCGATTTTATGAATAATGTTGAATTTTCGATGTTGCATGTATTTATAACTTAAATGATGGATTTTAGGACCTTGCAACTATGATGGATGTGTGGTGAAGGCATGGACACAATAGATGAAGATTTGGAGGCTTGAAAGTGAAGAAATCAAGGAGGTTTTGGTGTTTGGGAACAAAGGCACCAGCTGCCACATCTTTTGGAAGAAGGGCCTCGGTTTTCCTCCATTTTGATCATCATCCACTTCGAATCTGAAAAGGTTCAAAGCATGAAAGTTGTAGATCTGCATGTCATCTGTATTGTGTCAAAATTTCAGCTCAATCCATTGGTTGAATAAAAAGTTATGACGATTCTACAAAAAGTGGTCCAGAGGAGAAAAATAGCACCGGTACACTATACCGGTACGCCCGACTCTAGTAGCTTCGAAGTACTGGTACTGCGTACCGGTACGCTCCTGAAGCCATGCCCGAACCTCTTGCAACTCAGCTCCACTTGCTTGGGGGTCCCACCTACACTTCTCTCACTTGCTCCCCAACATTTTCTTGCACATTTTCATGCCTCTCTTACACATTTTGAAGACTTTGAAGGTCATTGCATTAATGAAGATGGGAGAGAAAGTGGGCTGCCAGGGAGTTGCTGGGTAGGATGTCCTAGCCTATTAAAGTCCATCCATTCAACCTCCCATTGATGGAAAGCTTGCAAAATTTCTTGGGGGACCACTATGCACGAAAATTGAAGGCTAACACTCCATTATATTTAGCATTTACAAGCCATTGAGGAGTGGCTACCTAAGCTTAGGAAATCCAAGGAAGAAGATGATGAATTGTGATTAGAAAGTTTATGTTTTTGCATTTTCCTCTCCATTCAAGTTGTAGTAAGCTTTTAATCTCTTGTAATCTTTAACTCTTACACCTTAATGTCATTTACTTCAAGTCTATTCCCAGTTTAATTACATGTTCTTCATTTCACCATTGTTGTTCATGTTTTTCTTCATTTTCTAGCTTTAAAATGGGTATTGTATATTTTTCTTCTTAGTTTAACTTTTCTTGCTTTAAGTTAAGTTTCATGCTTGCTTTCTTCATTATGTCCATTTAAATTATGCTTGTCTTTCCTTTAAACATGAATAGCTAGATTTCTAGTTGGCTAATTCAAGGGAGACCTCCTCTTGGTTTTCCATTTCAACTCATTCTCTTCTGTCCCTTATGAGTCCAATAGTTTGGTTTGACAAGGTTGAGAGTGGATAAGTTGGCGAGCCTTTGATATCCCGTAGGCTTAGCCACGGTTTATGCTTAGATACTCATCAATCTTGTCTCTAGCTTCCCCCGAATCAATCGTTCATTCATGCTCTATCGGATGAGGGATTTGGGTTGAAATTGTATTCCTATTTGAGTGACTTCTTGGGTTTTCCAACATTTGTTTCTTATTGCATTTTCATTAAGAACAAAACTCATCAAAACCAACTACAAGATTTTATAATTTTTCCTTTTGCAACAAAATCACCTTTACACAACTCAACCTTCCTTCCCTGAGGAGACGACTTTGGAATACTCTTCCAAGTAAAACACCGACATTCAAAAGACTCCTTGCGATTGGGGAGCACTTTTGTTCACACGCTTATATATTTCATATATTTTATTCATTTCATTTCCATCATTCTGTTACCCTATCTCTTGCATGAATCCGAGTGAGAGTGACACTCACCCACACACATAAGCCATATACATATTTGAGAGTTCATGTTAGGAGCTTAGGAACAACAACGTTTTTTCATACAATCACACACACACACAAAAGTTTTTATAAAAATATATGGATAATGTTACAACTAACATGTGTTACTCTTATAATAATCAGAAAAAGGAAAAATTCTAGCAATGCAGAGGAATATTAATTTAATTTACATTGTGAAAAGTATGAATTATGAACTCCTAACTATAAAAGTTTAAAGGTAGCTTCACTGATAAATTTTATGAGACAAAACTCATCCACTAGGGATCACCTAGGGGTTTAACGGCTTGTTGCATATGGGAGAACAAAGAGAGAAAAAGAGAGAAAGTCAAAGAAAAATTCAACAATCCAAAGGAGGATCCTATCGGACCTACTTTCTAGCCAAAATTCTGTTATTTCTACATTTCTGTTATGTCTTTCAACTTGGAGAATTGAACTTCCGCCACATTTGTGTCTTAACTGATATTAAGAATGGTTGTATTTCAATTATTCCTTGTGAAATAAGTGCCAGTGTCTATATTTTATTTAGTATTGTAATAAAACTCACCCACATTTCTGGCTTGTTTATAGCAACGGAGTGTGAGTAGTTTACTTATACCCTTCAGTGAAGGGTAAACATATGTATATTATTGGTTAAATTATGGAAATGTCGATGTCTAATTATGCTTTATTGATATATATACCTCCCTTAACTAATAGATGTTTATATTTATAATATGTTCATGGTTATGAAAACCAAGCAGTACTTAATATTCAATACCATACTATCTACTATTAAGTACTTCATTCATGATACAGTGATGTACGTAAATGGGTGTTACATAAAAGTCAATTGATCGGTTATAGACGGGTTAAGTCTCGGCATAGCCAATGCTTTTAGTTCAATACGTAGCCTGAAATTATGTCATCAGTGAATCATCAACCTGCTGATTGAATATCTACGGTGTTCCATTTAAATGGCTTGACCTTCTAGTGCATTGAGGATGTTTTACTGTTACATGGTATAAAGTTTTCAGATGAATAACCTGAGTGTTCCATTTGAATGGCTTTGCCATCTTGATTACTAGGGTTTTTGAACTGATACATCAAATTGCCAATTGAATAATTTCAGTATTCGTCCTAAATGGCTTGACCTTCTAGTATACTTTTGTAACACCTCAAATGCCCCCTTGGACGGTATTACATTCTAAAGACCATTTACAATCATGACAGCAACTACATAACTTCATATCCAAAAGAATTTACTTCATCATTCAAGCATATACAATAACATCCAAAAGAATATGCTAAACAATGGCATTTACATCTCCAAAGGAATATCAAAGTAAATCTTGCAGCGGAATACAAAATAAACTAGACTACACAATGTTCCAAAAGAATGTCCTAGTCTAGTTCAAAAGGAAGGGAGGCCACTCTATACGTCCACCTCATGATCTGCACTCCCGTCAAGTGGAGTCTCCCAAGTTGCGGGCTCCTTGACCCTTACGTCCTCCTCTAGCGGGTAATCTAAAAAATATTAGCGGTAGGGGGTGAGCACGAAGCTCTGTAGAAAAATTCTCCCAAACCCATACAAGGTTTAGAAAAGCATATAAAGCGGTCGGTCTCATTTTTAACATAACATAGATGCATAATTTGAAATAAAACAGTGACATTTAAAAAGGATCTCAAGTTTATTTCAAAATATTACTTAAATGAATAAACGAGCAAACACACAAATAATAATCATTAATGGTTATAAACAATTTCCAATAATTCTTTAGGTAGGTGGCATACTTCGTGGTAACCTCCACCTCCTTTAAAGTAACCTTGGATTCTCAAACATCCTTATCGGTAACCTCTTGAGAATGGATGAACATCCTTACATGGAACCTCTCACCAATCATTACATTGTTTTCCAAACATCCTTATCGGGAACCTTGGGAAAGGGTGAGCATTCTTACATGGAACCTCTCACTATAACGGCTTATTTCTCAAGCATCCTTACCTGAAACCTCTTGAGAAGGGGTGAGCATCCTTACATCGAACCTCTCACCCATGTTCATCCAAACAACCTTTCATCATTACAATACCAACAATTATCACACATATCCAACAATTCCCCAAATCCACCACTTTCGCAAGGGATATTTCCCATAAAGCATATTTAGGAAAAAGTACATGAGATCATCAAAAGTATCATTTTATTGTTCAATACAAATCACTAGAGTTGTGAAATCAAGAACAAATGAATGATCAAGCTTTGGAACTCAAGAACAAAGGACAAATCAAGTCTTGAATCCATGACAACCATTATCAAGCTTGGAATCAAGAATAAAGGGTAAGTCAAGTCTTGAATCCATAACAACAAATATCAAGTTGGAAATCAAGAATTAAGGAACAATTAAGTATTGAAATCGGCATCAAACGAATATCAAGCTTGAAACCAATAGCAAAGGATAAATCAAAAGAAACCATATTTTCCTTGAAAACTAGGGTTTTCAAGGCATACCAAGAGAATTATTGATTATCCAAGCATAACATAGGCAAAACACATTAATATTTAAGGTTGAGAATCTAGAACCAAGGAGAAATCAAGAGTAAAAACATTCCCCTTGAAAGCTAGGGTTTGGAAGCAAGAAAGGAGATTTAATGGTTACCCTAGTCTAACATTGTTCAAGACAAGGTGAGATTTGCAAGGATATCAATAATTACATATTTGATAGCATATATATA
>CM042189.1:23546783-23616495 GCA_023539305.1 Ilex asprella | reverse complement strand
AGAGTTAAATGAAACTACTATAGGTCCACTTCCATAAATTGACCTCAATTTCCAATTAAGAGGTGCAACACAAATCAATTATTAGCTTAACCTTCAACGAAGAGATTCACGATTGTTAATGCTTTAGAAAGTGTAAGAGTAGTCAACTGAGCCCTCACGGAAATAAGAGAAACTAAGTATAACGTTCTCAAAGAGTATCCTATGCATGACCCACTTAACCTTCATAGTAAATTTACTCTACTCTCCATTGCGGACAACATAACACTCCCATGGTTTCCATCATAAAAACAAAATTACATTTGTTCCTTAATTTCTATGACCCTTAAGTAACGCACATTACTATCCAATACCTTATTATTCAAAATTTAGTCCATCTTAAAAATATCTAAGTGAACCTTACCTCCACACATCCAAATTGGGTTATCACATCTCCATGATCTCCAAAAAGTTAAGCTACAATAGTAATATAATAGAACACTTGACTCTATAAGCATCAATTCCTAGTCACATTTTATACTATTATCCATCAAAATACTTCAATCAACATGGGGTGTCTCTCAATCAAAGCCTAAATAGTGTGGAAGTTTGCTTAAGGATAAATCCTTCAAGGCCTAAGGAGAGAATGCAACACTTTACTGTCCAAGGAACACTACAGTGTAGATTTTTGATCAACTTCGGAGGATCAACTGATTTGACTCTGATATTTCTAGCATATGTGACTTATATGGTTGGGAAGATATACGAGTTAGGATTCCAACAAAAAAGATGGTGTACCATTTGGATTCTCCTACAAAGAGTTATAATCAAATTGGTGAAAGGTAGTCTCCCGGACTGCTTGGTTCTTCTATACTTGTCTAACTTGAGTTTGGGGGTCTTTTGTCACAAATCCTATCTCATACCTATCTCCAATATAGATAATTTCACTAGTAGGAAGATTCATGTCTAGCATCCTTCATTACCCAAAACTAAATTGACCATTCATCTTCTAGAATAGTCCATACGACAAGATACAACTAGCCTACCCATTCATGTCTAACGCAACGATGTCAATAATCCCTTCCTATTCACCAATTCTAAGCGCACACACCTCTATACATCCTCTTAGTATCCAACCGTTCTCCTACGGGCATGTTTATACTCAATACATGTTCTAGATTCCCAAGTTAATTGCATTATGGTACGTGGGAAGGAATGAGTAGAACTAAGGTCAAATAAAATATGTGTCCAAGAATTATAAGGGATAACGATACCTTCCACAACGGTATTGCAAACTTCTTCCTCGGGTTGGATCTTTGGTGAAAATGATGGACAGTTGTGTCTGAAGTGCCCTACCCCTCCACATGCAAAACATTGGCGTGCGTTAGTACTAACTCTCTCTGGTACACCTCTCGCTCCTCGAGCTAGCTGAGATCTCTGTCCCACTACCTGATCTGGGCGACGGTAAGGATCCGCCCTCCGCTGTTGTGGCTTCGGTAGGGGTGTCTTGTTTGCATTTACTTGTCCTGCTGTCTGGATATTCTTTTGAGGTCGAGAAATCGGACAATGCCTCCTAATATGCCCCAAACCTCCACATTTGAAGCATTGACGTGGGTCAGAGTCTGTTCGATTCTGAGTGACCCTAGCGTCTCGAACAACTTGATTCCCTTGCCCTAAAGCTTGGTCAGGTCGACCGTAGGGAACTGCCCTTGGTGCAACTCCACTGCTGCTAGCCCCAGTCCTGATTGGACCTCCCCTCGCTAAGTTCTGTAGTTGCTGGTGGTTGATTCTATTCTGATATTGTACTATAGTGGTTAGCTCCTTTACGAATTGATAAATGGACTCCATGGTATCGGGGGGTGATGGTGATAGTGGATTTTCTTGGCCACCACGTCCACGTCCTCGTCCACCCTCCATCCTGCACAGTAATTTACAACTTAATTACATTACTATGCAAGACATTCTAAAGGTTAAGTGAATCTAACCTATAAGGCTCGTATAAAATTTTAAATCAACTATCTTTATCAACCCAATTCCTACCCCTCTAGTGGTAATCCATAACCTACAGCTCCCATGTAAGACCTAAAGCCTAGGCACTGATACCAACTTTGTAACACCCCAAATACCCCCTTGGACGGTATTACATTCTAAAGACCATTTACAATCATGAGAGCAACTACATAACTTCATATCCAAAACAATTTACTTCATCATTCAAGTATATACAATTACATCCAAAACAATATGCCCAACAATGGCATTTACATCTCCAAAGGAATATCAAAGTAAATCTTACAGCAGAATACAAAATAAACTAGACTACACAATGTTCCAAAAGAATGTCCTAGTCTAGTTCAAAAGGAAAGGAGGCCACTCTATGCGTCCACCTCATGATCCGCACTCCCGTCAAGTGGAGTCTCCCAAGTAGCGGGCTCCTCGACCCTTATGTCCTCCTCTAGCTGGTAATCTGAAAAATGTTAGCGGTAGGGGGTGAGCACGAAGCTCGGTAGAAAAATTCTCCCAAACCCATACAAGGTTTAGAAAAGCATATAAAGCAGTCGGTCTCATTTTTAACATAACATAGATGCATAATTTGGAATAAAGCAGTGACATTTAAAAAGGATCTCAAGTTTATTTCAAAACATTACTTAAATGAAGAAACGAGCAATCACACACAAATAATAATCATTAATGGTTATAAACAATTCCCAATAATTCTTTAGGTAGGTGGCATACTTCTTGGTAACCTCCACCTCCTTTAAAGAAACCTTGGATTCTCAAACATCTTTACCGGGAACCTCTTGAGAATGGATGAGCATCCTTGCATGGAACCACTCACCAATCATTACATTGTTTCCCAAACATCCTTATCGGGAACCTCTTGGTAAGGGGTGAGCATCCTTGCATGGAACCTCTCACTATAACGGCTTATTTCTCAAGCATCCTTACCTGGAATCTCTTGAGAAGGGGTGAGCATCCTTACATGGAACCTCTCACTATGACGGCTTATTTCTCAAGCATCCTTACCTGGAACCTCTTGAGAAGGGGTGAGCATCCTTACATGGAACCTCTCACTATAGCGGCTTATTTCTCAAGCATCCTTACTTGGAACCTCTTGAGAATGGGTGAGCATCCTTACATGGAACCTCTCACTATGATGGCTTATTTCTCAAGCATCCTTACCTGAAACCTCTTGAGAAGGGGTGAGCATCCTTACATCGAACCTCTCACCCATGTTCATCCAAACAACTTTTCATCATTACAATACCAACAATTATCACACATATCCAACAATTCCCCAAATCCACCACTTTCGCAAGGGATATTTCCCATAAAGCATATTTAGGAAAAAGTACATGAGATCATCAAAAGTATCATTTTATTGTTCAATACAAATCACTAGAGTTGTGAAATCAAGAACAAATGAATGATCAAGCTTTGTAACTCAAGAACAAAGGACAAATCAAGTCTTGAATCCATGACAACCATTATCAAGCTTGGAATCAAGAATTAAGGGTAAATCAAGTCTTGAATCCATAACAACAAATATCAAGTTGGAAATCAAGAATTAAGGAACAATTAAGTATTGAAATCGGCATCAAACGAATATCAAGCTTGAAACCAATAGCAAAGGATAAATCAAAAGAAACCATATTTTCCTTGAAAACTAGGGTTTTCAAGGCATACCAAGAGAATTATTGATTATCCAAGCATAACATAGGCAAAACACATTAATATTTAAGGTTGAGAATCTAGAACCAAGGAGAAATCAAGAGTAAAAACATTCCCCTTGAAAGCTAGGGTTTGGAAGCAAGAAAGAAGATTTAATGGTTACCCTAGTCTAACATTGTTCAAGACAAGGTGAGATTTGCAAGGATATCAATAATTACATATTTGATAGCATATATATAACATTTAGAGTCAAAGATTACATATAAATAAACCTAGCCTCAATGTAAGAGAATAGGAAGAAAACCCCTATCTTGAATCCAAAAATTTTGAGCTAACCCATGCTTCAAAGATCTTCTTCCTCCCTTCTCCTTCTCCTTCTTGTCTTCTCTTAAGGTTCTAAGAGATGTGGGTAAGGGTGTAGTGAAAGGTTATAGGAAGAGAGGAGAAGAATGGTGTTCTTGAGAAATTTCGGTTTTAATTTTTATGAGGTATGAAGCTATCTTGATCTTGGTGTTTTTTCCTTTCTTTATCTCCTCCTAGGGCTCTAGGATGTTTGTGGTGAGAATGAGATGAAGAATGGAGAAAATAGGGCTTAGAATGGGGTTTTAAAACCAAAAATTCTGACTTTTTAACTGTTCTGAAGGCTTCAGAGAAGCGGTACCGGTACTGGGTACCGGTACCGTTTAGCTACTGGTTTTGGGGTACCGGTACCGTTTGAATGCCTTGACTTCCAGTACAATTTTGAGCCATTTATAGGTTGAATTGGAAAATTTTCATGATAGACACTTCTGTAGCCCTTGATGTCTACTATCTACTGTCAAAATGTCAGATCAATTGGACCTAAGGATAAAGAGTTATGACCAAAATACTAGAAGGTGTCCAAGATAATTTTTACCCAAATTCATTCTAAAGTGGTTTTTAACTCGGGAATGCTTTCTAACCTCTAATACATCTCATATTACATTTCCCAAGGTTGTTCGACCTTCCGAATTCAATGGACACCGTAGTTTGACCTAAGAATATTTAGAAACTTATCTTATCACCCTTTCTAAGTTTAAACGTCTTCGAACTTAAACTTCAAAACTCTAATTGTCTCCCTAGTATTTATTCCTACTATTACCATCCATATGGTTCATTCTCACCTCATTATATTTATATATGAATCACTAAACAATTATATCACTATATATCTATATACATATATTAAAGAGAATGCGGGGTGTTACAACTTTAGTTAGTCAATTGTTGCATATACCTACCAGCTAACCTAAGAAGTTGTTGTATTATGGTTTAATATGCATATACCTACCAGATAATCTAAGAAGTTGTTGTGTTATGATTTAATATACATCAAACCTACCAGTTGACTTTTCAAATGACAAGAAAAGTTAATTGTTGTAAGGTGATATTTTCAGTATTTAACCAATGTAAAGCATATGGGATCCTTAAACTAAAGGGTGTCTTTCATATTATTGTCTTTTAACAGTTCACCTACTCATTTCGTTTACTTAGACTATTTATCAATCTAAGCTCACATCACAAGCTATCTAATGTTATGTTGCTTTAACAATAACTTCACTATTCTTATTTTAAATTCCAAATAAAACTCTTCGTGGGATCTATCTTGGACTTAAACCAAGTAAATTGCAATTCGATCACTTATACTTGGGTGTATGATATAAAGTAGGTCACGAAACAAGTTAAATCAATTATTTCAAATTGACAGTTTGTTTTAGGTTGTAAAGTGTCTTTAGACAATGTGATATTCATCGAGTTTTACTTCAATTTTTCGTTACGTCATGCCTTTAGGTACAAGCATTTATTAGTTTGCATATATAATTCCAAGAAACATTAAAACCCATGCGTTAAAACAAGAAAGTAAAGGCCATTAAAATTTAGCTTAAAAAGAAACAACCCGAATTTTGAATACACTTTAGTAATTCATATAAAAGAAAAACTAATTCCCAGTTCCAAACATGCACTGTAATAATCAACCATGCACTATTAAGAAAAGTACCCCAATATTGTTGTATTTATTCACAAAGTTAACCTACTCCATATTAGCTTTCAATCGATGTTGTCGACCATGATACGGCCACCTGCACAAATTAACATTTCTTATTTATTATCATAATCAAGAAAAATAGAAGAAAAAAATTATTCAACACAAAATCCTTAGCTTATATCTCAATGTTCTTGGGACCTTAAAATTAAAACCTCTATAATCATTAGTTTCAAAATTTTAATTCAAGAAAATCAAGCAATTTCACATCAAATAAATCAAATAGGAACTCACATTTCCCAATTAAGATTCCAATAAAATAATCAAACCTATAATTCGATTCAGAACCATACAAACCTCTTTCATAAAAAATTTTACAAACATTCTACAAAACTATTTGTAAAAATAAAACTCGAGCAGTTAACACAAAATTTGAATCATAATAACCCTAACAAACCTTATGTTTTAAAAATAACATCCAATTTATAATGAAATCAACATCTCATTTCATACAACTAACAAACCTTTGTTAGAAAAAATGGTTTTAAACAAATTATTTGAGCAATTTGAGGATTAAATAAAAGTGAGACCCACAACTCAAAATTGGTGGGATCAAGTTTAAACATGTTCTCCTCCACGAGGAGATTAACATGATATATTTATTTGCCCAAAACCATTCAGATTTGAATGATAAATTATGTCTCAAAGTGACCTATTTGAAGTGATGAAATAAACTAAGATTGGTGTAATTAAATAAGGCTTGTCCCACATTAGAAGAAGACCAACAATTTGGTCATTTAATATACTCCTAGTTGCTTTCATTAGGTAGGCCCCAAGGGGTTCCACACTTTTGTGAGCAGAGCAAGCATCAACGCTACCTTCGTTATCACATACACACCGCTCGCTCGCCTTGCCACGCCCACAACCTGACCTAGGCGAGACAAGCTTAGGCTTAGGCTTGGGATTGGGCTTGGGTCAATAAAGTATAATCTTTTTGGACAAAACTTATTTGGAGCAGTGCAGGTCATGGGTCGAATCAATCAAATTCGAACGCGGATCGGACTTAAAATCCCAACCGAAATTTAAATCCAATCGAATTTTTAAATTTTTATTCATTACTTTTTGAATTTGGTGCCAAAGTGTGTCTGGTTCATTTCGAAGGTAGTGTTCAGATTAAAGAATGTGTCTCTTCAATCTAAACAGTAGCAACCCATGCCTCTTCAGGAAATTTGAAAAGCCACCAAGGGTTTTATAAATAGACTGTCCCATTTCCATTTCAATCCATCTCAATTCTAGATTCCATTTTCAGAATTTCTTCTCTCTCTATACAAATTGTTGCATTATTCTTTTAGTTTGGTTCAAGTATAAACACAAGTTGTGTTTATTGGAATCTTGAAGATTGAAGTGTTGCTTCTTCCAGAACAAAAATTTGTTATATCTTGAGAAACAGTTGCTCATCAATCTTAAACACCGAGAGGAAGCAAATCTATCTTCATAAAATTGTATTTCACAAGGCTCGGGTAATAAATTATGGTTTTCTTATTTATTGATCATGCAGATCTGCGTCACTGAGTGCACTATTTTTTTATAACAATATATAGATATAACTTCAATTCTGTTTATTGCATGAGTTAGAATTTATACAATTTAATATAATCTAATTATATACATATTTTCACTAACAATCTTAAAACAGTTTTTTTTTAATTAGATTAAGTACTGTTATAAGTCTAAAATAGAATTTTGTATTAAGTTACTATATTAATCACAACCAGAATTGTGTATTCTATTAGACTGTTGATTCTAGTATTAAATCAACTGCTTATGTTTCTGCAACAAAAATGGCATCAACAAGTTCTGTTCCTACAACCATGAGTTTTTTTCATGTAGAGAAGCCCAAGAAATTCAATGGCTCAAACTTCAAATGTTGGCAGCAAAAGATGTTATTTTATCTCACAACCTTGAACCTTGCAAAGTTCTTAAATGAATATATTCCTTCTCTTGATGAGAACTAGACTAATGTCGAATAGGTGGTTGAGGTGGATGCTTGGAAGCAATCGGATTTCTTGTGTACAAAGTATATCCTCAATGGGTTAGACAATGTACTATATAACGCCTATAGTGCTGTCAAAACTGCAAATGAACTTTGAGACTCCTTGGACAAAAAGTACAAGACTAAAGATGTTAGCATGAAGAAATTCATTGTTGGCAAGTACTTAGATTTCAAAATGGTAGATTTTAAGATTGTTATATCCCAAGTTCAAGAACTCCAAGTAATCCTTCTTGACATCTATGCTGAGGATATGCCTCTTAGTGAGTCATTCCAAGTGGCTACAATTGTGAAAAAATTACCACCCCAATGGAAGGAGTTTAAGACCTATCTCAAGAACAAGCGAAATGAGATGACACTGAAGAATTAATTGTACATTTGAGGATAAAAGAAGAAAATTGTAAATATAAAAGAAAAATGGAGTCTTTAACTTAATGGAATTCAAAGCCAACATAGTGGAAGGAGGAACAAAGGCTAACAAAAAAAAAAGGAAGCATAATGGTAATTGTACAAGTCAAGGAACGAAGAAATTCAAGGGCAAGTGCTATAACTGTGGCAAACCAAGACATATCTCAAAAAATTGTCTTTGGCCAAAGAATTTCGAAAAGCCTAATGCTCAAGCAAACATGAATGAAACGGACAAGCTTTCTATCGAAGTCAATGACACGAATCTCTCTGCGGTTGTTTCATAATACAACTTGGTGGGTAACCCCAAAGAGTGGTATCTAGACACTGCTTGATTGGGATTCACCCTAATCTCCAAACACGAGCCAGAAGGTGTGTATATGACTTATACGAGTAGGTTACTGTCATTCTCCCTCAAATTTGATGCAAGAAATGGGAAAAATCATGTATGTGAACAAAAATATTTGTCTGTGTGCAAAAGTGCTCCCCAAGCGAAGAGATGCTTACAATGTCGTGTTTTACTTGGAATTGAGTATACCAAGGTTGTCTCCTCAAGGAAGGTAGGTCAAATTATTGGGAAGGGTGATTTGTAAAGAAATGAAAATAAGAAAATCTTTTGAACTGTCTTTTTTAGTGAGTGGTTTTTTGATAAAAATGCAATAAAAGCAAGGTTGACTAATCCAAAGAGGTCATTCCAACGGGAATGCCAAATCAACTCAATTCATTCAATCATTAGTGTCTCGGTGTTTAATTGATTCGTATGAAGTGAGGGGCTAATGTGGAGGTGTATGCTCAAGCATACCACGTGACAAGTCAACGATGTATCAAGAGCTCATAACCACGTCCGCACTCGACCTAGTCAAACAAAGCACTTTACACTATAAGGAACAATGGAAGAGAGTTTTTTTCACATATCCAAGAGGAAATTTCCCCTTGGATTAGCCAACTAAGAGTCTAGCGACTCATAGTCAAAGCAAGAACATACACAATGTAAAGAGAGATGGTGATGAAATAAGGCTTTAAACTTTTATTGATGCAAGAAGAGGTTAAACTACAAAAAGCAAAGTGATTTCATATGCCCAAAATATAAATCTTGGAAATAAAAACCCAAATGTAGACATGGAATTATAAGAACATAAAGCTAGACTTGATTACACTTGAAATAAATGAGGATAAAGTGCTAGATGTAAAGATTACAAGTAATTTAAGCTTATTACAATGGAAATGGTGGAGGAGATGCAAAAACATAACTTTCTCTCTCTTAAATGTCGTCTTCTTACTTAGAGCTTCTATCTCTAAACTTTTGTAAAAACTGAATAATTCGTGTAAGACTTGGTCAAAACTCATCTATACCCCTTTCATGGTCTGTGAGAGCTGACATCCCATGAATGGGAAGGGATTAGACACTTCAACAAGCAAGGACAAGCTAAGCATGAACCTTCCATGCCTTCACCAACTGCCCTTCTTCTCTCTCATACCTCTCCAATGTTTTCTCTTCCAAAATCAGACTTCAAGTGTAGAAGATCATCATGGTGTGTCAAAGATGTTAGGGCATGTGTGGGATGACAAGAGTTGGGCCCCCGAAGTAGTCGTGTTTGCAGGCTTTTGGTGTTTCTGGGAAAAACCTACCAGTAGAACGATAAAAAACCTACCATTAGGTTTTTCCTTGTAAGCAAAATCTACCGATAGATTTTGGCAGGGGCTGTGGTAGAAGAACTCCAATGCACTTTTCCTATCGGTAGGTTTTGGGGTATTTCTATCGATAGCTTTTCTCCTGTTTTGGCATTTTCTTGGTCTCTTGATGTCCCGAGCTATCCGTTAAGCATTCCCTTCTTCTCCAATGCCTTTGAGTACTTGATGGGAGGCTTGATACATGCCTTTACCTACTCTTTACCTGCAATCACATGAATCTCCATTTAATGTGAGTTTAAACGCATTTTTTTCCTTTTTCACCACAAAAGTCAGTATAAATTGATGCAAAGAGATACATGATATGAAATATTTTATGCTAATCAGACACCAACACTACTCGAATATCTGTTCCAACAAATGGATGTTTTCTACATATAAAAAGATAGAGAATGATGAACAACTCTATATGGGGAATTCCTTTACCTCCAAGGTTGAAGGAAGTGGCAAGGTGATATTCAAGATGACATCCGACAAGGAACTCACCTTGAACGAACTGCTTTATGTCCCAGATATTCGTAAGAATCAAGTGTCCAATTCCTTGCTTAGGAAGAATGGATTTAAGTTAGTCTTTGTACTCAAAAAACTTGTACTCACTAAGAATGAGATGTTTGTAGAGAAGGGATACATGAGTGATAGGAATTTTATGTGACGCCCCAAAAATCGGGGGTCATTTATAAGTCCGTTGATCACCCATCAACTCGCAAAAATACCCATAGATGTCGATTAACCCAACACCTCGGCACCACATCCTCATTATTAGGATTTTATAATGCATAGTCTACATATTTTTTATCAATTGACCCATCTGAAGTCTAATAAACCATCACGTTGTCCATTTATAACATTTGAAGGAAGGAATACATAGCCCAAAAGTTTGGCAAAATAGTTTTAAAATTTCTGATTTTTTTGAAAGCGTACTGGTATGCCTACTGAACAAAGTCGTACCGGTATGCTGTACCGTTACCATTTTCCCGGATTTGCCTGTTTGGCCAATTTTTCATTTCCAATCCATCTCAATCTTATACAACGTATATTTGTACATCAAACGTAATTGATACAAGTTCTATTACAAACATTTGCATATGATTACATGCTCAAAACATAATTTTCACAAATATTTTACAAAACAGTTTAAAAGCCATAACTTGGCCTCTCTTCATTCTTGAAGCCCCAAATGAGAGCCTTCCACTGGCGTATATTCCACACCTGAAATGTTTTCCCGTATAGGGTGAGCAACGCTCAATAGAGTATCTCCTACAGAAGCTACTCCCCACCCTAGATGCATATCAATGTGCACATATAACAATCAACAACCATTCTAAACAAGAACATGCAATTCAATGTTGGAATTCTTTACTATGTCATGACATGAAATGAGATAAAACTGACTCATGCACTTTAACCTGAGCCCTCGCCGACTCCCGCAACACAATACAATGTCAATGTGTAGAAAATCTGTCATTGATGAATTTCATTCAATGATCCTTTTAAAATCTTTGGGTCTTTCGTGGGGTGAGTATTTAAGGACTTGCACCAATGGCACTCAACCGACACAGAATTCATAGACTTCCACCAACGGTTCCGTGTACACCGACACACTTTATGGACTCTTATACCATTGGAGTGTGTATCCAAGTCCCCGGGTCTCTCACTTGAGGGATTTTTTAGCCCTTTTTGCTAACCCCCACCCCATATTCATGAAACCATATGACTTAGTTGGATTTTTAACCCGAATTTCCTGAGCCCGCCCATCAATCACCAAGTACGGTGTTTGATCACACCATGCACACACATCCATCTAATGCAATGTCTCCGTGCAAATGCAAAGTAATAAACCATTGCATGTCAATGTCAAGTCCCATATGTAATGAATGTCATATGGATCAATTTAACCACATACTTCAACATATGCGATGGTAATTTATATCTAATGCACATAATTACCACAATTCATCATGATGCTAATATATTAACTAGCACATAGAACATTTATGTCCAACACAGGGCCACAGTATGTCATCTCACAATTTTATGCCAAAAACACACTTAATCACAAGAGCACCATCTAAACACATAGCATGCCCACACAATACCAAAATTCTAAGAGATTTCACATGGAACTTCCACATATCAAATTCAAGGTAGGACTTGAATTAAACCACTTCTATAACAAGAGACTCATTTCCATAACAAGAGGCAAGACATAAGTAGTTCTATACCCCCAATCATTCCATATGAACACAATAGATTGTAAATAACCAAAGTAAGAGGGAACCCTACCTCAGATGAAGTGTGAAAAACATTAAGAACACCAACCAAACTTCAAGGTCTTTATTTTCCAAAAATCTCCACCAAGGATCTTCGGTGAAATCTTTTGTTCTTGGGGTGGTGGCATAGCCCTCAACAACGTGATCGACTTTAAGTCTTGGTCCGAATGATTTCGACCGACAGAACATCGAAAATCGAGGAAAGAAGATTGGATTTCTCTCTTATCTTCTCCCTTCTCCCTCACACGTTAAAGACCAGCCGAATTATGGAGATATTCTGCCCCAAATAAAATATTTAGGCCCTATTTATAATTTCAATGCTTGGCCCATGTCGCGCCACATGCCCCACCGTTGTCCGGGTCGGGGTCGGGGTCTGGGTTCGGGTCCATTTTCGCACTGAAATAATTAATTTTATCCCGATTTTAGTTTAAATTATTTTTATTTGAAATTTATTTCAATTATAAAGAAATTTTATAATTTTTATTTTTGGGACCTTTGTGAGGTCATTCGACACAGTCGTCTCGTAAAATGTGAAAAATCTGACTATTTTGAAATTCGACCAAAATTGACAGGACAACTAGATTTCGCGAGACAAATCTGACGATGAGGTCCGTTTCATCATTTGAGCTCTAAAGAAATACGTATTTTAAATCAATATTATAGTGGCAAATTACTATTTTGCCCTCTTTCAGAAAAAATTCAATTTTTTTTGGGTTTTACATTCTTCCCCCCTTAAAAGAATTTCGTCCTTGAAATTCACATGCTCATGCAAATACAATCACATGCATATGCAATAGTCATATAATACTAAATGACTATAAAAATATTCCTCTATCCTCGTGTAGGGAAGGATAATTGGTACGTATAGTGTCATCGTGCTCCCATGTTGCCTCCTCCACTTATCGGTGTTGCCACAGCACCTTCACTAGCCTCACGATTTTGCCTCGCAAAACTTGATCCTAGCTATCCATGATACGTACCAGTCCATCCTCGAAGGTTCCATCCGTATCAACAATAAGCTCACCCCAATCCACCACATGAGTCGGATCTGGGGTGTATTTCCAGAACATAGAGACATGGGACATCACGTGAACACCCAATAGATTTGGCGGTAAAGGTAACCGATAAGTAACTATATCAGCCCTCTCAAGTATTTTGAAGGGCTCGATATACCTCGTTGATAGCTTTCTCCGCTTGCCGAACCTGACCACTCCTCTTTTAGGCATCACCTTCAAGAAGACATGATCTCCCACCTCAAACTCTAGAGGTCACTGTTATCTGTCGGCGTAGCTCTTTTGTAGGCTTTGAGCCATCAGAAGACGTTTTCGTATCAAGTCCACCTTCTCCAAGGTGTGTCTAACCAATTCTGGACCTGTAGAGGGTCTCTCTTCTACCTCAGTCTAACAAACGGGAGAACGACAAGGTCTCCCATATAGTGCCTCATATGGTATCATCTGTATGCTCATCTAATAACTATTGTTGTAGGCAAACTCTACTAAGGGTAGGTGCTCTTTCCAGCTACCCTTGAGGTCTAGGATGCATGCCCCTAGTATGTGCTCTAAAGTCTGGATGGTCCTCTCCGACTGACCGTCCGTCTGCGGATGAAAAGCAGTGCTCATCATCAATTGTATCCCCATGGCTCATTGGAAACTCTCCCAAAAAAGAGATGTAAACTTGAGATCTCGATCCGTTACTATAGATACGGACACCACATACAACCGAACAATCTCTCGCATATACAACCTGCAGAATTCCTCCAGTATAAAGGTCATCTACACCACCAAAAAGTGTGCCAACTTAGTAAGTCGGTCCACTATCACCCACACCGTATCATGCCCTCGTGGTGTTCGTGGCAAGTGGGTCACAAAATCCATTATGACATGCTCCCACTTCCACTCAGCTAGCTCCAAAGGCTGGAGTAACCCTGCTGGTCTCTGGTGCTCAGCCTTCACTTGCTGACATGTAAGACATCAACTAACAAAATCCCTAACGTGTTTCTTCATCCTATTCCAATAATACTGGTGACGAAGATCTTGATACAACTTCGTGCCACCAAGGTGTACTATAAAATGGGAACAATAGAACTCCCTAAGGATCTCCTCTCTCAGCACCGCAGACTAGGGAACCACAATCCTTCCCCTAAATCGAAGACTACCATCCGTAGGAATGGTCCAACCCTCGTCCCTTGTACCAGACCGTACTCGGTCCTTAATGGACAATATCTCTGAGTCTTGCCCCTCTGACTCAATCACCTTGTTCAGTACGGAAGGCGTAGCCATCAAACTTTCCAAAATACCCTGAACCTGCCCTATATAGCGTAGCCGAACTGTCCTACAGTCTCAAATATCTGCCACTCTCGGGAAGCCACACTAGCCAATACTTCCCGTGACTTCTGGCTAAGTGCTTCAGCTACCATATTTGCCTTACCGGGATGGTAATGTAAAGTGAAGTCATAGTCTTCCAGATACTCCATATACCTGTGTTGCCTCATGTTAAAGTCTCGTTGCGTAAAGATGTACTTCAGACTTTTATGGTCCGAAAATACCTCAAACTATTCACCATATAGATAGTGGTGCCAAGCCTTCAAGGCACAGACTATGGCCGCCAACTCCATGCCATGTGTGGGGTAATTCAACTCGTAGCTCTTTAATTGTTGAGAACCATAAGTCACTACCCTCCCAAACTGCATCAAAATGAATCCAAGTTCGTCCTTAGACGCATCACAATACACTGTGTACCTTTGTCTCCTTTCTGGGACTATCATAATAGGAGCTGAAGTAAGACTCCTCTTCAAATCCTGGAATGCCTTCACACATGAGTCATTTCAGTCAAACTTGACCTCCTTCCGGGTTAATCTCGTCATAGGTGCAGTTAGTTGGGAGAAGTCCTCAGTGAACCTCCTATAATACCCTGCCAATCCCAAAAAACTGCATATCTCAAAGAATGACTTTGGCCTCTCCTAATTCATGAATGCCTCAACCTTTTTCGAGTCCACGGATAAACCTAAAGTCGATACCGCGTGTCCTAAATTTTTTACCTCAGTAAGCCAAAATTCACACTTACTAAATTTGGAGTACAATTGATAATCTCTCATGATTTGGAGAACAACCCTCAAGTGACCCTCATGATCCTTCTCTGACTTGGAGAAGATCAAGATGTCATCAACAAAGACCACGACAAACTGATCTAGGTAGAGTTGGAACACCCTGTGCATGAGATCCATAAATGCCTTAACGGCATTTGTCAACTTGAATGGCATCACTATGAACTCAAAATTCCATATCACGTCCAAAACGCTGTCTTAGGGTTATCCACCTCCCTAACCCTCAACTGATGGTAGCTGGTGCAAAGATCAATCTTGCAATAGACATGCACTCCTCTCAGTTGATCGAACAAATCATCAATCTGTGATAAAGGATATCTATTCTTGATAGTAACCTTATTCAACTACCGGTAGTCTATGCATAGCCGAAGAGTCTTCTCCTTCTTCTTGGCAAACAACACCGGAGCACCCCAAGGTGAGGTGCTTTGCCTAATGAACCCCTTGTCCATCAATTATTGCAATTGGACCTTGAACTCTTGCAACTTAGCAGGTTCCATCCAATGTGGAGTCATAGAAATGGGTGATGTACAAAGGTGTAACTCAATGGTGAAGTCTACATCGCTATGTGGAGGTAATTTCGGTAGTTCATCCAAAAAATCATCCTCATACACATAAACCACTAGAGGTAAACACGACTCCTGTTTCACCTCGTCCTCTAGTGTAAGGCTTGCTAGCCAACCCTCCAATTGACCATGCCAACAGGAGTCATACACTACTTTGAGTAAAGCGTCATATTTTTTTCCTTGCAACTTGAAACAAACACCCTCTGGTGTGTAGACAGTGACCCTTTTACGATCACAATCAATGACGACTCAGTGTGCCACCAACCAATCCATCCCAAGGATGACATCAAACTCTAACATGTCCATGACCCCAAGGTCCACAATGAGTAGAATTCCCGAGATTTCTAACTCACAACCCTGACATATCTGATCAACACTCACCTTAGCTCCTAGGGAATAACTCACATGCAATGGCGCTTCTAAGATTTCGACCACTAAGCCCAAATCTATCATACAAGTCAAATAATAATAGAGCACTAACTTAGTATCGCAAATTAGGGATCAAAGTTGAACAATTGAGATTTCTCTCATTGTTTCACTAGTAGAGTGTGTCCCACCACTAGTAGACATTTACACCCTGAACCATCCCTTTCATTCTCTTTCCAACCCCCAAGGTTATGTTCTCTAACCCTAGTGTCTCCTTTCCATATACATTTCATCATGCATATACTTCACATAGCATATAACACATAACATGTAGCATATTATGGCACATAACATGAGATGCACAATGAATGCAATGGTCTAGACCCATGCCCCATCAAGCAAGTTGTGGCGATACCATAGACTCTAAACCTCTTTCACTGTCGCAATGGAAGATGGCAGACTCATTTCTCACAAGACTCATATAAGATTTATGGTCTATGCTCTGATACCAAGTTGTGACGCCCCAAAAACTGAGGGTCATTTATAAGTCCGTTGATCACCGAGTAGCTGTCGGTTAACTCGACACCTCGGCACCACATCCCCTTTATCAGGATTTTATAATGCATAGTCTACATACTTTTGATCGATGGACCCATCTGCAGTCTAATATACCATCATTGGTACTCTAATATTATCCATTTACAACATTTGAAGGAAGGAATACATAGCCCAAAAGCTTGGCAAAACAATATTAAAATTTTTTATTTTTTTGAAAGTGTACAGGTACAGTTTGTCCGGATTTGCCTGTTTGGCCTATTTTTAATTTTCAATCCATCCCAAACCTTTCCAAAACTAACCCAAACTTATACAACGTATATTTGTACATCAAACGTAGTTGAAACAATTTCTATTACAATCATTTGCATTCCCACATGCCCAAAACGTAATTTTCACAAATGTTTTACAAAATACAATTTAAAAATCTCAACTCGGCCTCTCTTCATCCTTAAAGTCCCAAATGAGAGTCTTCCATCGGTGTACATTCCACATCTAAAATATTTCCCGTCTAGAGTGAGTAACGCTCAATAGAGTATCTCCTACAAATGCTACTACCCCCTAGAAGCATATGAATGTACACATATAACAATCAACAACCATTCTAAATAAGAACATGCAATTCAATGTTGGAATTCTTTTACCATGTCATACCATGAAATGAGATGACACTCACTCACGCACTTTAACCCAAGCCCTCACCGACTCCCGCAACACAATGCAATGCCAATGTGTAGAAAATATGTCATTGATGAATTTCATCTAATGATCCTCTTAAAATCTTCGGGTCTTTTGTGGGATGAGTATTTATGGACTTACACCAACGGCATCCAACCAACACAGAATTCATGGACTTCCACCAACAGTTCCGCGTACACTGACACATTTTATGGACTCTTATACCATTGGAGTGCGTATTCAAATCACCGAGTCTCTCACTCAAGGGATTTTCTAGCCCTTCTTGCTAATCCCGGCCACATATTCATGCAACCATATGACTCAGTTGGATTTTTAACCTTACTTTCCCAAGCCCACCCATCAATCACCAAATATGGTGTTTGATCGCACCATGCACACACACCCATCTAATGCGATGTCTCCATGCAAATGCAAAGAATGAAAAATTGCTTGTCAATGTCAAGTCCCAAATGTAATGAATGTCATATAGATCAATTTAACCATATACTTCAACATATGACATAGTAATTTATATCTAATACACATAATTACCACAATTCATCATGAAACTAATATATTAACTAGCACATATGAACATTTATATCCAACACAAAGCCAAAGCATGTCATTTCACAATTTTATGCCAAAAACACACTTAATCACAAGAGCACCATCTAAACAAATAGAATGCCCACCCAATGCCAAAATTCCAAGAGGTTTCACAAGGAACTTCCACATATCAAATTCAAGGTAGGACTTGAATTAAACCACTTCCATAACAAGAGACGCATTTCCATAACAAGAGAATCATTTCCATAAAAAGAAGCAAAACATAAGTAGTTCTATACCCCCAATCATTCCATATGAACCCCACAGGTTGTAAATAATCAAAGTAGGAAGGAACCCTACCTCAAACGAAGTGTGGAGAACTTTAAGAACACCAACCAAACTTCAACGTGATCGACTTGATCTTTCAAACTCCACCTTGGATCTTCGGTGAAATATTTCGTTCTTGGGGTGGTAGCGTAGCCCTCTTCGACGTGATTGACTTTAAGTCTTGGTCCGAATGATTCTGACTGATGGAACACCGAAAATCGAAGAAAGAATATTGGATTTCTCTGTTGGCTTCTCCCTTCTCCCTTCTCCCTTCTCCCACACACATTAAAGACCAGTAGAATTGTGGAGATATTCTGCCCAAAATTATATATTTAGGCCCTATTTATAATTTTAAGGCTTGGACCACGTCGCGCCACATGCCCTACCCTTGTTCGAGTCCGTTTTCGCCTTCAAATGATTAATTTCATCCCGGTTTAAGTTTGAATTATTTTTATTTAAAATTTAATTCAGTTATAAAAAAAATTATAATTTTTATTTTTGGGGACCTTTGTGAGGTTATTCGACACAGTCGTCTCGTAAAACGTAAAAAATTTAACTATTTCAGAATTCAATAAAAATTGACAGGACAACTAAATTTTGCGAGACGAATCCAATGATGAGGTTTGTTGCATCATCCGAGCTCTAGAGAATATGTATTTTAAATTCAAATTCTAGTAAAAATTTACCATTTTGCCCTTTTCGGATAAAGTTCTAATTTACCCACGTTTTACAATTTTCTTGTTGATTTTGTTATACTTGATACTCATTTGGTTGCTAATCCTAGTTCTCAAATTCCTGCAATTCTAGTTAAGACTGTCAAAATTTGACTCATCACAATTAGCCGATACGAATCGACACGAATTAAGTGGGTTTGGGTGAGATCTTAACCACTTTAGGTGATAAACAGGTTAAAACGCTAAACATGTTTAATAAACGGGTTGTGTTTGGGTGAGACCTATTAAACCATTTATCACACGTTTACCAATTTAAATAAAATTATTATAATAATAAATTAATAATTATTCAAAAAATTAGCTAAAAAAAAGAAGTAAAGAAATCAATACAAAAAAAAAGTAAAGTAGTAGTTCAAAGACAAAGGGGGAAGATGAGGAGCATTTCAAACACAAAGGCAAACCAATGCCTTTAATTTTTTCCCCCACATTGACAAATAAGGGGAGATGGGGAGGGTTGAGTTGCCTATAAAAGACAATGGCCTCTTGCCTTTTGTTTTTAAGCCTTCAAGTCTCATTTTCATGAGATTTGGCTAAAAATTTCTCTTTTTTTTAGGTAAGTACAATTAGTAGTAAAAAAAGGTAGAGTATTAAAATTGTTGATATAATTTTTTTAATATTAAACGGGTTAAACGAGTCATGTCGCGTTACCTTTTTATTAAACGTGTCGTGTTAGTGTTGAGATTTTTCACTCATTTATTAAACGTGTCATGTATGGGTTCACATACTTTTCATCTGCCACTTGTTTAACCCGACACATAACCATTTAACTTAACATATTTAACACCCCTAATTCAAGGTAGGCCTTTCCTTGCTATATCTAATGTTGTGATCAATTGTAAGAATGGTCTAATGAAGCTTGATTTTAGGAATATGACCATGGATCTTAATGTATTCTACTTGTGAAAGCAATCAGGGGACGATGAGGAAGTACATGTAGTCAATCGGATTGACACTTTAGTGGAAAACCATATAGAGCTAATGTGCAATTCAAATTTAGAGGAGGAAGAATGTGTTGATGATGGGGAGCTGAACAATGTACAATGGGTAGAAAATTGGGTCTCGACATTTGAGAAGCTTCCACAACAAGAGAAAAAAAAATTCCCATCAACCGTACAAAACCCAACTTGGAGTTAAAGCCATTAACTTCTACACTCAGTATGCATTTCTTGGGGAGCACTAGACCTTCCCAGTGGCGATAAGTTCCTCTTTGGAGTCTAAGCTAGAAGATGATCTATTAAAAGTGTTGAGGAGGCACAAGAGAGCAATTGGTTGGACGATTGTCGATATCAAGGGGATAAGCCCCCTCATTTGCACACACAGAATCTATTTAGAGGAAGACTCTAAGTCATCCCAACAATCACAAAGTAGGCTAAATCCTATGATGAATGATGTGGTAAGGGATGAGGTGCTCAAACTACTTGATGTGGCCATCATCTTTTCAATTGCTGACAGTAAATGGGTTAGTCCCACTCAAGTAGTGCCATAGAAGTTGGGGGCCACCGTGATAGCAAATAAGGAGAATGAGTTGATTCTGATGAGAGTAGTCATCGAATGGAGAGTTTGTATCGACAATCAAAAACTCAATTGTTGCACAAGAAAGGACCATTTCCCTTTGCCATTCCTCGACCAATTATTGGAGAGAGTAGCCAGACACATTTTTTATTGTTTCTTGGATGGATACTCTGGCTAGAATCAAATTGAGATCTCTTTGGAGGACCAAGAGAAGACAACTTTCACGTGCCCTTTCAGTACCTTCACCTATCGTTGAATGCCATTCAGGCTGGGCAATGCCCCAAGGGACATTGCAGAACCTAAATTTTGAGAAAGTACTTGAAAGATGTGAGGAGAAGAATTTGGTACTCAACTGAGAGAAGTGTCACTATATGGTGACACAAGGGATAGTGCTTGGGCACATTGTATCGACAAAGGGGATCCAAGTTGACAAATCTAAGGTTAAAGCAATTTCCAACCTCCCCACACCAAAAGTCGTCAAAGACGTCAGGTTGTTTATTGGCTATGCTAGTTTTTATCATAGATTTATAAAAGACTTCAGTGCATTAGCAAGACCCTTGACTAATTTCCTTTACAAAGATATCCCCTTTGTGTGGTGGGATGATTGTGAGGCATCATTTAAAAAACTCAAAAGCCTGCTCACTTCACCTCCAATCATGCAACTACCCATGTGGGACTTATCATGTGCGACGCAAGTGATTACGTGGTTGGCATTGTGCTTGGTCAGAGGGAAGACAAGAGGCCATATGTAATATACTAAGCTAGTAAGACTCTAAATGAAACACAAATGAATTACACTACTACCAAAAAAGAGTTGTTAGCCGTAGTATTTGCATTGCACAAATTTAGGTATTACATCATTGGTTCGCCTATCGTAGTCTACACTAATTACTATGATTTGAAGTATCTATTTTTTTAAGCAGGACATAAAATCGAGACTCAATAGTTGGATCCTCCTCCTTTAAAAATTCAATTTGATCATTAAAGATAAGAAGGGAGTTGAAAATGTGGTGGTAGACCATTTGTCCCGGCTTGTAGTTCAAGATGTTGAAGAACATATTCCTATCCCTGACTCTTTTCTTGGTGAGAATTTGTTTTCTATTCATTATGTTTGTCTTTGGTACTCTGATATTCGTAATTATCTTACCACAGGAGAAATACCACCACATTGGAGCCCAAAGGACAAAAGGAGATTTATGGCGGATGTGAAGTACTTCTACTTCGATAACCCGTATTTGTTGTAATATTGCCCAGGCCAAGTGATGAGGAGATCCGTGCCTGAAAATGAACAACATTAAGTCTTTTCATTATTCCATTCCAAGGTATGCAATGGCCATTTCCCTTCAAAGAAAGCATCGGCTAAGGTTTTGCAATCTGGTTTTTACTGGCCTGCTTTAATTAAGGATTGTGTTTCATTTTGCAAGAAATGAAATAGGTGCCAAAGGTTGGGTAGTGTGACCCATAGGAATATGATGTCCTTATTGTTAGTAGTATGCCATAAGACCAATCATATAGATGATGTTTTAGGGTTGTACTAGCAACACTCATTACATAATTAAATAAAATGGCAAGTTTATTTATTGTGTTTCTACTTCATTTCATTTTAATATACATGATATAGTTCATGGAGTATAAGTTAAGAAGATAATTTCTCTAGGTGTTGAGAAGAAGAGACCTATACTTCTTAGTACTTAACTCTTAAATATTCCTAGTCATAGGATTACTATTTGGGCACTATGCAATCCGAATAGACTAGCACATACTATGTTTACTCATATTTGATATGAGATGACTCGTCCAAGTCACTAGTGTAGGGACACTAAAGCAGGTGTGTGGGTGCTTGTTAGAGAACAAGTACACTAAACGTGACCATTAACTAACGTAGGATTTTTTCATATGGAGTTTTACATACCTATCAATGTTAAATCCTAAAGTTATAGTTATGCAACAGATCCTCTGACTTGAGATACCATAGGTGTCTTGTGCATGGACTTCTATGCTTTAATTATATAACATATTCATATACTAACCATGTAACTCGGATATGTATTGTTGAACATAGTTAGACATGCACGAAGATTTATGAGTGTACAACATAAAATCTATCATCCTTAGTAATTAGAGGGAGAATGTCATATGTGATCTTCTAGGATATGACTCAAAGAGTCCATGGCCAAGGCAAAATGAAAATTAGAAAAGAGTTTCTAATTGATCATTAAGAGTCATAGTCCTAAGATCGAACACATAAGATTGAATTAGGGGTTTGACAGCAATTCCATACCCTAGTAAATCAATTGGGGCATTTATGATAGAAGGATTGAATTGCATGGAAACTATACACTGAATGGGTTCTTTACCTACTTCGTACTATCCGGAGGTTGATCATGATATGCTGCTAGGTGTCACTCATAATTAGTAGAAGCCCGAACAATGACATTAATATAAAAATATATTAATTTTTCTTCATAAAGGGAGAATTAGAAAAGTTCTAATTCAAGCTAAATTAGAAAGAGTTCTAATTTGAGATGCTACTTGTAGTTAGTATCGAATGCCTACAACTAGGTATGCTTGAACCTATAGGGTCACACACAACAGAATTGATTGGAAACTAAAGGATAAAAGAGAGACAACCAATTAAGAGTTAATTGGGGTGAAAACCTAATTAAGAGTTAATTAGGGACTTTATTTCAATTAATGGTTAATATATGGATTATATGTAATTATGAGATAATTACAACTTGACATAAACTAGGATTAGAGCCTTTAAGCTCTATAATACCTTTATGTAGGTGGAGGATATAAGATATAAAAACTCTCTTGCTAGTACAAGAAGAACCACCCCTCATTCTCTCTCTACTTGTTTTATCAATGACTAAAGTAGATCTTTCAAGTTTGTCAATTCGTGTGGATACTAATAAAGGTCAAACGTTTGCGAGGCTTGGGAAAAAGATCAAATTCAGATTTGAAGATTTGAAAATGCTTGAAGATTGCTAAAGGAACGCTTCAAGAGGTAACCCTTAATCTTCTCTACAGATCTAAGATTTCTCGGTTTGTATTAAACATGAATATATCTTGGTATGAGGAATTAAATTATTATTATTTTTAAATTCCGTTGCTTTATTATATGATTCCTTTCACTTGTCTCCCGTGTTAGTAATTAAGATATTCGATTCTTAGGGCATTGACTTCATCGGTCCAATCCCTATGTCTTTTGGCTACCTTTATATTTTATTGGCAGTGGACTAAGTGTCTAAGTGGGTAGAGGCTATCTCAACCAAGACCAATGACCACCGGGTCATGGTCAAGTTCCTAAAAGAAAACATCTTTTCAAGGTATAGGATGCATCGCGCAATGATAAGTGACGGTGGTTCTCATTCTTTCAATAGACCATTTGCTTCCTAAATGCATAAATATGGTGTTACACCCAATGTGTCTACCACTTATCACCCACAGACCAATGGCCAAACCGAGTTGGCCAATATGGAGATTAAGAAGGTCCTAGAGAAAACAGTGAACACTAATAGGAAGGATTGGTCACTCAGGTTGACTGATGCCTTGTGAGCTTACCGCACTGCTTATAAGACCATTCTAGGCATGTCATCCTATAGGCTAGTCTATGGAAAGGCTTATCTTTTGCAGATAGAGATGGAGGACAAAGCTTATTGGCCCATCAATACCATGAAATTTCACTTGAGAATAGCCAAAGAAAAGAGGAAGTTGGAGTTGAATGAATTAGAGGAGATTAATAGAGATGCATATGAGAGCTCAAAAATTTCCAAAAAAGGGCTAAGATTTTTCAGGATAAATCCTTTGTAAGAAAAACATTCGAGCCCAGACAAAAAGTGCTCTTATATAATTCTCAACTATCTATCTTTCAAGAAAAACTTAGGTCTCATTGGATGGCCCCTATCTTGTCAAGGTTGCCTACCCCAACGGAGTCGTGGAAATTACAAACCCCGAATATGGCAAAACTTTCAAGGTCAATGGCCAAAGACTTAAGTCATTCTTCAAGATTTTTGAGGTTCAAATGGTGGAGGAAGAGTTAGTGGATCCAGTTTACCCGGACCTTGTGAAGGAATAATTGTTCATGTAGATTTTAGTGTACAGTCACTTTCTTTTACCATTTACTTTTCAAGTTATTTTGTTTACTTACTGTCATCTTTGTGTAGTTTTCTTTCTTTAAATAAGAAGAGTACAGTGTTTTTGTCAAGCTCAGTGCGAGGTGTTCTCTAACCCTATATATATATATTTTTAAGTCCATTATTGCATACCATATCTTTTTTGTTGCATTGAGGACAATGCATGAATTAAGTTGGGGGTGGGGTGCACCATTTGTATGATACGCCAATTTTTATGAAAAATTTTGCTGTCAATGATATCATTGTGTCATTTTGTGATGAAATTCGCCGTTCACAAATTTGACCCATTTTTTTGTAGAATAGTTGCAAAATATGTGAAATTTTTTAAATTTTTTGTGAAAAATATCTAAATGTTAACTTTTATTCCCCCATTCAAAGTATTGTGGGTTTATTGATTTGTTGATCTTTGCTTTGAACGTTTAATACATGAGAGCATCATAGAAGTTTATCTTATTATTAAGAGTATCACATACGTGTTTACTTTTGAACTCACCCATAAGTGCACCTTGAAAGTGTAATTACGACAATTTATGGATTGAGTTTACATTTTAGAGTTTGACATGAAAAGTGGAGATGAATAAGTACCCATGAGAACTTTAGTGTCAATCCTTGTTGGAGGGAACTTACATTTACTCAAGAAACAATTTTTCAAATTCCAAATTCATTCAATAATCTCATTATGCTTGTTTTGGTTAGAGTGCATTTAAATAGTTGATTGACTCTATCTTGAAACGCAATATGCTCTCCCATGCTTATCTAGAAATGATCTTAGGGCATCTTTGACTTACTTTGAGCATTAGCCTTTGTCTTGTGAAAGTATTATCCCTAGTGTCGTGATTTAACCTTGTTGAAAATTTGTTTCCATGTCACACAATTGACCAAGCTAGTGCAAAATGAAAAAAATTTACCACACCTTGGTTGTTCTGAGACCGACTATGAGAGATCATAAAGAGAAGGTGTTGTGGTGCGAAAACCCACAAAAGGGATAAAGGATGTGGATTTCAAAAGTGTTGAATGTAAAAGAATGAAAAATGAGAGAAAAAGGTGTGGAAGAAGAAAAAGAAAAGGAAAATTAGAAAAGAAACAAAGAGTGAGGTGAAGGTGATAAGCTGAAAATTTCACAAAAAGGGTAATTGTTGACAATAAAGGTCATGCCTCGAAATAACCCTCTTTGTTGTCCTCTTCCCTTCACTTCATTTCCTTCAATATCACCCCAAGGCGCCATTATAACCCTTGAAATTCCTAAGTGATCTAGAGAAAGCATGGGAAAATTTTTGTCCATGTACTTCATTTTTGGATTATATGTGATCATACTTCAGTCTGTGCATAAGATTCTATCTCACATATACACTTGGAGAGCATGCTAAGATAATCATAGGGTTATTCATTTTTAAGAGAAACCCTTGGTGATGTTGCATCAAAGTTGAACTTGGATAGCTAAGTGAATGTGAATTCCATCAAGTAAATATTTAAATTACATGTTCATTCCACACACACACACAAGTGTGAAAATGAATGTGTAGGTGTGTAGTCTAGAATAGCATTTAAAGCCATGTTGATGATTATGTGTGCTTAGTTCGGGTATTTGAACAATGTCGTCATGTAGCCCTATGCTTGTGGGATGAGGAAATATTGCTTAAACTTTTGATATTTGGGAGGAATTAGGAATGTCTTTACTATTTGAATTTGTGCTTTACAATTTAGGTATTATTTGGGTAGTTAGATTTAAAAATCCATGTCTTACATTTATGAAAGCATCGAAATTTCAAATCATATTGCAATTTCGTAAATGACTTTGGGCATGGTCACTCAATTGTGGTTCATAAAGAGTAGTTTAGGTTTTTGGTAGAGTAAAGGCCTTCATGGCATTTGGGGTACTATTGATACTCGTGTGCCATACGAAACAAATAGGGACAAGTTCCCCACAACCCGCAGGCACAAGTTCCCTCAAGAGGGCAGAGGAGGGCCCTAGTGGAAAGAATGGGGAGAGGAGGAAAAAGCAACGTAATGATACTCTCATGAAGAGCATAGACGAGAAGAATGTGACGTGCGAGTTTCATGTGGACATGCCCACCCTTGGCCCAAATGATGAGGTTTTAAGAGTGATTGAGGGGCATGGGATTCGGATATGGTTTGAGCCAGTCGCAGGATATTGCCTCCCGATGTGAATGGAGTTTTGTAAGAGGTTGAATGTGGTAGACGAGGACCTTTGCATACTCAAGATAAATATGAGGGGGAAGGTCATTGAGATTACTCCAAACTTGACAACGACCTTGATGAAGTACTAGAGGCCTCCTCCCAAGACCCCCAGTGTATCCGCATAATGTCCCAGGGAGAAAATCACTTCTGGAATATGTGCAGTTGATATATAAAAACCCGACCCAATTCAAAGGGACAATTCAAGTCGGGGGCCTGAAGCACTCATATGGGGTCATGAACAAGAATTTGTACTACAATTTGATCCCTTGGGGTGTGGAGGAGAACCTGAATGTCGAGAAGGTAGCCCTCCTCAATGTATTTATTACAAGGAAGAGAATGGATGTGGCTTTATTGATCTGGGAGTTCATGATGGAGTTCGCTCAGGCTAGAAAGCCAAAGGCAAATCTCCCATTCACCAATCTAGTCACGAGTATGTGCTATCACAGTAAGGTCAAGGCCTATGTCTCTGATGTGTTACTACCTCCTGAATTTGGAGCTATTAGAAAATCTAGTAGTAGTAAGAGGACAGCGATGGGTAGGGTGAAAGAACTAGAGCCCCTAGACTTGAGTCATCTACTGCTGCACCATATACTGCTAGGAATTCCACCTCTGCCCCTCCCCATACAGTTGTATAGCACTTAGATGCCTTGGAGGGAACTATGCATGGGCTTTCATTGATAATGCCCATGATTTTTTAGCACACCTTCCCGGGAGAGCCGATCCTCAGTGCACCTCCGCCTCCTTCTTTTGAACCCTCTACCTCGGCCCCCCTGGCATCTAATATTGTCGAGGTAGAGGGTTCTGATTATGATGACTCTAGTGATAAGGAGGAGAACGAGTATGAGAGCGACGAGGATGAGGCTGGAGATGAAGACTATGAGGAGAATGTTTTGTCTTTGTTCTTTGTGGTTTTAGTAGTTCCACAGATAGGATTAGAAGTATCGACCGAGTAGAAGAGTCTCTAGGATTGTTGGGCCATTTTGTTTTGAATTTTAAATCATTGTACTGAACTTTTGGAAGTAATGAATGAAAAGAACCACATTTGTTTTGTTACATCTTAGCCAAAGTCATTAATTTAATTGCATTGTGATTTTTGCAGTTTGATTGTTTGGTGTATTACCTTACAGGAGTGGATTGTTTAGCTTTATACTTTGTGGTTTGAAAATAAAGTTTGCTAAGAACTAGCAAAACTCAAGTTGGGGGGTGTGATTAGCATAAAAAATTGCATATCATGTATCTCTTTGCACCCTTTTATACATTTTTTTTGTGGTGAAAAGGGGAGAAAATGCATTTAATCTTACAAATAATGGAGTTTTGTGTGATTATATGTAATGAAGGGGTAATGGCGTGCGTTAAGTGATTAGTACTTAAAATTAGGATTTTACTTTGTCTTTTTTAGACTAATTGTACTTCGATGGAGTTTAAGTGATGACATTTCAGGTCCTAAATTGAGCAAAGGCTCAAGAACAACAAATATCATACTTGAGTGTAATACCAGTACATTGGGGAACAAAATTGGAGAAGCTTGGAACAAAGCATGAACGTTCGAACACCAACTCACGTTCGAACGTCCACTTGAACTATGGGAAAACCAGACTGCTGAGACATGGCATGTTGCAGTCAAGAAGAAAGGCCCTAAAATACTTGAGCACCACGTTTGAATGCCAACTCACATTCGACCATCTACTTGAATTGATTAAAGATTGGAGTGATATGTGTGAAGTGCCAAGATGTGCAGGGAGTGTGGAAATAGGATTCCACAGAAGACTAGCAGACACTTGAGTGAAAAGGTTAGACCCCATCTGGCGTTCGAAAGCCCATAAAGCAAAGATAGAAGAAACGTTTAAATGTCATCCAACGTTCGAACGTGCATAACACAAAAACAGAAACAACGTTTGAACGCCAGATCACATTTGAACGTTCTCCACAGATTGATTGCAGAGTGGTTGAATTTTCACTTGGACTTGAGCGGCAAACATTATTCCTTTACTTCCTCTTGTCTGCTCCTCCTTGCCAATCAATACTCCCATTGGAAAGGAGCTTGGTGGAGGCTTAGACTTCCACTCATATAGTTGTAGAATTGTTTTATATTTGCTTGTATCAAGGAAGATAGTTCACCTTTTGGTTGAGGAAGCAACCCTCCATTTTTTGGTTGAGGAAGCCACCTCCAAATGTGACTAGCTTTCTTCTACTTTTATTGTTCATGTCTTTTCCTTCCATTGCTTGAGCTTCCTTCTTTCTTAGAGGAATGAAACTCTTCCACTTTTCTAGAGCTTTACCAAAGCCATGAAGGGTGGAATGTGATTCACTCATTCTTCGGTGAAGATTGACTCTTTGTTTAGTGTATTTCATTTTATAAGTCCTCTACTTGGAGGGATGAGCATCACTCACTTTTCTAGCTTTACCAAAGTCATGAAGAGTGAGTAGTTTCTCATTCACTCTTTAGTAAGAGGTGAAGGGCATGTATAAATTATCCGGAAGCTATATTTGTGCATTGTTCTTATTAATTAGTATTCTATTATAACATATTATTATGTCTTTTTTGGACTAATTATACTTTGATGGAGTTTAAATGATGACATTTCAGGTTCTAAAGTGAAAAAAGGTTCAAGGGCGACAAAAAGTATATTTGAATGTAACACCAGTACATTGGGGAACAAAATTGAAAAGCGTTGACCAAAGTAGTACCATTCGAACGCTACATACCGTTCAAACGTTCATTTGAACCAGGTAAAAATCAGACTGCTGAGGCAAGATGTGTTGCAGCCAAGAACCAAAGCCCTGGAGAATCAAGTACCACATTCGAACGCATCTACCGTTCGAACATTCACTGAAGAACTGAGAAGACCAAACTAAATGAAGATATGGTGTGGCAGGAGATTTCCACAGAGGACCACATGCCATATGATGTCTGAGTGATATGTATAGATCCCATTTGACGTTCGAACGCCCTTAGTGCAAAGACAAAAGTTACGTTCGAACGACACCCACCATTTGAACGCCCTTAGAACAAAAATAGCAAAAACATTCAAACGTCATATACCGTTCGAACGTCCTCGATAGATTGCTTGCAGAGTGGGTGGATTTTCACTTTGACTTCGACGACGATAACTATTCCTTCACCCCCCCCCCTCTTTTTTTCCTCCTCCTTGCTATAAATACTCTCATTTTGGAGACCACAAAGGGGGGCAGCAGGAGAGAACTTTAAGGGTAGCACTAAGGAGCATTTCTCTTTTCCCTATTATCTTCGTTTTCCTCTTTGCTAGAGAGTTGGGAAGTTTAGATTCCCACTCATTTCTTTACATTAATGTTTATATTTGCATTTACTTAAGAATTGTAGTTTCTTTATTTACTTTTAGTCTTTACATTTATGCTATTACATACATGTCTCTATTTATGTCTTGCACTTCCATTATTTGAGTTCCCTTCTTTCTTAGAGGAGTGAAACTCTTCCACTTTTTTAGAACTTTGCCAAAGTCGTGAAGGGTGGCATGTGATTCAATCATTCTTCATTGAAGATTAGCTCTTTATTATTGTGTTTGTATTATGTAAATGTCCTCTACTTAGAGGGATGAGCATCACTCACTTTTCTAGTTTTACCAAAACTATGAAGAGTGAGCAGTTTCTCATTCACTCTTTAGTAAGAGGGGAAGGACATATATTGATTATCCGGAAGTTGTATTATGCATTGTTCTAATGCTTAATGTTTATCCCCTTATTTGTTGGATGATTGATTGTATCTAGCAAAGCTAAGGTACTTTGTACAATCGAGAGTCTTTCCATGACACAGATGACTCTTGCATGGAAAGTCCCCTCATTTCAAGGCAAGTACCACGGCTAGATCTTCATGACTGTCTTTTAATCGTCCCCCGTATTGTGCTTCATTTAAAGAATGGAATATTAAAACTATGGTTGGATGTCTTGTAGAATCACTTGTTTGTTTGTAGACGGGTTAAGTCTCAGTACAAGCAATTCTTATAAGCTTCTAAAAAGACATCGGAACCATGGTCTTAATTCTCACAGTCCATCTTTACCTTCCAATTAACTTGATGTTGACACGGAAGTTAATTGAGTTATTGATCACAAACATAACAAACCGGATAATTGACTACATGTCCTATTCTTCGAACTAAAGAGTGACTTTTCTTTTATTTAAATTAATCTTATATTTTGTCTAAAAATCCTTCTTGGAAAGAATTTCATATTTAATCTAGGAAAAACTCTCAATCTCATAATCACAAATCTCAAAGGCCACAATCAATTGGTCTCTGCTACTGCTTACTTTGAAGCACCAACACATCAAGTTCTCTGTGGATTCAACTCCAGACTCAAACCAGATTATTACTACAACTTGGCCGTCTACACTTGGGTGTACACATTTCGGATCAAGTCACTTATGCTTAATGTTTTATATTCCCCTTGCTTATTGGATGATTGACTGCATCTACCAAAGCTAAGGTACTTTGTATAACCATGGGTTCTTTCTATGACACGGATGACTCTTGCATTGAAAGACTCGTCGGTTCAAGGCAAGTACCTCAGCTAGACCTTCATGACTACCCTTCAATCCTCTTCATTATTGTGCTTCAATTAAAGAATGGAATATTAATTTCATGGTTGGATCTCTTGAAGAAATACTTGCTTGTTTGTAGACGGGTTAAGTCTTGGCATAGACAATTCTTGTTAACTTCTAGAAAGACATCGGAACTATGTTCTTAATTCTCGCAGTCCATCTTTATCTTATGATTAAATTTCTATTGACACGGGAGTTAATTGAATTATCAAGCATAACTATAATAATCCGAATGATTAACTACATGTCCAGATCCTCGAACTAAAAGAGTGATCTTTTTATATTTGACCTTATCTTATATTTTGTCTAGAAAACTTTCTTGGAAAGAATCTTATATTCTATCCAACAAAAATCTCTAAAACTCACAATTTTAAATCTCAAAGGTTACAATCATTTTGGTCTCCACTACTGCTTACATTGAAACACCAACAAGAGTTCCTTTTGGATCTAGCAAAGTTTTTGGCGCTGTTGTCGGGGAACTATAAAGGATGTTTTAAAGTAAAAGGTAAAAAGACCTTTCTTTTTGTATATATTCTTTGGTTTACTGTGAATAATTTTGTTTTATTTTATCTTTGTTTATTTTATGTCTGAGGACACTCTTCACTATCAAAATTTGCTGGCAAAATTCTCTGGGTCTGTGAATCAGCTTGAACCAAATTCACCTAGATCAGTAGCAGACTCTCGTGAGATTATATGACAAATAATGACAGAAATGGAGAAGTCCCTATGAGGGAGGGGGAAGTCCCTTTGAATTGAGTTGATTTGGAATTCTCATTGGAATGACCTCTTCGGATTAGCCAACCTTGTTTTTATTGCATTTTATCAAAAATCTCCACTCACCAACACACAAACTTACAAGATTTTATACTTTTCATTTCTTTACAAAATCAAATTCACCACAATTCAACCTTCCTTCCTAGAGGAGACGACCTTGGAACATCCATTCCAAGTAAAACATGACACTTACAAGTCTCTCTTTGCTTGGGGAGCACTTTTGCACACACACACACACATGTTTTTCCCATTTCTAGCATCGAATCCGAGGGAGAGTGACACTCACCTACACACAAAAAGTCATATGCACATTCTAGTGTTCGTGTTTGGAGATTAGGGTGAACAACCAAGCAATAGTGTGGTATATAGCATTAGATATTGTTCGATGTTCATCACCATAAGCATATTATAAGTGTAACCATCCATCAATATGGGAGGTATATATAACAATAAAGCGTAGTTATAATATCAGCATTTCCATAACTTAAACAATATCTTACATATGTTCACCCTTCACCGAAGAGTAAAAGTGGACTACTCACGCCTCATTGCTATAGAAGAGTGAGAGGTGCAAGAAAATTCCATTACAATACAAAATAAAACGCAGGCAATCATTCCCCGAGGAATAGTTTAAACAAAACCACTCTTAATACCGATTAGGGCACAAAAGTGGGAGAGTTTTAATCCTCCAAGTAGAAAGGAATAACATAAATGTAGAAGAAAGAAAAGCTTTGGCTAAAAAGTAGGCTAGAAAGCTGGTTGCAAATGGTTTGGCAGGGCTTTGATGTATTGTTTCTGAATTTTCTTGACTGAATCAGTAAACCCCCACATTCTTATCGTTATATAATAACGTAACTATGTTTTTGAAATGCTAATATATATAATGATGTATGCATGAACTATTTAGA
Organism: Ilex asprella; assembly: GCA_023539305.1. Classification (NCBI taxonomy): domain Eukaryota; kingdom Viridiplantae; phylum Streptophyta; class Magnoliopsida; order Aquifoliales; family Aquifoliaceae; genus Ilex; species Ilex asprella. The sequence continues at coordinate 23,583,451 of CM042189.1, read as the reverse complement.
TTGTAAGAGTAGAAATAAAAATGTTAGTTGAGATAATAGCGTATGTTGTAGACGTTTGGAAGTATTTTAGAATGAAAGCACATTTTAGAGAGAATTTGGGTAAAAAGGAGTTTAGATACTACCTCAGTAATTTGATCATAACTTTTTATCTTGATGTCTTTTTGAGCTGAAATTTTTACATTAGATACTATACTTCTAGGGCTACAAAAGTGTGTTTCACAAAAAAAAAAAATTTAAATAGGCCTCTAAATAGGCCAAAACTTTACTGGAAGTTACATCAGAAACTGGGATGACGCTTGAACATGAAAGTACGTTCGAACGATTGTTCATTCCAGTACTCTTGTCTAATGGAAAAACAAAAGTACTGGGAGCAAGTGACATTTGAATGTCAAATGACATTCGAACATGAAGCAGCAATTTGCACTAGTGACGTTCTAACGTCAAATGACGTTCTAATGTGAACAACGAATCAGAGCATCAGATTTATGTTGGCTATGTGACGCCCCAAAATCCAGGGGTCCCGTTGACCATCTGTCAACCCGCGGAATGCCTGTGGGTATCGTGTAAGCCGATATCACACGGTTATGTCCTATTTATCGGGATCCATAACTTAACAAAAATACGGGCAGAGTCTCATTTGTACAAGGAGCTCTCCACAAAAACCAAACCTGTGCACAATACAAACACTAGACCCATCCGAGATCCAACATTCAACACTGACCACACAGGGTCCATTTATAATTAACACTGACCACACCGGGTCCCTTTATCCATACTTATACCAAAACATACAATGTTGTATCAAACATAGTTAATATAAGTTCAAAACCCCAATCCTTTTACACATATTACATGCCCAAAAACTATCTTACAAGTCTGGTTTTACAAAAAGTGAATTGAAAGCCACAAGTCGGCTTTTCTTCAACCAAGGGCCCCCAAATGAGAGCCATCCGCTGGAACATGTCCCGTACCTGAAAGTGGTTTCCGTATAGGGTGAGCACAACGCCCAGTAAAGTTTATCCTACAAGGGTTACTCCCCACCTTAGATGCATATGTAATGTGTACATGCAATAAGCAACATTTAACAACCATTCCATACAAGAATATGCATTCGATGTTGGAATTCTACCATGTCATGCCATGGAATGAGGTGACACTCACTCATGCATCTTTCAAACCGAGTCTTCACTGACTCACGCCGCACAATGAAATGTCAAAGTGTAATGCAACCCGTCTATTGATGGAAAAATCCTTGTAATGATCGTTTTGAATAACAAACCATATGTTTTTAGAAAATTCGATCATTATTAGGAGTCTACCCATTAAATGGGCATTTTTATCACAAAACCCTTGTGTTTTCTTTTGGGCAACGGATTTTTCAGAGTTGCACCGTAGGCTCCGTGGGCCTGACACTTTTTCGGAATTGCACCGCATGAAAAGTGTGTGAACCAGGTGGTTTAGGGTTTTTCACCCAAGGAAGTCGCCATGCCCCTTCTTGCTTTACCCAACACAAGTTTCCCTTATGCAATGCAACGTGCAACTCCAAAAAAGATCGTTGATCCCCTTTTTCTCGAGTCTACACACAATCAAACACCAAGCTAGGTGTTGATTTACCCAAATTCCACACATCCACACTCATGCTCCATGCCAATGAATGTGATGCTATGTTCATGCTCCAAATGCAATGATGCCAAATGAGCAATATGTCTATATCTTCAACATATATATAATTCCATGGTCGTCATATTAAATGCATACAACAACCAAAACACCTTAATCATGTCAACATATTTGAAGTCATAAATTGACAACATAGAGCATGTTTTGATCATCTCTATACACATAAACATGTTATCACAATTTCATTGAAATAACATTAATTTCTCAACCAAGGCATATTATCAAACACCTTGAAGGCACTCTAGTCATGTAATCACATAACACATTTTAAGTCACTACAAGGCCCAAGAAATCACATCAACTGATTTCTAATAAACATTCTGACATAATATCAAGTCTCAAAAAAATTACATAGGTAACTTCCATATACCAAACTTAAACTAGAATTTGGTCTAGGCCAAATTCTATACCCATTCCATAATACGCCTAAAGTAAGAAATAAACCAAGTAGGAGAAACCCTACCTTAGTAGAAGTGTAAGAAGAGTGTAGAAATCCTCAAGAACACTTCCTCTCTTGTTCAGTTTTTATGTCACATGTAGAGTTCTTTTCCCACTAAGCATAGGTGCTTAGCATCTTTGAACATTCTGCAGGTAACCTTCATGAGTTAAAACAACTATAACTCTAGTTATAGAAATCCAATTCCAACAAAACATGTGGAAGCTGAACATAGACTCATAGGAGTTATCTTTCACCAAAAATTACTATTTTTTAACACTAATTACCTGTCCCAAGTAACTCCTAAACCAAGTGTAAGTTACAGAATTTTTGGTTTCCAGCAGGTCATAGTCATCTTTAGAAATTCCCCAAAAATCGAGTTTTCATCCTTTTGGCATGAAACCAAAGCCAAAATAACCCTTTATGAATCTATTTTAAACCCTCAAATTTTCAGATTCATAAACGAAGTCTAACTCATAAAATCAATTTCGAAATCATAGACTGTCCGGAATTTCTAGAACAGTTTCTGCAGGCTGGAACTAACTTTGAAAAATTACCAAAAATCGTATTTATCTCCACTTTACTTGAAACCAAAACCAAACGATTCCTTATTCAGTCTATATCATAACCTCAAATTTTCAGAATTAATAAATAATCAGAGCTCATGAGATGAAGAAGAAACTCACCTACTATCCAGGATTGACAGCAGAACATCCTCTTCTTCCTTTCAATTTATGCTCAAGAAAAATACTCACAAGACTTGATTCTTTTCCAAAACTTCACCTTTGAACCTTCAGTGAAATTCCTTGTTTTTGGTACCCACGCGTAGCCGTCGTCGCGTAGATCAACTCCCCCTTCTTGCTCGACGGAATCCGAGGGACGGAAAGTGGAGAAATCAAAGGAAAAGGCTTGAAGAAACCCTTATCTTCTTTCTCTTCTCTCTCTCTCTATTTGGGCGGCTGAACAAATGGCTCAAGTGGGTTGAGATATCTGATTTTCAGATATTTTGACCCCTATTTATATTTTTAAATGTGCGGTCCTCGTTGCACCGCATATTACCAACTTTGGGGTTCGTTTTTCGTCCAAAAACGATTCATTAAGCCTCGGATTAAATCCAAATTAATTTTATTGGCACTTTAACTTAATTTTAAAGAAAATTTCAAAAATTTATTTTTGGGGACCTTTAAAATGTCATTCGTCACGCAGTCGCCTCGAACGACGTGCAAAAGTTCGACTATCTCAGAATTTGACGAAATTTGACAAGGTGACTAGATTTTGCGATACGAATCCAATGGCGAAGTCTGTTTCCTCATCCAAGGTCTAGAGAATGAGTATCTCAAATAAGCATTAGAATAGTAAATGACCATTTTGCCCTTATGCACAAAAAGTTCAAATTTGCCCAGGTTTTACAGGCTAAGCTATTTTCTTCCCTTATAAATACATAAGGGCGCCTCCTTTAGCCTACATAAGAGTTATTTTCTTCCCTGAGCTATTTTTTCCCTTATAAATGCCCTAGAAAGCTATGAGAAACAAGAAAGAAAGGTAGAAACACAAGATCAAGAGGGATCTTCACCTTGAAATGGAGCAAATCTTCTTGTTCTTCACACAATACTAAAGAAAAAGAAGGTAGGGGGTTTTTTTCACTCTTGTTCATTGATGCTAGGGCTTATATATATACATGTTTTGACTCTAAATCTTATATATATATATATATATTGAAATCTTTGTTTCTTGATTTTTCTTGCAAATCTTACCATGTTTTGATGGAAGTATAACTTGATAGCCATAAAACCTTTGTTTTTGACATCCAAACTCTAGTTTTTCAAGAAGTAAGGATTTTTCTTCTTGATATTCATTTGTTCTTGATTTTTAAACTTGATATTGATTTGTGCTTGATATCAAAACTTGATATTCATTTGTTCTTGATTTCAAAACTTGATATTCATTTGTTCTTGATTTTAAAACTTGATATTCATTTGTTCTTGATTTCTAAACTTGATATTTGTTTGTTCTTGATATCAAAGCTTGATATTCATTTGTTTTTTAATTCAAAACTTGATATTTATTTGTTCTTGATATCAAAACTTGATATTCATTTGTTCTTGATTCAAAACTCTATTTCTTCAAGAAGTGCGGATTTCTCTTGATATTCCTCTGTCTTGATTCAAAAAAAAATCTATTTTTTTTGTTTGGAACAATTAAATTATATCTTTTGATGATCTCTTGCTTATTTTTCTTGAGTTGTTATACTGAAAAAATACCTATGAAATTAGGGTTTTTGAGATACTTGTGATTTGAGAAAAGTGGTTGGTATTGCATCTCTTGTATGGTTTGTTGTGATGGACTTGAATTGTCTTCGAGAGCTGCCGTAGAGTGTTAAAGGTTAGCCTATCCTAGTGGGGGTGAGATGGTTTTCTAACACTTGTAGCGAATTGTTGTTTGTGAGAGCAACCATTATTATTTACGTATGTTCGAGGCTGAGGGATGGTACACTTTTCCTTGAAATGATTCGACAATGCCGTGGGAGACGGTATTCGCCCTTCCTAAAGTGGTTTGTGATGGGTGAATGAGGTAGAATCATGGTGTAGATTCCTAAGAAGTGACCTACATACCTAAAATACAAATATACAAATGGTGTGTTATTGTTCATTGTTTCAAAAATGGTTTATTATAGGAACTTTTGAAAATAGCTTATTTTTGGGAATTGATTTTAGTTATTCATTTACTTTATTGCTATTGTTCAAAACCTGTTCGAGTTTGTGAGGATTTTCCTACAAAGCTTAGTGCTCACCCCTTACAAACAATATATATTCTCACATTTTGGTTTAGAGGAATGGATTGGAGTCGATGAACAGGTAGCTTGGGAAGCTCAATTGGATGAAAACGTGGATCTCGATTATCTTAGTTGCTCACATATATGATGAAAGAAACTTTTTGTATTTATGGATTATATTAGTTGCTCACATGATGTGAATAGTTTTATATAGTAATGTCGTCTAAGGTAGATTTTGGGGCGTTACAGTATTTGACTCTTTCTGAATATCCCTGACTATCGAGGGGAAGTTGGGCAAGGGCTGACCAATAAGATCCTCCTCTTTCAGCTGCTAACCAATGGGAGAAGACAAGGGACTTGAGGCGGTTTGTTGACCGTCCAGACGCCATCACCAACGTCCGGACAGTGGCAATCCACAATTTTTTTTTCATGCTGGTTCCTTGGTTGCTTTGATGTTGATTTTATACTTTGATCCCCTTCTATTTTAAGCTTTGACAGTTAGCTCCCCTTAGCTTTGTAGCATTTATGCACAAAACCTTGAAAGATACAACATTTAATGCATTAACTCTATTTACGCACTAACTCTTATTTTGTATATCTTGACTGTTTTAACTCTTTTAACTAACACAATTAACCTAGTAATCCAATTCAATTATGCACTAATTAGGGTTAATCACACCCGTCAACCTAAATATTACTAGTCCCGACTAATAATAACTAAACAAAATTACTTTCGTAGATTTCACGATTGCATTTAGCATATGCAACAAGCCATTAAACCCCTAGGTGAACCCTAATGAACAAGTTTTATCTCGTGAAAGTTTTCAATGAAGCTACCTACAAACTTCAATGGTTAGAATACAATAATTCATAATTTTTCATAGATAAAATTAAATCACCATTCCTCTGAATTGCTAGGAGATCTCCCTTTCCTGATCACTATAAGAGTAATACACATTTGTTGTGGCATTATCCATATATTTTCAGAAAAACTTATGTGTGCAATTATTCCTTTATTTCGAAAATCACTAAAGAAATATCACCACCCTTCACTTTGTTGTACAAGAATTAGCCTCGATGTCAATCCTTTCCTAGAAATCACTCAGCAAAGAACACACTCTCGTTATAGTGACTATCACTCAAAAATTACATGTGATATGAATATTGTTAATCAAAGCAAATAATTTCATACACCTATATAGTTCCGAATTAAAATTTTAAGGAAAATGCTAACCGTGTAATTCAATGGGCGTTAATCAAAAAAATGAGATTATTCAGAAAAAGTTATCATTGAACTGAAATTTCTTACTTGAGTAAGTGTGAAATATCTCTCCAAGGAGGATAGGCACAAAATCTGCAATAGGTTTTACATCTCCACTACATATGTAAGCTTAATAAAGGACTGTAATATTTCAAAAAAAATATCAAAAAAAAAGGAATTTTATGTGTTCATAATAATGAGTTTGTAATAAAACATCCTAATAGTGCACAACCAAGATATGAAAATCCAGCGCAATTAGGTTAAGGGTATCCCTACAAAGCATAAGAATAATAATCTAATTGTAATGTGAATCACATGAAATACACATTCTAACTTACAAAATTTATCCAAAACATAAACTAAATTAACTCAAAAACCCAAATTCAAAACAACATTCAAACCGTAAATACTGAAATGGAAATGCAGAAATTAAAAGTGTTCAGGGTAGTAGTAGAAGTGATAATGTGGAATTTCTTGAAAGGTATCTGATTAGGAAGTAGAAAGGCCTCCACCAAAATGTCCTCTAAGTAGCCTCAAGATCTCAGTCTAGTTCTGCTTATAGTCAGCCATACGTTGATCGATCAGGGCGATGTTGGTCCCAAGTTGGGTGACAGTGGTCTCCAACCCTAGCAAAATCTGTCTATCAAACTAATCATCAACTGGTATATAGGGCAGCTCAAGGTCAAGTCCTTGATTGTCTATTCCTTTCCCAAGCCCTTCCTTAGAAGAAAAGAGACTAGTATGCGTTCATGCTCCAATACAATGAAACACTCTTCTCGTGGTTGAGGCGGCTCTAGTGAGTGAAATATTTGGCTCCTTGAAATTGTTCTTGTGGTGTGGGTGGTACTTTGGCCTGCTCCTTAGGCTGGACTCCATGGATTTTTCTCAGAGAAGTCTTATCTAATGTTGCAAAGTGCTCCACCTTTGGCCATTTGGGATCCGTGATCACTCCCTTATTCCTGCAAAGCTCAAAAACTAACATAGCATATTGAAGTGAGTTTTTCTTTGTTTTCACTGTCAGCATCATCTGGTCCATTATCAAGTTAGGGAGATCAATCGTATGTCTCACCCCAAAAGCATATAGGAAGTAGGCTTTCTCGGTGTATATCTGGTTTTTTTGGGACTGGGGTGACAAACTATTCACAATAAACAAGTTCAAAATCTGGTATTTATTCGTCAAGTCCCCTTGCTTAATATATTTGTTCGGCCTCCTCCATACCCATCAATTCTATCCCTATATCAATCATATGAGGTACTTGAGTATAAAGGTATTATAGGTTTGGATGTCTCAGGAGGGGGGTGGAAAAAATGTTCAATAGTGGCCGGTGTAACTTGACAGACCACTCCCCTAACATACACACGAAGTTCCCTAGCCTCGGTTTCTTGTGCATTACAATAAAAGTCACGGACTAGGAATTCAAAAGCATGAGCAACAAATTTAACATAGTTTAACCATCGCGCTTTAAGATTCTGTTTAACTCCAATATGCTCAAAATCCTCGTAAATAATAGGTCGTTCAAGAATTATAGTCTTATAGAGAAAATGGGTATCATACCAGACTTGTTGTTCAATGGTCTTAAACATCGCAGTATTAAAGATATTATGTGTCTGGGGTTGCTGCAAAGGTGTTTTGGTTTACGAAGATTGACCTCTCGTTGCCTGACTCGAAGAACCTCTTGTTCTAAGTCTTGGATTCATATTTTTCTTGATTTCTCTCTAAACTTCTACTTTTAACAGATTTTGATCTATAAGAACCTAGAAAATGGCTCGGGTAAGTGTTTAATCGGAAGAAATTAGAAAGAAAACGGATATGTGTAGCAAATTTGAGGAGAAAGGGTGCAGGGAGGGCGCTGGTTTTTCGTATTAAGCTACGAGGGAACTAAAATTCTGATGAGGTTCACATTTTCTAGTATTTAAAGGGGTAGGACTATCCGGACGCCATCACCATCGTCCAGACAGTGAGCATGCACTGGTTTCTGGCTTGCTTCCTACAAGCTGCTATCCCTTGGAATTCTGCTAATTTTTTTCTTCTGTTACAATCCTGTAGTTTCAAATATCAAATTAATTCCACAATTACAATATTAATCTACTAACCTTCCAATTAAACACTAACATATTAATCGAATAACATAACACAATAAAATAACACTCTAACACTCATATTTACACAAAAATTGATTTCACACATTCCTTGATCAATTTCAAATTCAATTTGAATCTTCTAATCAACTACACCAGTGACATGATTAGTTTCACTTCTCACGTATCTTAACAACATGGGATTGGAATAGGATGGTGTCTCAGGGTATTCCTTACACTGCCCATACTTAATCCAATCATGACGATCTAACACTTGACCTAAAATCAGTTTCACATACAGATTGTATTCCCTCAAATGCATTAAATGGCCGCACTTCACACAACCACCGAGGCGATTAGCTCGTCGGCGTTTGGTGAAGAAACTCTTCCTGCACAAGAGGTTTGCATAACATAATGATGAACACAAAATATTTCATATTTGATGGCCTCATTACATGCTTTTTTAACTTAACTTTGCATTTAATTATTTAGAATTAATTAAAGTTATGAATAATGTGGAAATTTTGATGTTGCAAGTAATTATAGCATAAATGATAGTTTTTAGGGCTTTGCAACTAAGTTTGAATGTATGGTGAAGTGATGGACATATTAATTGAGAATTGGGAGGCTTGGAAGGTAAAGAAACCATGAAAAATATAATTTGGATGAAAACCATCCGGAAGGTTTTGCCAACTGGTTTCTCAAAGTTTTGACACAGTATCACTATTTTTCCATTTTTTCACCATGATCTACTTTGACTTTGAAAAAGTTTAAAACACAAAAGTTGTAGGTCTTGATGTCTTCTATATAGTGTCCAAATTTCAGCTCAATCCAACGGTTGGATCAAAAGTTATGGCAATTTTACTAATGTTGGTCCTGAGCTATCACCTTCCGAAAGACCATCCGGAAGGTTTAACCTACTGGACTGAAACCTTCCGGAAGGTTTTACATCGACCTTCCGAAAGGTTTTGCCTAGATCGCTCAGACAGCTTGTAACTCAACTCTGCAACTTGGGGGGGCCCACTTACACTTCTCCAACAAGTCCCCTGACATTCCTTACACATCTAGAAGGCCTCCCTCACCCCTACTTGGACTTGGTGATGCTTGTGCATTAATGAGGAGGAGAGAGGAGAAGCATGGAAGAGAGGAAAGGGGAGGCTTTTCCTAGCCTGCACCACCCATCCCTTGGCAGCCCCTATTAATGGGGATCACATCACACAGCTGGGGCATCACTCCATGGACGAAAATGCAAGTCTTCCTTCACCATATATGCAACATTCCACTCACATTGAAAGGGTGGATACCTAAGCTTAGGAGTAGAGGAAGATGATGAATAGTGACATAGTTTAAATTTCTGCATTTTTTTCATCCATTTCGCTTGTAATCTCCTGTAAGAATCTTGTAAGCTTCTTTAATTGTATTTAATGTCATTTATTGCTAATACTTTTCAAGTTTAGTTATGCCTTGTAGCTTTTACCATTGTTGTATTTAAGTTTTCTTCATTTCCTAGCTTTAAAATGGGTATTGCATATTTTTCTTCTTAGTTTAAGATTTCTTGCTTTAAGTTAAGTTTCATGCTCCATTTCCTTTACATGTCTCTTTACATTATGCATTTTTTTCCTTTGTATAATTAGCTAGATTTTTAGTTGGCTAATCTTAGGGAGACTTCCTCTTGGGTTTTCCATTTCAACTCATTTTCTTTCCTCTCTCGGTGTACGATGGTTCAGTTTGATTGGGTTGAGAATGGATGAGATAGTAAGTCTTTGATATTCCGTAGGCCTAGTCACGGTTTATGCTTTGATCCTCACCATCTCGTCCCTAGCTTCCCACAAATCAATCGTTCATCTATAAACCCTCAGAGGAAGGTTTCGAGTTGAATTGGGATTCTCATTAGAATCACCTCTTTGGATTAGTCAACACTTGTTTTATTGCATTTTCATTAAGAACTTAACTCCCTAAAACACAAACAAAAGATTTTACACTTTCTCTTTTTGACAAACTCACCTTCACACAACTTGAGCTTTCCTTCCCTAAGGAGACGACCTTGGAATACTCTTCCAAGTAAAACACGATAAATGAAAGACTCCTTATGATTGGGGAGCACTTTTGTTCACCACATTTCATATTTCACACATTTTGTTCATTCCGTTTCATACCTCCATTTCGTTGTTCCATCTCTTGCATTATCCCGAGGGAGACTGGCACTCCCTTTACCCACACACATAAGTCATATACATATTTGAGGATTCATGTTAGGAGCTTAGGAACAACAATGTTTTTCCAACAATCACATAACACGATTTCTAACTTTCTAACGACCCATGTTTTTGCTATGATCAAAGAACGTATATCTTTTGGAAAAATGTGCATGATGCTTAGACTAAAGCAAAACAATTGCACATCCATATTTTTGAACATTTTGAAAATTTTGGATTTTTTATTTTTTGAAAATTGACTCAAAAATTAACTCACTATCTGGTTCTTAAAAATTGACTTGTTATCCAGTTATTTAACGTATGTCAATCACAAAGACGAATATGGATTGTTCCCTCCCCCAACCTAAATTCAATATTGTCCTCAATGTATAGCATAATGAAACAAAATATTAGACAACTGCTAATAAGATCTGGAGGGAAGACACATCCATAATGCAAAACCTAATCTTTAAGACAAAAAACAAACGATTAGTACTACTATTTACAGTCAATTACTTATAAAAACTCATAAACCAGTTCCATTAGTTGAATGGAACTCACATCTTGAACAAAATTATCATGATACAGCTTAAGTATCTGACCATTTACATTGAAAACATTTCCAAACAATGGATTCTCGATTTCAATTTCCTAATGTTCAAAAACTTACTTGAAAATGTGGGGGCATGTCCATCTGGATCTCAACTTACCAGGAAATAGATGGAGTTGAATTATATAACAGGACTTTCTATAAGGGCTCAAAAGACTTCCGCACTATATTCTTATCATGAAAATTTTTCATTTTGGACTTAGCAATCTTAGCATTCTCATATGCTTCATTTCTCAATTCTTCTAACTCACTAATCTGAAGTTTTAAGATACACTTGATTTGTCAATTTCAAAATTCATCATTTTGATTGCCTAGTATGCTCGATGTTCCAATTTCATAGGCAAGTGACATGATTTACTGTAAACTAACCGATAAGGAGACATTGCCTAAATAGTTTTATATGTAGTAAGCCCAAAGCACATCTGTCAATCTCAAAGACCAATCATTACGATCTGAATTCACTATTTTTTAAAAATTATATTTTATTTCCCCATAGACCAATTTAGCTTGTCCACTTGTCTAGGGATGATAAGCAGGTGATATTTTGTGAGAAATCAAATATTTTTTCATGATGTTTTCAAAAATTGTATTGCAAAAATGTGTCCCCCGATCATTGATAATAGCTCGAGGAATCCCAAATCTTAACAAAATATTTTTTAAACAAAATTTGACCACTGTGCGGTGATCATTATTCTAACTCGGGATTGTCTCTACCCATTTGGAAACATAATCAACAGCAACTAAAATGTACAGATAACCTAAGGATGGGAGAAATGGTCCCATAAAATCAATGCACCAACAATCAAAAATTTCAATAATCAAAATAGGGTTTAAATGCATCATGTTTCTTTTAGAAATATTCCCCATTCTTGACATCTGTCGCAATTTAGACAAAAAAAAACATGTACATTTTTTAAAAGAATGGGCCAATAAAATCCGCACTGCAGAATTTTAGCAACAATTTTCTTTGAAGAAAAATGTCTTCCGTAAGCTTTAGAATGAAAAAATGAGATGACCAGACCGATTTCATGATTAGGTACACAACGCCTTATAATTTGATCTTTACAATACTCAAACACATAGGGGTCATCTCAAAGAAATTGTGTTCCTCTGTCAAAAATCTCTTTATGTAGGTCCATGTATAATGGAAAGGAATAGTACCAATGGCTAAGTAATTAACTATATTTGCATACCATGGTCTTTCTGTAACTGCAAATAATTGTTCATTTAGAAAAGTTTCTTTGATTGGAATGGGTTTCTCCTTTATATCATATGTCTGCCTCGACAAATGATCAGCAACCATATTTTCAACTCCCTTCTTGTATTTGATAACCAGATAAAATTCTTGAAGTAATAATATCCAACGTAGGAGAGGTGGTTTAGCATCCTTCTTGGTGATCAAATATTTCAAGGTCGCTTGATCAGTAAAAACAACGATTGAGGATCCAACCAAGTACGAACAAAATTTATCTAATGCAAACACAGCAGCAAGCAATTCTTTTTCTATGGTAAAATAATTCATTGTGCATCATTCAAAGTCTTGCATGCATAATAAATCACATATGATTTCTTATCTATTCTCTGGCCTAACACAGCTCCTATTGCATAATCACTAGCATCACATATTAATTCAAAAGGTAAATACTAGTCAAGAGGTTGCATTATTGGTGCAGAAACAAGCATGTTTTTTAATTTATCAAATGCTAGTTAACATGCAACATTCCAATCAAATGGTACATCCTAACATAAGAGGTTACGCATGGGCAGAGATATCAAACTAAAATTTTTAATAAATCTTTTGTAGAATCCTGCTTGACCTAGAAATAATCAAACCTCTTTTATAGTCTTGGGTGGAGGGAGATTGGCTATCAAATCAATCTTAGACTTATAAACTTCAATTCCCTCGGTAGAAACTACATGACCTAAAACAATATCCAAAGTGACCATGAAATGACATTTTTTCCAATTCAACACAAGATTAGTTTCTTCACATTGAGTAAGGATTTTTTGAAGATTTTCCAAACATAATTCAAACGAATCACCATACACAGAAAAATCATCCATGAAAACTTCTAAAAACCTTTCCATCATATCATTGAAGATACTTAACATAAAACGTTGAAAAGTAGTTAGAGCGTTACATAATCCAAAAGGCATTATTTTATAAGCAAAAGTACCAAAGGGACATGTAAAAGTGATTTTCTCTTGATCATCAATTGCAATTTTAATTTGATTATAGCCGAAATATCCATCCAAGAAACAATAATATGCATGACCATTTATTCTCTCTAGGACTTAATATAAGAATGATAAAGGAAAATGATCTTTTCTGGTGTGTGAATTCAACTTTTGATAGTTTATACACATACGCCAACAAGTGACTGTACGTGATTTGTACTTAAAAGTAACATTTTACTATGCCTTTTCGGGACTAATTGTACTTTGATAAAGTTTAAGTGATGTCATTTCAGGTCCTAAAATAAACAAGGGCTCAATAATAACAAATATCACATTTGAGGGTAATACCAACACATTAGGGAATAAAATTGGAGAAGCTTGGAACAAAGCAACGATGTTCAAACGCCATCTCACGTTCAAACGTCCACTTGAACTCTAAAAAAACTAGACTCTGAGCCCTGGCGTGTTGCAGTCAAGAAGGAAGACTCTAAGGAACTCGAGTACCATGTTCAAATGCCAACTCAAGTTTGAACGTCCACTTGATTTGATTTAAGACCAGACTACTGTGTGGAGTGTGAAAGGGAAATTCACAAAAGACCACAGACCACTTGAGTGAGAAGGACAGGCCTCATTTGGCGTTCGAACGCCCATAAAGAAATAACATAAAAAATGTTCGAACGCCAGAAAACATTCGAACGCCCATAATGCAAAAACAGAAAAAACGTTTGAATGCCAGACAACGTTCGAACGTTGTCCACAGACTGGCTGCAGAGTAATTGGTATTTCACTTTGACTGGGGTGGCAAACACTATTCATTCACACCCTCTTGCTCCCTCTCTCCCTCTCCTTGCCTATAAATGCTCCCACTTGGGAGCCCTCAAGAGAGCTTAGGAGAACACTTGGTAGAGAGTTTGATGGAGGCTTAGACTCCCAATCATGTTTAGAATTGTTGTATGCTTACATGTGTAGTTTTGGGGAGATAAGTTTGGTACTAGACCAATATCTCTTCATTTGTACTACTATTATGTTTATGTGAAGATTTTCTTACCTGCATTTACATTTGCACTTTTTATACCAACCATGATGAAGGCTTGTACTCCCCTGGTAGTTGGATATTTAGTCTTTTATTTACTTAGTTTTTACCTTCATGTTGTAGCAACTATGATGGAGGCTTAGACTCCCCTTGTAGTTGTACTTGCTTTTATTTACATGTATCAAGAAAGACAGCTCTTCTTTTGGTTGTAGTGGAAATCCTCTAAAAGTAACTAGTTTTCTTCTACTTTCAATTGTTAGCTTCTTTCACTTCCATTGCTTGAGCATCCTTTTTTCTTATAGGAGTGAAACTCTTTCACTTTTCGACAGTTTTGCCAAAGCCGTGAAGGGTGGAACGCGATTCACTCATTCTTCGTCGAAGATTGGCTCCCTAATTGTTGTTCTTTTATTTTGTAAGTTCTCTACTTTGAGGGATGAGCATCACTCGCTTTTCTAGCTTCACCAAAGCCATGAAAAGTGAGTAGTTTCTCATTCACTCTTTAGTAAGAGGTGAAGGGCATGTATAAATTATCCGAAAGTTATATTTGTGTTTGTTCTTATGCTTAATGTTTATATCCCCTTACTTATTGGATGATTGATTTCATTTAGCAAAGCTAAGATACATTGTATAATCGTGGTTCTTTCTATGACATGGATAATTCTTGCATAGAAAGAATCATCGTTTCAAGGCAAGTACCACGGCTAGATCTTCATGACTACCCTTCAATCTTCCCCATTATTGTGCTTCATTTAAAGAATGGAATATTAATGTCATGGTTAGATATCTTATAGAAACACTTGCTTGTTTGTAGACGGGTTAAGTCTCGGCACAGACAATTCTTATAAACTTCTAGAAAGATATCGGAATCATGTTCTTAATTCTCATAGTCCATCTTTATCTTTCGATTAACTTGCTATTGACACGTGAGTTAATCGAGTTATCAAGCATTAATATAATAAACCAGATGATTAAATACATGTCTAGATCCTTAAACGAAAGAGTGACTTTCTTTTCATTTGCACCTATCTTATATTTTGTCTAGAAAACTTTCTTGGAAAGAATTTCACATTTAATCCAGAAAAATCTCTAAAACTCGCAACTCTAAATCACAAAGGTCACAACCAATTAGTCTCCACTATTTCTTACATTGAAACACTAATACAAAGTTCTATGTGGATTTGACTCCGGACTCAAACTAGATTATTACTACAGCTTGACCGCCTGCACTTTGGTGTACACACTTCGGGTCAAGCCAAGTTTTTAGTGCCATTGTCGGGGAACTATCAAAGGTATTTTAAGGTAAAAGGTAAAAAAACCTTTCCCTTTTTGTATATTCTTGTTGATTTACTGTGAATAATTTTGTCTTGCTTTGTTTTCGTTTGTTTTATGACTGAGGACGCTCCTCACTATCAAAATTTGCTGGCAGATTCTGGGTCTGTGAATTAGCTTAAACCAAACTCTCCTAGATTAGTAGGGGACTCTTGTGAGAGTGATATAGAAAATAATGATAGAAACGGAAACGGAGAAGTCTCTATCAAGGAGGGAGAAGTGCCCAACATTCGAACCTTGAGGGATTGCTTAAATCGCACAAGAAATAGTGTCCCCTCTTGTTTTGTATTCTCCGAAAATGCTCTCCCAATTACTATAAAGCTAGGGACTATGTAATTGTTACTTGTTTTTCGTGGATTGGATAAAGAAAATCCATACCTGCATATGAAAGATTTCGAGGAAGTGTGTGGAACATTTCAAGACAATTCTGAACTAGCCAAGATGAAACTTTTCCCTTTCTCTCTTAGGGATAAAGCTAAACAATGACTAAATTCTTTAAAAGCTCTTTCTATGCCTAATTAGCAGGCCTTCCAAAATGAATTTTTTAGAAAAAAAATTCTCTTACATCAGACCAATACACTCAAAAGGAAAATTATGAATTTTTCGATGAAAGAAGAGGAAACATTTTACTAAAGTTGGGAGATAATCAAAGATCTGCTCCAAGCCTGCCCATACCATGATTTTGAGAATTGGATTCTGATAAGATTTTTCAATGACTCCTTGTAGACTGCATCAGTTTGTCGAAATGATGGCCCAATGAGAGTTTATAGGTAAAAGTCTAGAGGAGGCATTCAATTTCTTTGACACCATATCTGATAGTTCTCAGATGTGGGACTCAGCCTCTCCTACCACTGTTGAAGCCAGACCATCTACTTCCCAAGGGGGTAAGTATGTCTTAAGAGATAACAATGACTTGAGAGCAAAAATGTCCACTTTGTCTTGAAAGTTTGAAGCTTTAGAAATGAAAAAAGTTCATCAAGTTGATGTTGGCCCTTCCACAAAACAAGTGTGTGGAATTTGTGCCCTGAGAGGACGCCCTATTGGAGAATGTCCTACCATCTCCGCATTCAAGGAAATCTTGTTGGAACAAACAAATGCAATCTTCAACTTCAACAAACCCTACTCCAACCCATACTTTGAAACATTTAATCCAGCTTGGCAGAACCATCCAAACTTCAGTTGGAGGAACACACAACCAACTCCCATAAACCAACCACAAAGTTTACATCCACCACCTCAAGGACCTCCTGCATACCAACCATACCAACCACCACACAAGAGGAGCCTTGAGGATACACTGAATCAATTCATGCAAACCCAAATGAACTTTAATACCCATTCCACCCAGTCTTTAACCGATTTGAAAGCACAGACCAACCAGTCTTTCGAAGACCTTAAAATTCACATCCAAAAGTTAACCCAGTCCATGAACACACACGAAAAGGGCAAGTTTCTTGCCCAACTAAAACCTTCACAAGGCCAATTCCATGTGGAAAATCCTTCGATCGTGGAACACCACCCATAAGGCCAAGCCAAAGCTGTCACTACACTAAGAAGTGGCAAAGTGATTGACAAAACCATCAGAAATATGTTGATTCCAAGGCCAAAGCATGAGTCAATCCCAGTCAACTCACCATTTAAGCCTGAACCAGTTGAGCTTGAGCTTGGAATTGAAAAAGAACCCGAGTCGGTGATTGAACAAGAGCCAGAACCTTCAAAGGAAAAAGACTTTTCATACCCTGTTCCAGTTCCTTTCCCTTATAAACTCAAAATAGTCCAAAAAGTGAGCAACTAGCCAGAAATTTATGAGTTTTTGAAGCAAGTAAAGCTCAACATCCCACTTTTGGATGCAATCAAACAGGTTTTGTCTTATGCTAAGTTTTTAAAAGACTTGTGCACAGTCCAAAGAAGTCAAAATGTCCAAAAGAGAGTCTTCCTAACAGAATACGTCAGTGCCTTGCTTCAACACAATACCCCTCCAAAATACAAGGACCCTGGATGTCCAACAGTGTCATGTGTCATTGAAAATTTCAAAATAAAACAAGCACTATTAGATCTTGGAGCCAATGTTAATCTGCTTCATTTCTGTCTACCAGCAGTTGGGTCTGGGCAAACTCAAACCCACTTGTGTCACACTCCAGTTGGCTAAAAGATCTATAAAAATTCAGAGGGGCATTATTGAAGAAGTACTTGTCCAAGTGGACAACTTGGTCTTCCCTATAGACTTCATTATTTTAGATACTCAACCAGCAATGCATTTAGAGAACCAAATTCCCATTATTATTAGTCGACTCTTCCTAGTAACTTCCAATGCACTAATAAATTGCAATAATGGAGTCATGAAATTAACTTTTGGAAATATGACCCTTGAGCTAAATATTTTTAATATTGTCAAACATCAAGGAGAAGACCAAGAAGTGAGAGAAATAAATTTCATTGAGTCATTGGTTCACGAACATGTGAATAGTACATTCTCTAAACCATCTATTGAATCATACCTGTTGGAATCAATCTCTATTGAGTCAACAAATGATGACCCAAACTCACATAGTTGCCCTACTCAGGCTATTGAGGCATGGGCACCCAAATTCGAGGAACTTTCACCGAGTGGCACAAAGCCACTCTCCTCAAGTGAAAAATCACCAAAGCTTGAATTGAAACCTATCTCATCTGACCTCAAATATGCATTCTTAGGAGATGAAGAGTCATACCCAGTGGTAATTTCATCTAAGCTCACAGACTTGCAAGAGTCTAAACTGAATGATGTTCTTAAAAGCCATAAAAGCACCATTGGGTGGATCATCGCTGACTTGAAAGGTATAAGCCCGTTAATCTGCAATCATGTTATATTCCTTGAAGATGACTCAAAATCCTCTCAACAAATACAGTGAAGTTTGAATCCTTACATGAACGAAGTTATGAGAATCGAGGTACTCAAACTCTTAGATGCAGGGATAATCTTTCCCATCTCTGATAGCAAATGGGTTAATCCAACCCAAGTTGTACCCAAGAAGTCTGGGCTCACAGTGGTAAAAAATGATGTCAGTGAACTAGTGCCAACTCGAGTAGTCACAGGATAGCAAATGTGCATATACTATCGAAAACTCAATTTGATGACTAGGAAAGACCATTTTCCCTTCCCTTTCTTGATCAGGTTCTAGAAAGAATTATAGGCCATGAATTTTACTATTTTCTTGATGGGTATTCTGGTATAATCAAATTGAGGTAACCTTAAATGACCAAGAGAAACCCACATTCACTTGCCCCTTTGGTACCTTTGTATTTAAAAAGATGTCATTTGGACTTTGTAATACTCCTGCTATATTCCAAAGATGCATGCTAAGCTTGTTCAGTGACATGGTTGAAAAACTTTTGGAAGTGTTCATAGATGACTTCTCTATCTATGGTGACTCATTTGACTTGTGTCCAGCCAACCTAGAAAAGGTGTTGATAAGGTGTAAAGAAGTCAATTTGATGCTCAATTGGGAGAAATGTCATTCCGTGGTAACTCAAGGCATTGTCTTTGGTCACATTGTGTCGTCTGAGGGCATTAAAGTTGACAAGGCAAAAATTGATCTGATTAAAAATTTGCCTACCCCCAAGACTGTAAAGGATGTCCGATCATTCCTAAGACATGCAAGTTTTTACCGGAGATTCATAAAAGACTTCAGTACCATAGCCAAACCTATGTGTCATCTCCTGAGTCAAGACGTAAACTTTGTGTGGAGTACAGCATGCCAAAAAGCCTTTGACAAGTTGAAAGGCATGTTAATTTTTGCTCCAATCATGCAACCCCCTGACTAGAATCTACCCTTTGAACTAATGTATGATGCAAGTGATTATGTTGTAGGTGATGTGTTGAGACAAAGAAAGGATAAGAAACTACATGTAATTTACTATGCAAGCAAAACTTTGAATGATGTTCAAATGAATTATTCAACAACTGAAAAAAAACTGATGCTGTAGTTTTTGCTTTGAAAAAATTTCGTTCCTATCTTGTTGGTTCTTCTGTTCCTATATTCACTAACCATGCTGCCCTAAAATTCTTGCTCACCAAGAAAGATGCCAAGCTAAGGCTCTTGAGATGGATACTCTTACTCCAAGAGTTTGATCTAATCATCAAAGATAAAAAGGGTGTTGAAAATGTGATGGCAGATCATCTGTCCAGATTAACTTATGAATTACACGAGGATGGACAGCCAATCAATAAAACATTCTCCGATGAACAACTGTTCATGATTAATGAGTCCCCATGGTACGCTATTATTGCTAATTTCCTAGCTACTGGAACACTCCCTCTGTCATTCACTCCCATGGACAAAAAAAATTAGGGAGGTTCGTAACTTCTTTTGGGAAGATCCGTACGTATTTAAGTATTATAAGGATCAGATCATAAGACGTTGCATCCCCGCTCATGAAAGCGAATAGGTAATAACATGTCATTCTAAAGCATGTAGTGGCCATTTTTCATAAAGAAAAACCACTGCAAAAATCTTGCAGTATGAATTTTACTAGCCCACACTTTTCAAAGATGTCCATGTCTTTTTTCTAACTTGCGATAGATATCAAAAGTTGGAAAATATTTCTAAAAGAAACATGATGTCTTTAAACCCCATTCTTATAATTTAAATTTTTTATTGTTGGGGCATCGATTTTATGGGAGCATTTCCCCTTTCCTTTGTCTATTTAAACATTTTAGTGGCAGTAGACTATATGCCTAAATGGGTTGAGGCAATTCCATGTCGAAATAATGATCATCAAACAGTGATCAAGTTTTTAAAAGAAAATATTTTGTCTCGGTATAGAATTTCGAACTCAATCATAAGTGATGGGGTGCTCATTTTTACAATCGTCCTTTTTTAAATTTAATGAAAAAGTACCTGATTTTTCATAAAATTGTAACCCCTTATCACCCACAGACTAGTGGGCAGGCTAAATTAGCTAATTGGGAGATCAAATTAATTTTAGAAAAAACTGTAAACCCGAACCGCAAAGATTGGTCGTCAAGACTAATTGATGTACTCTGGGCATATCGTACTGCTTTTAAAACAATTTTGGGCAGTCTCCTTATCAATTAGTCTATGACAAACCATGTCACCTACCTGTAGAATTGGAACATAGGACATACTAGGTCATTAAAGCGGTAAACTTGGACCTAGATAAGGTTGGGCTATCAAGAAAACTTCAGATAAACGAATTGGAGGAATTGAGAAATGAAGCATATGAGAATGCTAAGATCGTTAAAACTAGGACGAAAAATTTTCTATGACAAGAACATTGTGCAGAAGTCTTTTGAACCTTCTCAAAAGTCGTGTTGTTTAATTCAAGACTCCGCCTCTTCCCTAGTAAGTTGAAATCAAGAGGGATTGGGTCTTACTTTGTCAAAAAAGTGTTTGAACATAGAGCGGTAGAAGTGAAAGACCCAACGAACGATAATATTTTTACTGTTAATGGTCAGCAGTTGAAACTATTTTTGGAAAAATTTGTGAAAAATGTAGAGACCATTCTTTTAATGGAACCAAAATACTCCTCCGAGATTCACGTCTGCCGACACTTGAACGGATCAGGTCAGAAAAAAGTTGAGCCTAACCGACCTGAGGGGAAGGCCCCATGATCTTTTTCTTCCCTTTCCCTTTCTATTTTCTTCTTCTTCTTCTCTTTCTTTTTCTGTTTTCTGTAAAGACGACCCAGATCCTAACAGCCCCATGACTACACACTCCACAGACACCATCTTCTGTTACATGCTTTGCAATTTGATGTTATATTTAGTTATGGGCCTTTTGCTCTTGTTCGCACTCACACACAAAGATTTCCAGCCTACCCGAAACCCAGATCTACGCAAAGATGATTAATCCGTGTATTTTGGTTTATAGGTTTTGAAGGATGAACGGATCTCTACCTTTCAACCTCATCTCCAAGATCCTTACACCAGTAAATTTGAAACATTGGGGACAATGTTCAGTTTAGGTTGGGGGTGAGAACTATAGTTTATATTTTGTGTCACCCTGTGCCCATAAATTTTTAAAAATTTTGTTGTTGTTTTTGTTATTGTTGTTGTTCTAATTATACTATGTACCTTGTCTTGTATTTTATATAAATAGATGATCATGTCTGTGAGTCAGCTTTGATCGTCTTTTTGACTGGCAGACGTTAAAGAACCAGATAGTGAGTCTTAAATTTTTTGGTAAAAGTATGGATGTTAAACTTTTTTAGTTTAGTTTGGCAATTCTATGAACTTTTCCATCTAATGTGCATACTTTGATCATGAGAAAAGCAAGACTGGTAAGGAAAGTTGAGATTCGACAAGAACATGCCAAACCCTTCTATGACAGAAGCACTTTTGCTAAACGCCGTCGTGCCAAAAGACTTGGTGTCTGTAAACATTGTGGCAGAGTCTTTCACGAGAAAAGATATAATCAATGTTCCAAACCAAATTTTGGTCACGCACTCGATCGTTCAAACTGGATAATGAATAGGCTGAGTAAGGATTACCCTGAGACGCCATGTTATTCTGATACTATGCTTAACCAATTTGTGAGAGAGAAAATTGGGAGAGTCACTGGTTGTTCAAACTACACAAAGACAGAGGATGACTTGGATTAGACTGCTTTCTAACAAAACTTGGAAATTTGTGTTTTGGGGATAGAAGCCCAGGGTCCGAATTTTTTGTAAAAAGTGTAAAAATCCTTTTTGTTTTGTACAAACTCTTTTGATTGAAATGAAATTAAAGGCCGAGTAAGGAACGTCCCAAAATACCAACCTAAAGTGTGGGTAGGGACTTGTCCTGAGATGCCATAAGTTTTTGGTTTTAAACTTGTGTGTTTAGCTTTCTCCGATTGTGTATAATGGAGTGTAGTAAAATTTTTAGTTTTGATTCAACGTTCGAACGCCAAGTGACATTCAAACGTCACTTGCTTGCAGTACTCTACCTCTGATGAAGCCTCACATAAAACCCAAAAGTACTGAGAGCTCAACTCGTTCGAATGCCAATAGACCGTTCGAACAAGACCTAACATTCGAACTCCAATAGCTCGTTCGAACGAAGAGAGTTTATACTACTTTGGTCTCTGATAGAACACAAAAGTACTGGAATCTCACCACGTTCAAACGACACCAACGTTCGAACAATATTTTAAAATCCTTCAATATACGTTCTAATGTCACTAACATTCGAACGACACCTCTCAGACTATAAAAGCCTAGATCATCTTCCCAATTCAAAAACCCACAAAATTCCTCAAGAAGCCCCAAACCCTAGAACCTATTCTCGATACCCAGCCCCCAAAACACCACTCAACCTTTATTTTTACCCAAAATCAAGCACCCCAAAATCATTCCCACATCAAAACTCCTCTTTTCACCAAAGAAAATCAAGAGTTCCAAGCCCTTACAAGCTCAAACCCAAAACAATGCTTCAATGGATGAAAATTCGTGCTAGGCGCAATCCAAGCAATCAAGAACCGAATTTCGTGGAAGAGCTGATCGAGGTGAGAGAAGGGAGGTCACCCATTATCCGTAGGTATGACAAAACTCACTTCCCCTCGGCTCTCAAGGCAGACGTGTATGAAACCTATTACCAAAAACATGTTGTGGTTTGTGAAAGAGATGTTGTCCTGACTGATTTTGTAGAGTTGGGTTTGCTTGTGGATATGGAAAGGAGGAATTGGGTGTTGTATTTACAAAACGGAGGGGAGGCCGTTGTTAACTTGGTAAGAGAGTTTTACTCCAATGCCGAGATCGTCAATGGAGCCATCAAGACATATGTAATGGGGGTTCATATGGATGTACATGAGGAGTACATCAGGGAGTTGAGGCAAGAAATGCGTCAGGTACAAAACCCAACATACCCCCCGAAAAAGAAGGTGGCAATGAACATGGTGGGGAAGGAGCTAACAGGAGTGTCTAATTTTTCATGGCCAGGATGGAGATTTCTCTGACAAGGAGAGCTCACAAACAAGTATAAAATGCTAAATTTGATTGCGGTGTCGAACTTTGCCCTGATCGGGTGTAAGAACGAGATCCTCCCCGACATGGCTCATCTATTATGTGCACTTGGGAAAGGCTACAATATTGACCTCCCCTCCCTCATCTTGATAGAAATGAAAAAAGACTGCAATGTGAAGAAGAACTCCCTTCCCTTTGGCACCTTAGTGACTAAATTATGTAAAGACCATGGGATGAGGGTGAGGCCCAAGATGGAAATTCAAAAGCCAAGGGGACCACTTAACAAGGCATCCTATAGGAGGATCCAAGGACATAGTGGTGGCCCAACAGTAAGACAAGAAGTGCCACCACCCCGAGGAGTTGATGAGATGCAAGATGAGCTTAACCAAGAGGAAAAGAGGGATATAAAGAAAGACAGAGAGAAGCCTCAAGAGGCAGGTCCTAGAACCAGCACCTAGAGATCACTTCGAGAGATTATGTTTGGCATCGAGGCCAACCAAGACAAGATTCTCTGACAGCAGGAAGAGATTCTTGGCTATCTAAGGGGTGGACCTGGTAGAGCTGAGAGAGACAAAGGAGACTGAGAGGATTCTTGGATGTTGTTTTTCTTTTGTGAAGTTATTTCTTCTTTGGTTGATAGGTTTCTTCTTCTATGGTTTATTGTGGATAATTTAAGTTTTTGTGTGTTCGATCACTCCATTTGTGGATGAATTGAATCATGAATGATGATGGTAAATGATGATATTTTGTGGAAATAAATGATTCAATTTATCATTTTTATCTGTTTAATTAGCACTTTAATTATTCGTATTGATAAATAATGAAACAAATGTGGATGCTAAGACTGTTTGTTAAAGTAACTAATCACATGATCAGTTCGATACACAACCTAGCAATCTAGACTTAAAACCACAGCTCTTTAAACAATGATATTTTCTCTATGCTTAAATTATCAGATGTACATTAATATTTGTTATTTTCAAGGTACGGGATGATCGAACTTGAAAATGGAATCGATATATAACCGATATTCCCTGAAAAACCTGACATAAACAGTGAAAATAGCAAAGGATATCATAGTAAGTTTCGAGCTTTACAATGCTTCTGAGAGAATATCAACCCTTACTCAAAGTGAGTTTTTTTTTCACTTCCTTTCTTTCAATAATCTCATTAACCTCACTTTTATTGACGTAACTAAAGTGATCTATTGACATATCCCACAGGGAGCACATGCATATGGCACATACATATGAACATACTTGAGAAATAATTTTAGGCCATCTTTTGATTTAACTTTGAGTCGTAGCCATTTCTTTTTCAAAATTATATCCCTAGTTATCCATGCTTTAGCCTTCAAAGAATAATTTCTTTTTCAAGAAACCCATATGAAAATCAAGTCACAGAAAAAAAATGCTTGACATACCTTTTGCTATCTAATTTTCTTACACCCACTTATAAATTAGTTTGATACAGAAATGTAAGAGAAGGGGAAAAGATTATGTCAGCTGCTGTTCATTGAAAAGAAAAGTCGGTAGGAACAACGGAAAAATAAAAAGAACAAAAAAACAACGAATTGCCAAGAAAGTAAAAAATGAAAAAAATGAAAGAAGGAGATACCATTTCTCAGCAAAATGACAAAACGAAAGAAGTGTGCTATGCTACATAAACAGAGGATAGCTTTTGAATACTTTTGACATCATTTCATTAGCCACTAACCTCTGGCCACTTTACAACCTATGAAAAACCCTAATTGATCTCAAGTCTGATGCATGTATGCGTTGTCAAACAAAAGTTGGGGTATGTTAAAAAGAATTCCTTTAATTGCATCAATATTCTTCTATGAGATTATACTAAGAACATGATTGGTTTGCTTTATAAAAGTTTCACTCCCATAATAATTTTGTATGTGATTTTTCGATTGGCCATCCTCTGATCACATGCTATTTGAGGGACAAGTCACTATAATCAGAACAAAATTTTTGCTGAGGGCATTTCTAAGAAAGGTTTGTGAAATCAAAGCTATCCATGGAAGGTAGTAAAGTGGAATATTTGTTATATAACAATTCTCGTTTCTAAAACAACCATTTCTATTACACTGGGAATTCCAAATGTCAATGTAACAGATGCTAATTTTTACATAGAATAATTACCAAAGAATGAGGAGCATCCTAGATATAAGTATAAATTGAGGGTTGGGTGTCCCAACGACTATGATGTTAATTTACTTTAATCATCAATCCTAAATACACATCTATTCGACTGAAGTTTGTGGGTTGATTCACTGGAAACCCTCACGAGATATCACTCGTCCACTGGGGTAAACCTAGTGGTTTAACGGCTTGTTGCATACGTTAAATGCAACCAGATGACCTATGAAAAAGGCATTAGAAATAGATTTACATTCAATTGTTGCATTACTAGAGACTAGCAATATTTAGGTTGGGGGTGTGATTAGTAATTAAAAGTAACATTTTACTATGCCTTTTTGGAACTAATTGTATTTTGATAGAGTTTAAGTGATGTCATTTCAGGTCCTAAAGTAAACAAGGGCTCAAGAATAACAAATATCACAATTGAGGGTAACGCTAGCACATTGGAGAACAAAATTGGAGAAGCTTGGAACAAAGCAACCACGTTCAAACGCCATCTCATGTTCAAATGCCCACTTGAACTCTGAGAAAACTAGAATTAGATCCCTGGAGTATTACAGTCAAGAAGGAAGACTCTGAGGTACTTGAGTACCACGTTCGAACGCCAACTCACGATCGAATGTCCATTTAATTTGATTGAAGACCAGACTAGTGTGTGGAGTGTGGAAGGGAACTTCATAGAAGACCACAGACCAATTGAGTGAGGAAGACAGGCCACATCTGGCGTTCGAACGCCCATAAAGCAATAACAAAAAAACGTTCAAATGCCAAAAAATGTTCAAACGCACGTAATGCAAAAACAGAAACAACGTTCGAACGTTTTTACAGACTGACTGCATAGTGGTTGGCATTTCACTTTGAGTGGGGCGGCAAACACTATTTATTTACCCTTTCTTGCACCCTCCTTGCCTATAAATACTCCCACTATGGGAGCCTTTAGGAGAGCTTAGGAGAAAACCTGGTAGAGAGATTGATGGAGGCTTAGACTCCCACCCATGTTGTATAATTGTTATATGCTTGTGTTATTTTTGGGAGATAAGTTTGGCACTAGAACAACATCTCTTCATTTGTACTTGTATTATGTTTATGTGAACATTTTCTTACCTGCATTTACATTTGCACTTATTATACCAACCTTGATGGAGGCTTGTACTCCCCTTGTAGTTGGATATTTAGTCTTTTATTTACTTAGTTTTTACATTCATGTTGTAGCAACTATGATGGAGACTTAGACTCCTTGTAGTTGTACTTGCTTTTATTTACATGTATCAAAAGAGATAGCTCATCTTTTGGTTTGGGCGGAAACTCTCCAAAAGTAACTAGCTTTCTTCTACTTTTAATTGTTAGCTTCTTTCACTTCCATTGCTTAAGCATCCTTCTTTTTTAGAGGAGTGAAACTCTTCCACTTTTTGAAAGTTTTGCCAAAGCCGTGAAGGGTGGAACGTAATTCACTCATTCTTGGTCGAAGATTGGCTCCCTAATTGTTGTTCTTTTATTTTGTAAGTTCTCTACTTTGAGGGATGAGCATCACTCGGTTTTTTAGTTTCACCAAAGCCATGAAGAGTGAGTAGTTTCTCATTCACTCGTTAGTAAGAGGTGAAAGGCATGCATAAACTATCCGAAAGTTATATTTGTGCTTTGTTCTAATGCTTAATGTTTATATCCTCTTGCTTATTGGATGATTAATTACATCTAGTAAAGTTAAGGTACTTTGTATAATCGTGGTTCTTTCTATGACACAGATGACTCTTGCATTGAAAGAATCGTCGTTTCAAGGCAAGTACTCCGACTAGATCTTCATGAATACTCTTCAATCTTTTCCATTATTGTGCTTCATTTAAAGAATGGAATACTAATGTCATGATTGAATATGTTGTAGAAACACATGCGTATTTGTAGACGGGTTAAGTCTTGGCACAGACAATGCATGTAAACTTCTAGAAAGATATCGGAACCATGTTCTTAATTCTCATAGTCTCTCTTTATCTTTCGATTAACTTGTCGTTGACACGGTAGTTAATTGAGTTATCAAGTATTAATATAATAAACCGGATGATTAACTACATGTCTAGATCCATGAACTAAAGAGTAACTTTTTTTTATTTTCACCTATCTTATATTTTGTCTAGAAAAATTTCTTGGAAAGAATTTCACATTTAATCCAAGAAAATCTCTAAAACTCATAACTCTAAATCACAAAGGTCACAACCAATTGGTCTCTACTACTGCTTACATTGAAACACCAATACAAAGTTCCCTATGGATTCGACTCTGGACTCAAACCGAATTATTACTACAGCTTGACCGCCTGTACTTGGGTGTACATACTTCGGATCAAGTCAGTACACATAGGGACTAATTCATTTTCTTGATTCTGTATAACAGTAACACCAGATTTTTTTGGCACTACTTGTGTGGGGCTGACCAATTTACTATCAGATATATGATAGATAATATCAGCATCTAATGCGGGTTCATTCTTCTTTATGGCTATTGGGATGGTTTAGAATCTTCTTCTAAGTATATGCAATGTGTACATAGAAGATGATTTATTCCCTTTATAACTGCTACTGACCAACCGATAGCACTTTTAAGATTCTTTATGACTTTTATCAATTTATGTTCCTAGACTACTGACAACTTTGAAGTTATTATCACTGGATAAGTTCCATCCTTCCCCAAGAAGACATATTTCAAGTCAGTCGGGAGAGGTTTCAATTCTGACTTAATAACTTCAACACTGGGCTTTATAGACTTGGGTTCAGCAGGCAATAATTTTTCAAAATTTGGATTCAATGCTTCAATGACTGACATAGCTACAGACTTATTATTATGTACAGACTCTAATACTGTCACTCCTTCTTTATACAATCTTTTTCTGACAGACTCTAATTTAACAACTCGACACAATTTACTTCATTCATCACGTCCTCTTCTCTAGGTTGTTTTGTCATGTTAAACACATTCAACTCCAAGGTCATGTTTCCAAATGAAAGTTTCACGATTCCACTCTGACAATTAATCAATGCATTTGATGTAGCAAGGGATGGTCGACCTAGAATGAAAGGAATATATGTGAATGCATTCAGAACTGGTTGAGTATCTAAGACAATGAAATCCACTGGAAAATAGAATTTATCAACTTAAACTAACCCATCCTCCAAAACTCCTCATGGGATTTTCTTAGATCGGTCTGCCAATTACAATGTGACATTGGTGGGTTTCAACTCATGCAACCCTAACTGTTTATAGACCGGGTATGGAAGCAAATTAACACTGGCTCCCAGATCAAGCAAGGCTTGTTTAATCCCAAAATTTCTGATTATTCATGACATTGTAGGACTTTTAGGATCTTTGTACTTAAGAGGGGCCTTGTGCTAGATGATAGCACTACCCTGCTCAGTTAAAAATGCTCTTTTCTGTACATTGATATTTGTTTTGACTATGCAAAGCTCCTTTGAAAATTTGGTATAAGATGGAACTTGTTTGATCGCATCCAACAAGGGGATGTTAATCTTTACTTGCTTGAATAGTTCAAAGATCTCAGAATGATTGGATGAAATTTAAGGTTTCTTGTTTGCTTGAGGAAAAGGTAATGGGATAGGACATGAAGGTTCTTTTTACTTTGTCAGTTCTAGTTCCTTTCCAGTTATAGGTTCAGGCTCAACTGGTTCATTTACTGGGATTGACTCAAGTTTTGGCTTAGGAATTAACATGTTTTAATGGTTTTGTCAATTAATTTACCACTTCTTAGTATGGTAATTGCTTGGACTTGACTCGGAGATGGTTCAGAAAACACAACATTAGCTTGGTTTAGAATCTGTGGGGGGTTTCGGTTGAGATGGGAACTTTTCTTCTCTGACGTGCTTAAGAATTGGGTCAATTTGGCTAGATGACTCTTGATATCTTCAATACTCTATGAAGTTTGAGCTTTAAAATCTTTAAATGCATGGCTAGACTGAGTATTAAAATTCATTTGACTCTGTATAAATTGGTTCATGGTATCCAATAGACTCCTTTTTATATGGGGGTTGATATGGTTGATATGAATGCTAAGTTTGGCGCCGATATGACTACTGAGTTTGGGGTTGATATGACTGTTGAGTTTGGGGTTAACTTGAAGGTGGTTGACTCACAGGCTGTGTATTTTTCTAACTAAAATTCGGGTGATTCTACCACCCTGGATTATATGTTTCAAAATAAGGATTGGAATATGGCTTGTTAAAGTTGGAAATGACATTGGACTGTTCCATTAAGACTTATTTGAATGCAGGAATTGTAGGACATTCTCCTGTGGGATGTCCTAACAATGCACAAATTTCATATGAATGCTCTATGGTAAATGATTGTTGTAAAATAGTGTCGCTCCCTACCTCTCAACACCACCCTCAAATGTGTATGGCTTATGTGTGAAGGGAGTGTCACTCTCCCTCGGGATGATACAAGAGATAGGGAACAAAGGAATGTGAATGGTGGAAAATGGATGAACAAAATATGTGTGAAATGAAAAGTGAAATGTGCACAAAAGTGCTCCCCAATCGCAAGGAGTCTTTCGTTGTCGGTGTTTTACTTGGAAAGTATTCCAAGGTCGTCTCCTCAGGGAAGGAAAGGGAGTTTTGTGAAAGTGATTTTGCAAAAGTGAAAAGAAAGTGTAAAATCTTGTATTTGAGTTTTGTGTTTGATTTGTAAATGAAAATGCAAGAAAACAAGTGTTGGCTAATCTAAAGGATTCA
Organism: Ilex asprella; assembly: GCA_023539305.1. Lineage (NCBI taxonomy): Eukaryota > Viridiplantae > Streptophyta > Magnoliopsida > Aquifoliales > Aquifoliaceae > Ilex > Ilex asprella. Next base: position 23,553,050 of record CM042189.1, on the reverse strand, counting down.
TTCCAATGGGAATACCAAATCAACTCAAAGCCTTCCTCCGATTGAGCATGAATGAACGATTCATTCGGGGGAAGTTAGGGACGAGATTGGTGAGTATCTAAGCATAACCCGTGACTAGGCCTAAGGGATATCAAAGGCTCACCAACTCATCCACTCTCAACCCCGTCAAACCGAACCATTTGACTCAAAAGGGAGGAATGAAGAAGAGTTGAAATGGAATCCCCAAGAGGAGGTCTTCCCTTGGATTAACCAACTTAAATCCTAACTACTCATATTCAAAGCAAGACATTCATAATGTAAATGCAAGAAATCTTAAACTAAGAAGAGAAATCAACAATACCCATTTTAAACTAAGAAATGAAGAACTTGAAAGCATAAATGGTGAAATCTAAGTTACACAACTAAACTTGAAATAGACTTGAAGTAAATAGCATTAAGGTAATAAAATGAAGATTACAAGAGTATGAAAGCTTACTACAACAATAGCAAGTGAAATGGGAGAAGAAAATGCGAAAACGAAATTTACTATTCATCATCTTCAACCTTGGAACTCTCTCTCTCTATATCTACTCCTAAGCTTAGGTAGCCAACCCCCTCTAATGTTGAATAATGCTGAATATATTGGAGTGTATGTGATCCATTTTCGTGCATGATGGTCCCCAAGGTGTAAGAGCAGGCCCTGCCATCCATAAGGGCTGAGTGATGGCTCTTGACAAGCTAGCCTGCAATCCCATGTGCAGCCCACTTTACTCCCATGCTTCATTAATGCCCAGCCTTTAAATTTTTCCAAATGTGTAAGGGATGCATGCTCTTGTGTCAGAAAATGTTGGGGGCAAGTGGGAGAAGAGTAGGTGGGACCCCCAAGCCTCAAAGTTGAGTTACAGGCTGTTTTTCGGCCAGAAGGTTCGTGGTACCGGTACCGAGTACCGGTACTGTTTTTCTGCACTGGACCACCTTCGGTAAAAATGGCATAACTCTTGATCTAACCGTTGGATTGAGCTGAATTGACACGATACATAAGACATCCAGATCTACAACTTTCATGTTTTGAACTTTTCCAGATTCGGAGTAGATCATGGTCAAAATGGAGGAGAACTGAGGCAGTGCTTCCCAGTGATGTGGCAGCTGGTGCCTTTGTTCCAAAACACCAATACCTCCTTGACTTCTTCACTTTTAAGCCTCCAATTCTTCATGTATTGTGTCCATGCCATTACCACACATCCAACATAGTTGCAAGGTCCTAAAATCCAACACTTAAGCTATCAAAACATGCAACATCGAGAATTCAACATTATTCATAAAATAGGCTAACACTAAGTAATTAAATACAAAAGTTGAGTTATAATGAATGTAATGAGGCCATGAAATGTGAAATATTATGTGCTCATCAGTAAACATTACAGACACTTCCTTCATTTGTTTTCATTTCTAATGCTTCTAACTTCCGGGACAAAGTAGTCATTTTGGCCTTTATGTCATCATCCTCTTTTAACAGATAATTCCCTCCTTGGGATGTAGCTGGCTTGAATTCAACAATGTTTGGAGAGGCCGAGTCCCACATTTGGGAACTCTCAGAGATGGTATCAAAGAACTCGAATGCATCCTCCAGACTCTTACTTATAAATTCTCCTTGGGTCATCTCTTCTAACATTTACATTAAAAAAATCCTTCTTTTATAGAAAAATTCATGATTTGACGTCTCACTTACTGACTGTATCTGACTATTTCTAAATATCCATTACTCTCTAAACTTCCCTCCACTTTCTCTGGCTATCTCCCTAATGGAAATTGGAAATGAAGCTGGCAAGGGCTATTTATAGAAGGATAGGGAGATTCTTGAGGCGAATGAGCAAGGGCTGGCCAATAGGATCCTCCTGCTGTAGTTGCTAACCTATAGGAGAAGACCAGGGACTTAAGGCGGTTTATTGACTGTTCAGACGCCATCATTACCGTCCCGGCAGTGGCAATCCACTATTTTTTTACATGCTGGTTCCTTGGTTGCTTTGATTTTGACTTTATACTTTAATCCCCTTTTGTTTTAAGCATTGATAGGTGGATCCCCTTAGCTTTGTAGCATTTAAGCACTAAACCCTGAAAGATACAACATTTAACGCATTAAAGAGAAGTTGTCCACTTAAACAAGCAATTTCAATCCAAGTATGGTCCTCCCATGCTTTTCTAATCACCCCACTTCTCTTTCTTGCTTCTCCCATCTCTCTTACTTCAAATATGGATTTGGGGGTTAGAAGAGCATCATGGGGTGTCAAACATGTCAGGGTATGGTTTAGAGGACAAGAGGTGAGCCCCTAGAGTAGGTGGAATCGTGTGAAGAAGTGTCTGGCAAATTTGGGCATGTTTTACTAGTAGAACGTAGAAAACCTACTGGTAGGTTTTTTCTAGTAAGCTTTTCTCCTGGTAGGTTTTTGCATGGCAAAGGTAGAAGATTTCTAGTGGTCTTTTCTACCGGTAGGTCTCGAGTTTTCTACCGGTACATCTTAAATGACTTCCCAAGCCATCTGTTAAGTGATTAATACTCAAATATAGCATATTCTTATGCCCCGTTTTGGACTAATTATGTTATGGTGGAGTTTAAGTAATGATGTTTCAGGTCTTAAAGTGAACAAAGGTGCAAAGTCACCAAAAAGTACCTTTGAAGGCAATCACAGCATTTTAAGGAACAAATTATAAAAGCTTGGAACAAGGAAGCAACGTTCGAACGTTAAATACCGTTCGAACGGTCATGAGAAACCAAGCCAGATATTATAATCAGTGTGGCAGGAAAAACCCAAGGCCCTGGAGTTTCAAGTACTACGTTCGAACGGTCATAAACGTTCGAACGTCCACTGGAACAAAGACAAGATCAGACTGACTGAAGACATGGCATGTTGCAGACTTGCAATCAGAAGGCCCAGGCACTTGAGTGCCACGTTCGAACGGCAACCACCGTTCGAACGCAACTGGAATATTGGAAAAATCAGTCAAGATTCTACAAGGACCTGGAGGGAGATTTGCACAAAGACTTGGAGGAAGATTTTTACAGAGAACCACGTGTCTTCTGACATAACTAGTAGGCATTGATTCCATCTGACGTTTGAACAGTAGAGAGCAAAGACAAAGAAATCGTTCGAACGCCATTTACCGTTCGCCTGCAGAGTGGTTGCTTTTCACTTTGACTTTGACGCACAGCTCTATTCTTTTATCCCCTCCCCTGCCTTCTCCTTGCCTATATATACCCTTAGTTTGTAGATCAAAAGGGGGGGACATGGCACTCAACATTTAGTAGACAACACTTCTCATTTTTAGTTCTTCTAATTATCTTAGTATTATCTCTTTGTTAGAGAGTGGGGAAGTTCAAATTCCCATTCCTTTTCTTTCCGTTAATGCTTACGTTTACATTTGCTTAAGAGTTGTAATTTCTTGATTTACATTTAGTCTTTATATTTATGTCTTTATTTACTTCTAGTCTTTACATTTATGTTTTTACATACATGCTTTTAATTATGTCTTGCACTTTCTTTATTTGAGCTCTCGTCTTGCTTAGAGAAGTGAAACTCTTCCACTTTTCTAAAGCTTTACCAAAGCTGTGAAGGGTAGAACGTGATTCATTCATTCTTTGTTGAAGATTAGCTCTTCATTACCTGTACTTTTGTTTTGTGGAGTCCTCTACTTAGAGGGATGAGCATCACTCACTTTTCTAGCTTTACCAAAGCTATGAAGAGTGAGTAGCTTCTCATTCACTCTTTAGTAAGAGGTGAAGGGAATGTATTGATTATCCGGAGGTTACATTATGTATTGTTCTAATGCTTAATGTTCATATCCCCTTGTTTATTGTATAATCGATAGTCTTTCTATGACACAGATGACTCTTGCATGGAAAGACTCCTCGTTTCAAGGCAAGTACCCCGGCTAGATCTTCATAACTACCCTTTAATCATCTCCATTGTCAAGCTTCATTTAAAAGGATGGAATATTAAAGCCATGGTTGGATGTCATGAAGAAATACTTGCTTATTTGTGGGTGCGATAACTCTCGGTGCAAATAATTCTTGTAAACTTCTAGTAAGACATCGGAACCATGACCTTAATAGGCCATCTTTATCTTCCAATTAACTCACCGTTGACATGGGAGTTAGTTGAGTTATCAAGCATAATTATGATAAACCGAATAATTAAATACATATCCCGATCCTTGAACTAAAGAGTGACTTTATTTCCATTTACCTTGTAAACTTTCTTGAAGAGGATTCGATATTCTATTCAGGAAATAACCCACATCTCACCATCCTAAAATCTCAAGGTTACAATCAGTTGGTCTCCTTTACTGATTACTTTGAAACACCAACACAACAAGTTTCCTGTGGATTCGACTCTGGACTCAAACCGTATTATCACTACAACTTGACCGCCTGTACTTGGGTGTACACATTTCGGATCAAGTCAATTTTTTGGCGTCGTTGCCTGGGAACTTATTAAAAAAGTGTTTTTAAGGAAAAAGGTAAGAAGACTTTTTCTGTGAATAATTGTGAATAACTTTGTTTTATTTTTCTTTTCTTTTATGTCTGAGAACGTTCCACACTAAAAAAATTTGTCGGCAGAATCTTCTGGGTCTGGGAACCAATCTGAACTAAATTCACCTAGATCAATAGCAAACTCTTGTGAGAGTATAATGACAAACAATGAAAGAAATGGAGACGTTCCTCCGAGGGATGAAGAAGTGCCTAATGTTCGAACTTTGCGGGATTACTTAAATCCCATAAGAAACAGTGTACCCTCGTATTTTGTATTTCCTCCAAATGCTTTCCCTTTTACTATAAAGCCGGGGACAACACAGCTACTACCTGTTTTTCATGGATTGGAGACAGAAAATCCATACCTACATATGAAGGATTTCGAAGAAGTGTGTGGAACATTTCAAGACAATTCTGAACTAGCAAAAATAAAACTTTTCCCTTTCTCTGCAAGGGATAAAGCTAAACAATGGCTAAATTCTTTAAAAGCTTTTTCCATGCCCAATTGGTAGACTTTCCAGAATGATTTTTTTAGAAAGTTTTTTCCCTTACACCGAACAAATACACTCAAAAGACATGATTAACATCAATTAGTTGTAAATTAGAAGTATAAAAAAAGTCGAATTAGTATAATAACCACACTAAAAAGTAGTAATTAAAGTGAATTAGGGTTAGTGCGGAAATTATTCGTTTTAACAGTTTTTATGTAAAAGTTGCAGGATAAATGCAGAAATAACCAAAGAGGAAGGGAGCAATATCAAGAAGATGGAAAATCTAGAAGGTTAAAGTGTAATAAAAGAATCAGAAGCCTTGCAACTTGCCAAGCCACTTGGACCACCGTCTGGACGGCACTGCCACCGTCCGGACGGTCCTCCATAAACCGGCCATGCAAATCTCCTTCCTCCTGCTTCCATCTCTGCCTATAAATAACATGCTATTCTCCTTCTTCAACAGGCCGGATCAACTACAGAATTTCCTCCAGAGACAAAATACTGAGAGCTCCCAAGACACAATCCAAAGAGAGAAAAATAGATACAAAATGAGAACACGTTCTGGTTCGTGTTTAGTCCAAATCCTGTACTTTTATTTTATTGTAATGATAACTGCTAACACTCCTTGCTCATCTATAGCAATGGAGCGTGAGTAGTTCCGTATATCCTCCAGTGCGAGGGGAACATATGTATAATATTGGTATGTTTATGGAATTGCTGATGTTTTATCTATATGTTTATTATATATATAAGACATGCCAGCTGGAATAACCCCGGTGATCCTATCGGTATGGCTTTGCTTCCACCGGAACGCTGAGCAAGTTCCACTGACGCATGATATTACTTTATATAATAATATTGCCTGCTAGAATAACCCCGGTGATCCTATCGGTATGGCTAGTCCACCACTGGAACGCTGAGGAAGTTCTACTGTCAATATATATATTCCAAGATGATCTATTGAATAATTCAAGTATTCCGTTTGAATGGCTTGACTTTCTGGGTGACATATCTAAATACAGCTAGCCTGACAAGTTGTTGTATTATGATTAACTACCACCGGCCGACCTGACAAGTTGTTGGAGGATCGTCTATACCACCAGCGAATTTTACTCGAATTAGTCAATTGGAGCATCTATAATCCAGCGTAGCCTAATGAGCAGCTGTGTTATAATATATTACCTTCACAATAGCCTAATAAGCTACTGTGTGCTGAATTGTATACATCAGACCTACCGATTGACTTTCCAATAAAATGGAAGTTGATTG
>CM042189.1:23490514-23531783 GCA_023539305.1 Ilex asprella | reverse complement strand
ATCTGCACTTTACTTCTGCTTGCCTTTTATTTTAAAACCAGTTAATTAGACTAAGCTCACACCACAAGCAATCAAATATCAAACTACTCCAAACAAATCATTTAACTGTATTTAGTTTTTTTTATTATTTTTATTTTTATTTTTCTTTAGCATTACTTAACTCTTCGTGGGATCGATACTTGGACTTAAAAACCGAGAAAACTACAATTCGACCACCTATACTTGGGTGTAATATTTTAATATAATTCAGACACACAAAAAAAGTGCGAATCAAAACTACTCCAAACAAACCACTTTACTGTTTTTTGTTTTTATTTTAATTTTATTTTTTTTATAATTTTTTTTTGCAAGAATTACTTAACTCTTCGTGGGATCAATACTTGGACTTAAAAACCGAGAAAACTATAATTCGACCACTATACTTGGGTTTAATATTATAATATAATTCAGACACACAAAAAAGTGCGAATCAAGACAAATCATGAATTTTTTGGTAAAAGAAGGAGAATTTTTTTATCAAAGATGGGAGAGATTCAAAGATCTACTCCAAGACTGCCCCCACCAATCTTTTGAAAATTGGACTTCGGTAGGATTTTTCTATGACTCCTTGCCAACTAGACTACGTCAGTTTGTTGAAATGATGGCGCAAGGAGAGTTTATGGGTAAAAGTTTGGAGGAGGCATTTAATTTTTTTGACACCATATCTGATAGTTCTCAGATGTGGGACTCAACCGCTCCTACCATTGTCGAGTATAGACCATCCACTTCCCAAGGAGAAAAATATTTCTTAAGAGAAGATGATGACCTGAGAGCAAAAATGTCTGTCTTGAAAGCTTAAAGCTTTAGAGATGAAAAAAGTTCATCAAATTGATAATGACTCTTCCATAGAACAAGTGTGTGGAATCTGTGCATTGACATAACATCCTACTGGGGAATGTCCTACCATCCCTGTGTTCAAAAAAGTCTTGCTGGAACAGACAAATGCAATCTCCAACTTTAGCAAGCCTTACTCCAACCCGTACTTTGAAACATACAATCAAGGGTGATGAAACCACCCGAACTTCAGTTGGAGACCACACAACCAATTCCCATGAACCAACCACAAAACGCACAACCACCATCTCAAGGAGCTCCTGCATATCAACCATACCAACCATTACACAAAAGGAACCTTGAAGATACACTGAACCAGTTCATGCAGACTCAAATGAACTTCAATGCACATTCCACCCAGTCTTTCACTGATTTCAAGGCACAAACCACTCAATTCTTAGAAGATCTGAAAAGCCACATCCAAAGGCTGACCCAATCCATGGCTACACATGAGAAGGGCAAATTTCCTGCCCAACCAAAACCACCACAAGGCCAATTCCAGGTGGAAAACCCATCAATCATGGATACCCCACAAGGCCAAGCCCAATCTATCACCACATTGAGGAGTGGAAAGGTCATTGAGAAAATAATCAGAAATATGTTAATTCCAAGATCAAAACCTAAGACAGCCCAGCCCACTAAACCAATTAAGCATGAGCCAGAATCACCAAAACCAAAAGAACCTTCATGTTGTCCGATTCCAGCTCCTTTCCCTCATAGGCTCAAAAAGGCCCAGAAAGTGAACAACAGCTCAGAAATTCACGAGCTGTTCAAGCAAGTGAAAATCAATATTCCACTTCTGGATGCAATCCAATAGGTCCCATTTTATGCCAAGTTTTTAAAAAACTTGTGTACAGTCAAGAAAAGCCAGAATGTCCAAAAAAGAGCATTTCTGACAAAACAAGCCAGTGTCTTACTTCAATGTAAAAACCCTCCAAAATACAAGGACCCTGGGTGTCCAACTGTGCCATGTGCCATTGGAGACTTCAAGATAGAACAAGCTTTGTTAGATCTTGGGGCTAGTGTTAATTTGCTACCTTACTCTGTCTACTAGCAGTTGGGACTAGGAGAACTCAAACCCACTTGTATCACACTCCAGTTGACAGACAGATCTGTCAGAAGCCCTAGGGGCATTGTTGAGGATATACTTGTCCAAGTGGATAACTTTGTCTTCCCTGTTGATTTCGTCATTCTAGACACTCAGCCAAGAATAGATCCAGAATGCCAAGTTCCCATTATTCTTGGTCGACCCTTCCTAGCAACTTCTAATGCACTAATCAATTGTAGGAATGGAGTGATGAAATTGACCTTTGGGAATAGGACTCTTGAGCTGAACATTTTTAATATTGCTAAGCAATTAGGTAAAGACAAATAAGTGAAAGAAATGCATTTCATTGAGTCATTAATTCATGAACATGTGGAAGAGACCCTTGGTGAACCCTTTGCTAAAACATGTCTGCCTAAACTAGGCACCTCTAAGTCAGAAAATGATGACTCAAATCCACAAAAATGCCCCACTCATGCTGTTCAGACATGGACACCCAAATTCAAGGAACATTCATCAAAAGGCACAAAGCCGCTCTCATCAAGTGATAAGCCATCAAAGTCTGAATTACAGCACATATCCTATGGAAAGCCTTGTTACCTACCTATGAAAGTGGAACAGAAAAGTAGAGCATATGAGAACGCTAAAATTGCCAAAGCCAGGATAAAAAAATTTCACGACAAAAATATTGTTTGAAAGTCTTTTGAACCTTTTCAGAAAGTCATGTTGTTTAAATTAAGATTCCGTCTTTTTCTTGAAAAATTAAAATCAAGAGGGACTGGGCCATACATTGCCAAAAAGAAAGTTGAACATGGGGCAATAGAAGTGGAAAACCCATCAAACGGTAATATCTTTACTGTTAATGGCCAGAGGTTGAAACCTTTTTAGGAGGACTTTGTTAAAAATATGGAAACCATTATGTTAATGGAATCCGAATTTCCCTTCGAGAATCACGCCTGTCGACACTCAAAAGGATCGGATCAGGTAAAAACCCGACCCGAGGAGACACCATCATGATACCCCCACCAATATTTTTTTCTACCTTTCCCATCTGTCTACATTGAGCCCCCCACCACCGCCTTTTTCTTTCTTTCCCTCTTTTTTATTCTTCTTCTTCCTTACTTTCTGTCCCGCTTCGTTCTTCTTCTCCATCTTAATTTTCTTCCTCCTGTGTCTTTGAAATCTACCATAACCAAGCGAAATCATATCCATGTACCTCGAAGAGCAGATCCCTATTCTGATGTTGTATATTATTTTACTCCAGTTGTGTATGGGTATATTGCTACTTTTTGCAATCACATACAAGCCTTACAAGCCTAACCGATGCCAAGATCTGAACCAAAAGGATTAATGGTTGCATTTGAATTTGTAAGTATCTGAAAAAGCACGAGTCACTGCAGTTCAACCTTATTTCCAAGATCCATACTGGTAAAATCAAAACATTGAGGACAATGCTCAGTTCAGGTTGGGGGTGTGAGAACCTGTAGTTTATATTTTGCTTGTATTTTGTTTTTGTACTCGTGCCATAAAATTTTTAAATTTTTGTTGTTGTTGCCTTGCTATATCTGAGGGTCAGTTTAAAATGTCTTTGTTACTGGCAGACGTTAAAGAACCGGATAGTGAGTCTTAAAACTTAGAAATTATGGATGTTAAACTTTCTTGGTTTAGTCTAGGAGCTCTACACACTTTTTCATTAGATGCACATAATGTGATCATGAGAAAAACAAGACTGGTAAGGAAAAATGAGATCCGAGAATAGCAAGCAAAACCTCTCTATGGCAGAAGTACTTTTGCTAAACGCCGTCGTGCCAAGAGACTTGGTGCCTGCAAACAGTGTGGCCGGGTATTTCATGATAAAAGATACAATCAGTGCTCTGAACTGATTTCTAGTCGCGCACTCGATCGATTAGACTGGATAGTGAATGGGTAGAGTAAGGATTATCCTGACACGCCATCCTATTCCAGTGCTTTGCTTAACCGATTTGTGCGACAAGAGATTGGAAGATTCACTGGTAGTTCAAGCTACACAGAAGATGACTCGGATTAAGATTGCGTCCTGATAAGCTGTGAAAAAATTGTGTTTTGAGGAATGAAAGCCAATTATCTGAATTTTGGTAAATAGTGTGAAATTTTTGTATATATTTTTCTGCTTTTAAATTACTGCAATGAAGATATGGTCCGAGTAAGGAATGTCCCAAAATACCAACCTCAAGCGTGGGTGGGGATTTATCCTGAGACGCCATGAATTTTTGTTTTGAATTTGTAATGTTTAACCTTCTCTGAGCATATGTAGTGTAACAGAGGAACATTTGATTTTTGGTTTAACATTCGAACTTTGAGTACCGTTCGAACGCATAATGCTTGTAGTACTTTGTGACTGATGACTTCTCTGATGGAAACACTATTGAAAACATAAAGTATTGGGAGCAACACATTTTATTTTTGATCCACCGTTCGAACGTTAGTTCCGTTCGAACGGTTGCTGCTCGCAGTACTTTGCCTCTGATGAACTCTCTACTGAAAACACTGTTGAAAACACAAAGTACTGGGAGCTAGCACCGTTCAAAAGTCCCATAACCGTTCGAACGACAGTTTAAAATTTTCCATTTTATGTTCAAACATTTACTGCATTGGAACGGTACGACGCAAAGTATAAATACCTGAACGTCTGATTCATTTCAAAATCCCCAAAACCTCTCTAAACCCTAGAGCTCGTTTTTCACTTCTTATTCATCTATTTACCCTCAAGCCTTAAATAACCCTAAGTTGACTTACCCCAACCCATCTCCAGCTAAAAAGCATCAACCCCCAACCTCAAACCCAAAGTTTCAGACCTTCTTCCAGGCTGCCACCGTTCAAACGCCATGCCTCGGTTGAAGATTCCTGCTAAACGTAAGCCACCAGTGAACCAAGAACCTGACTGGGTTGAGGAGGTGATCCAAGACAAACAAGACAGGGAAAAGAGAAAGAGGTATGATCGTACCAGGTTTCCAAATGCTATGAAAGCAAAAAGGTATGAACATTTCTTTAGAAATCAAGCGGTGGTGTGTGAGAAAGACATTATAGTCTCTGATTTTGCTGAGTTGGGTCTGCTGGAGGAAATGGAGAGAAGAGAATGGGTGTTGCGTTTGAGTAATGGAGGGAGGGCCGTTGTTGATTTGGTGCAGGAGTTTTACTCCAACGCCGAAATCATCAATGGCACCATATGGACCTATGTACGAGGAAATCACATTGATGTGGATGAGACGTATCTCAAGGAGGTTAGACCTGAATTGCCTCAAGTGAAAAACCCCATTTATCCCCCAAAGAAAAATGTTGAATTGGATAGGGTAGGAAGGGAGTTGACTGGGGATGTGGACTTTTCATGGGGAGGGAGAAATTTTTTGAAGCAAGGGGAATTGACTGACAAATATAGAATGCTCAATTTAATTGCAGTCTCTAATTTAGCCCCTCTCAAAAGAAAAAATGAGATTTTGCCAGAGATAGCTCGCCTCCTCTATGCTATAGGGAGAGGACATAGCATTGACCTCCCTTCTCTCATCCTAAATGAAATCAAGAAAGGATGTAATGTGAAGAAAAGTGCATTGCCCTTTGGCACTTTGGTGACAAAAATTTATCTGAAAAATAGAGTATAGTAGAGGCCTGAAATGGAGATACAGTTGCCAATGGAAAACTTGACAAGGGGTCAGCACAACGATCCCTTGGCAAGAAGACAAGAAAGGCCACCAGTCCAAGGAGGGGATGAAGTACAAGAAGAGCTTGACCGAGAGGAAGAGAGGGAGTTAGAGAGAGAGATGGAGGAGGAGAGAGCATAGCCTGATTAGGCAGGACCTAGCTCTAGTACTCGAAGGTCCCTTAGGGATGTGATGATGGGGATTGAGAGCAATCAAGCTGAGATTCTCCGACAGCAAGCAGAGATCTTCAAACAACAGGAGGAGATTCTTAGCTATCTTAGGGCTGGAGCTAGAGGAGATTGAGAGGATATTTTTTGTTTTTGTGGATTGTCTTTTCTTTTATGTGTTTAGTTTGTTTGGGTGTTTTGATAGATATTTTTAAAGTTTGTGTGGTTATGTTGTTTTTGTTGCTTCTTTTGGATAGATTGAATCATTAATGATTGATGTACCAAATGATCATATTTTGTGAATAGAATGATTCAGTTTGTCATTTTTATCTGGTTAAAAGTATTTGTAAAATTGGCACTTTGGCAATTCTTGTTGATAAAAACACATGTGAATTTTGAGATTGCTTGTTAAAGTAACTAATCACATGATCCGTTTGACACACATCTTGACAATCTTGATCTCAGGTCACAACTCTTTTAACTGATATTATTTCTATGCTTACATTATCAAATGAACATGAGTATTTGTTGTTCTCAAAGTACACGGTGATCAAACTCGAAAATAGAATCGGTAGATAACCGACATTCCCTGTAAAACCTGACATGATCAGTGGAGATTACAAAGGATACCATGGTTAGTTTTGAACCTTGCGATGCTTCAGAGAGAACACCAACATTTACTCAAGAAAGGTTTTCTTTCACCACCCATCTTTCAGTAATCTCATTAATTTTGTTTTGATTGATACAACTAATGTGATCTATTGACATATCCTGCAATACATACAGGTAAGACGACACATGCGTATGCACATACTTGAGAAAGGATGTTAGGCCATCTTTGGATCAACTTTGAGCCTCAGTCAATCCTTTCACAAAAGTATGACCCTAGTCAGCCATGATTGAGCATTCAAAGTATAAATTCTTTTCCAAAAAGCCCATATGATGACCAAGCCACAAGGAAAAATACTTGACCTACCTTGCTATCTAATTTTCTTACACCCTCGTATAAATCTGAATGATACAAGAAAAGCAAGGAAACTAAAAAAGATACTGGAGGCTACTGTTCCATAAAAGAAAAGAAAATCAGTGAAAACAACCGAAAAAGGAAAAAGAGGTAGAGAGACAGGGAATTGCCAAGAAAGTGAAAATGGGGAATATACATGAAAGAAATCCCGTTCCCAGAAGAAATGTCGAAAAGCCAACCAGAGGTGTACTAAAATGCATAAAAGAGATAGCATTCTTTTTTGAAACTTCATTGACGTCATTTCGTTAGCCACTGACCTCTAGCCATATTACAACCTATGAAAGCCCTAATTGATCTCAAGTTTGATGCATATGCACATTGTTAATCACAAGTTGGGGTATGTTATATAGCATTTCGTTATTTGCATCAATATTCTTCCATGAGGTTATGCCAAGAACATGATTAGTCTATTTGCTAAAAAGTTTCACTCCTTTACTAAATTATGCATGCAATTTCTGATTGGCTATCTTCTGATTACATGCTCAGTGAGAAACAAGTCACCATAGTCAGAGTGAATCTTTTGCTGAGAGCATCCCTATGAGAGATTTGGGATGTCAAAATTATCCATGAATGGTGATTAAAGTGAAATGTTTGTTATACACTAATTCTTGTTTCTAGAATGATCATCCTACTACAAAGGAAATTTCAAATGCTAATGTGTCAAATGCTAATTTTTGCATAGGGATAGTACTAATGGTGAAGAGCGTGCGGACCTTAAAATCAAAATTAAGGGATGGGTATCTCAATGACCATGATGATAATTTACTTTAATCAGCAATCTCACATTTACATTTGTTCGACCGAAGTTTGTGGGTAACTTCACTGAAAACTCTCACGAGACAACACTTGTCCTTTAGGGTAAACCTAGAGGTTTAACGGCTTGTTGCATAAGCTAAATGCAACCGGATAACGTACGAAAAAGGTATTAGAAATAGATTTACATTTAATTAATTGTTGTATTACTAGCGACTAGCAATATCTAGGTTGGGGGTGTGATTAATACTAAAATATAGCATATTCTTATGCCCCGTTTTGGACTAATTATGCTTTGGTGGAGTTTAAGTGATGATGTTTCAGGTCTTAAAGTGAACAAGGGTTCAAAGGCACCAAAAAATACCTTTGAAGACAATCACAACATTTTAAGGAAAACATTATAAAATCTTGGAACAAGGAAGCAACGTTTGAACGTTAAATACCGTTCGAACGGTCATGAGAAACTAGGCCAAATATTATAATCTGTGTTGCAGGCAAAACCCAAGGCCCTAGAGATTCAAGTACTACGTTCAAACGGTCATAAACGTTCGAACGTCCACTAGAGCAAGGATAAGATCAGACTGACTGAAGACATGGCGTGTTGCAGACTTGCAATCAGAAGGCCTAGGCACTTGAGTGCCACGTTCGAACGGCAACCACCGTTCGAACGCAACTAGAATTATTGGAAAAATCAGTCAAGATTCTGCAAGGACCTAGAGGTGATTTGCACAAAGACTTGGAGGAAGATTTTTACAAAGAACCACTTTTTTTCTGACATAACTGGTAGGCACTGATTCCATCTGACGTTTGAATGGTAGAGAGCAAAGACAGAAAAATCGTTCGAATGCCATTTACCGTTCGAACGCCATTTACTGTTTGAACAATATTGACAGATTGCTTGCAGAGTGGTTGGATTTTCATTTTGACTTTGACGCCCAACTCTATTGTTTTACCCCCTCCCCTGCCTTCACCTTGCCTATATATACCCTTAGTTTGTAGATCAAACGGGGGGGACTTGGCACTCAACATTTAGTAGTAGCCAACACTTCTCATTTGTAGTTCTTCTAATTATCTTAGTATTATCTCTTTGTTAGAGAGTGGGGAAGTTCAAATTCCCATTCCTTTTCTTTCCGTTAATGCTTACATTTACATTTGCTTAAGAGTTGTAATTTCTTGATTTACATTTAGTCTTTACATTTATGTTCTTGATTTACATTTAAGTCTTTACATTTATGTCTTTATTTACTTCTAGTCTTTACATTTATGCTTTTACATACATGATTTTAATTATGTCTTGCACTTTCATTATTTGAGCTCCCTTCTTGCTTAGAGGAGTGAAACTCTTCCACTTTTCTAAAGCTTTACCAAAACTGTGAAGGGTAGAACGTGATTCACTCATTCTTTGTTGAAGATTAGCTCCTCGTTACCTGTACTTTTGCTTTGTGGAGTCCTCTACTTAGAGGGATGAGTATCACTCACTTTTCTAGCTTTACCAAAGCTATGAAGAGTGAGTAGTTTCTCATTCACTCTTTAGTAAGAGGTGAATGGCATGTATTGATTATCTGAAGGTTATATTATGTATTGTTCTAATGCTTAATGTTCATATCCCCTTGTTTATTGGATGATTGATTATATCTTGCAAAGCTAAGGTACTTTGTATAATCGATAGTCTTTCTATGACACTGATGACTCTTGCATGGAAAGACTTCTCGTTTCAAGGCAAGTGCGTCGGATAGATCTTCATGACTACCCTTTAATCATCCCCATTGTCAAGCTTCATTTAAAAGGATGGAATATTAAAGCCATGGTTGGATGTCATGAAGAAATACATGCTTATTTATGGGCGCGATAACTCTCGGTGCAAATAATTCTTGTAAACTTCTAGTAAGACATCGGAACCATGACCTTAATAGGCCATCTTTATCTTCCAATTAACTCGCCGTTGACACGGGAGTTAGTTGAGTTATCAAGCATAATTATAATAAATCGGATAATAAAATACATATCCCGATCCTTGAACTAAAGAGTGATTTTATTTTCATTTACCTTGTAAACTTTCTTGAAGAGGATTCAATATTCTATTCAGGAAATAACCCACATCTCACCATCCTCAAATCTCAAGGTTACAATCAATTGGTCTCCTTTACTGATTACTTTGAAACACCAACACAACAAGTTTCCTATGGATTCGACTCCGGACTCAAACCGGATTATTACTACAACTTGACCGCCTACACTTGGGTGTACACATTTCGGATCAAGTCATTAAGCAGTTCCTTCTTTTCCATTGACTTTGAACACTTGAGGGGGTGCTTTATGCATGACCTTACCCGCGCTTTACCTACAACCACAAAAAATCTTCATTAATTATAAATTTGAAACCATTTTCTCCAAATTTTACTACAAAACCATTAAAGTGGGTGCAAATAGAGATGCATGATGTGAAATATTCTATACTCATCATCGTGTGTCTAGTGGGTTTTAATTGTAAAATACGAAAAATAATTTGAATTTAGTTCAAATAAAATATATTAAACTTAAAACAAAATGATATTTAATTGATTTGAGGCAAAATCGGATCAGAAAAAGACGGGATATGTGGCCTAAGGAGAGCCAAGCATTGGAGGGTATAAAGAGGAAAAATTTAGCTTTTCCCCCATTTGGTGCTAAGATTTCCAAATAGAGAGAGAAAGAAGAGAGAGAAACATAAGGGTTCTTCGTCCTTCAGATTGTTTTGGGTCAAAAGCAAAAGTTGTTCTATGTGACAAGAATTATGAGTACATACCAAAGATTATAGTTTTTGCCAATGTCTCAAGAACGGATTGTTGGGATCAAAGCCTTGAGGCTTGAGCTGGGTTTCTTAGAGTTTCTACTACATGTATTACGCTTAAAATGGTAGGGTTCCTTTCCTAACTAGGTTTATTTTCAACCTAGGGTTGTATATAAATGGTTAGCATGATTAGATATAAAATCTCTTGTTTAATATACTTCTAGTATAACTAGAGTATAGAAAATGGGTATAGAAATATGTAGAACCAATTTTGCATGATTAGGTTTTGTTGAAACTGCTTGTTTGTAATTTCTTGAGATATGTGATGAATGAGGCATGCTATGTATTTACATTATACCTTAATGGTGTCAAATAAAATGCCCATGTCAATTAAGTGTGTTAATTGAACTAAAGATGCTATAACATGCTTTGGTGATGTTGTGGATTGTGATTATATTCTTATGTTGTAATTGACAATTGATGAAATTGACAAATGCTGATAGACATTGAAATTGTTCATCATGTGCTCATGACATGTTGAATTTGATGTTGTAATTACATTTGAAAACTTGATTGCATAGTGATATGAAATTTACTTATTCATTACATTTGCATATGTATGGGTAGCATCACATTCGTGGGCATTGACAAAAGTGTGTGTGTGTATGTGTGCTTGGTTTTGATCAAACACCATCCTTGGTGGGTTGATACGTGGGCTCAGAGAAAGTTGGACCTAGGTTTGACTGAGTCGCACGAGTTGCATTAAAAACAAGGGTAGGGGTTAGCAAAGAGGGCTAGATTTTTCCTCAAGTGCAATAACTGGTAATTTTGTATATGTACTCCCTAGGTATTAAGCCCATAAAGTGTGTCGACGTACGCATAGCCGTTAGTGAAAGTCCATAGATGTCGTATCAATTGGATACCCATTGGTGAAAGCCTATAAATACTCACCCCAAGAAAGACTTGAGATTTTTTAAAATAGTCATCGGATGTTCAACATGAATGACGGGGGCTTGGAGTGGCCTGATGCATACGCATGACATTGCATATCGTATGGGAGCTGGTGAAGATCTCGGGTTGCATTGCATATGTGAGCATCATTTGATGAATGTCATGGCATTATAAAATCCATTATGAGTTGCATATTCTTGAATGAATGTTGATTGATTGTTAAATGATTTGTGAACATTTTATATGCATCTTTAGGAGACATCCTATTGCGCATGACTCACCCTTTATGGAAACAACATTTCAGGTGTGGGACAAGCGCTGGTGGACGGCCTTCACTTGGACCCTCATTGATGAAGAAGCTGAGATATGACTTTAAATTATATTTTGAAAATCAATTGTGTAATTTATTTTGAACTTGTAAAATTGTGTAAAGAGTTTTGTAATGGACTCTTATGGACTATGAATTGTGTTAATGAAGGTATGGATGTGTTTGGGAAGAGATTGGATGGTTAAAGGTTGAAGATCGGAAAGAATTGGGGAAAATCTAGGCCCAAGTAGCGGTACCTAAATGATTAAGTATTAGTACCACGTTGTTAGATGGTCCAAGTACTGATACCTTGACTTATGGGTACCAATACCTGTATTCTTGTGGGCTCAGGTACCAGTACCTAGGCACCATGTACCAATACCTCGATGGACATTGGGCTCAGGTATCAGCACTAAGACATATAGGTACTGGTACCTAGCAAACAGTGGGATCAAGTACTGATATCTAGATGATTAAGCACCGGTACCTAGCAGACAGAAGGTTCAGGTACCAGTATTGGTACGATTATGAGGTACCTCTTCCAAAAATTTTCAAAATTTAAATATAATTCTACCAAGTCTTCAGATATTGATCCCTCTTGAGATGATGTAATTGGTCAAATATTAAGTTATAATTAATGGGGATGGACCTTGAAGTGGTCGGGTGGTTAATATGTGCACAGGTTATGCATTGGGAGTGCTTCGGTACGAGGAAGACTCTGCCCAAACTTCAGTAGGTTACAATTCTGGTGAAGGGGATGTGATGGCGCGGTGCTGGGTTATGTGGCATTCACGGTTATTTTTGTGTGTTGATGGGTGATCAACAGATTGAGAAAGGACGCTGGACTTTGGGGCACCATAAATAGACAAAACTTGAATGAGAATATCATTAATTCAGCATTACTTCAAACTCATACTTCAAAAAAAAAGGGAGATAACAAACAAAAAATCACATTACTAATTAATAACAAACAAACAATCCCATTAGTAATTAATAAAATCACAAATACCCAAAAAAGAATTCAACATCATTCACAGCAAGGACACGTACACATAAGCAAACCCTTGAGGATTAGCAGGGGTAGAGACAAAGGACATGGGCATTACAAGATCACTACTAATCAAGACACTACAGAAACATTAAATCCCAAATATGGTGACAAAATAGAAACACAGCTTGGAAATACAAATAGAGAGGCTTCCATGGGTTCTGATAGTTCTAAAGTTAAAAATGTGTCAAGTGAATTTTTTGGATACAAAAAAACCCAATTTTGTCACCAATTATCTGGTCAAGAGGTGCATCTATTGTCAACACGGATCCAAATGCCTAAAATTAAAACCATCTACAAAAATTAATCACCAAAACCCTATATTATAAAATGGCATCCACTTTGTAATGAAGTCAACATCCAATTTCAAACAACTAAAAAACACTATCCAATTTCATTAAAAAATACAAAAAGTGAAATCAAAACCCAATCGCAATACCGCTAATAACTATAACATTCAATAGAACCCCTGCAATCATATGAAAAATTCCAATTTGGGAAGTCACACTAGTGTGTGTGGGATAGAATGGTGTGCATATGTGTATGTGTTGTGTGTGTGTATGACTGAGTGCGAGAGAGATTAGAGGAGACGGTGGAATTTTTCCTATGGCAGCATTTAGTCAAACACCACACGCCAGTGTTTGGAATTTTACCAAATCTCTAACAATTTCTTGGCTTTATTTGTTCTTCAAAAAATTTCTCAGAGATTTGGTGTTTCTCTCTCAAATCAAACAAAGATTTCTGAATAAAATCCTAACCTAATAACCCTTTTCCACGAAAATATACAAACGCAAATCAACCAACTTTTTTTTAATCCAAGCTCTTCGTTGTGTGTATGTGTGGGTTCGAATGTGTGTATGCATCGGGAGAGAGGGAGGGGCTTACATGGGTGAGTGCTCGTCATTGGTGGCGAGATGAGCCATGGTGGAGAGATGTTATTGGCCAGTGCGTCTGTCGTAGAGAGAGATGAGGAGGAGATAGACTGACTTTTTGGGCCTGTTTGTTTTGTGGGTTTGGTGGATTTGTGTCCAAGGTTTGAAAAAAAATAGTCCAAAGAACCACCAAACCCAATATTTGTGTTAAAAATTCAATTATGGTTTCCCAAAACTCAGATTGCAGTTGGACTGGATACTAAACCTATGATCTTGAGTTTCGTCAGACCAAGGGGGTGTATTTGAGAAGATGAGTTTAGAGATTATAGATACAAAAGACAATTGCCCCTTTAACATGATTATGAATTAGATTGATTATGGAGCAAAATAGTAATTTATAGGACAAATGAATGTTAATAATTATGATATATCCATGAGTCCAACATGTGCATATATTGCATACCAAACATGAGTATAAATTGGATTCAATGTTGAGTCACATCTATTTAAAGAGAGTTTTGAGTTTAAAAGAGTTTGAGAAAGTCAATCTTAAATCTTCCCAAAAAATCATTCAAACAAGCCCTTTGGGATTTTGTGTAGTGGGTTTTAATTATTTTGGGTGGGATTTGGGTAGTGGGTAAGATGTATTGTGAGTCATTTAGATGGATTTAAATGAGATTTGAGCCATATACTTAAATTTTAGTCAAATCTTAATCGTTATTTCACTTTTTTAAATTGGGAGAGCTAATTTCAATTTGAGAAATTTGCAATGAATTATCCCTTATTAGTATAGATTTTTGAAATTATATAACTAAGTTTTTTTTCCGGAAAGTATTTAACCAAATAAATTTTTTGATACAAAAATATCAAAATACACTTTTCTAATTTTTTTTTTCAAATACTTGTTTTCCAGCAATGTTTTCTAAGATCCAATCCAAACACGCGCCTTGGACTCTAGTGGATCGCAGGGTGTGAGGCCTGTACATCTGAATTATATTGCTCAAATTCGCCAAGCAAAAGACTGCCGACCGAACTATGAGATTGGAATACCGTGGCCTGCTACTGTTGATCGCATCGTTCGACCTTTTTCTCGCTTATGCCTCTGGTACATCTCTCCTTATTTCTCAATTTCTCTATCTTGCAATTAGGGTTTGTTATGTCCAAATTTCTAATGATTTACCATCCTCTTTTCAAGATATTTAATATGTTACTCTGGATTTGTTTAAACCCTAGAATTGAAAAATTAATGTTTTTTCTGCCATATAGCTAGCACTTAGCGTTGCATAGCTATCATTTCCTTCGGACAATATTAGATTACTTGCTTCTTTCCTGGTCGGTATCACCCCACTTTGTGCATGGGAATTAGATTCAAGCAGATGATGTCTTTTGTTGAGAATAGCCTTTACTGCGTGCATCAACAAAGAACCTATCGAAGAAAAACAAACCAATTCAACAAAGAAAAAAAATGCTTTCAGAGCCATTTTTTGTTTAATCTTCTCTTTTATTTTTGATTAAATTTGGTTTTCAAGCTAAAAATTACTAGACTTCAATGCAAGTATGTGATTAGGAACGCAATTTGGCTGGATTGGGAAGGTTAGGGTGATTACTTGGTCCCAATCCTACTGGGAATTGATGTGCACCATTATCATCCAAATTTGACTTCAATTTAATCACATAATACCCACATCCACAACAAATAGACCTATTCACGTACCGGTAGGTTGACATGCTCCAATTTTGAGTGAATTTTGTTTAATTCAGGACAAAAAATTAGCTTGTGCAGTAAATTAGATACAACTACTCAAATACGGTAACAATAAATCAAAAGTTGTTAACAACATCCGTTGCTAAGCATCTTAACATTCAAAGCCAACAAAACTTGAGATATTGGGATTGTAGGTATATTCCAAACGTCGCATGATTTGGGTCACTGGGCCCTAAAAAGGGTGGGTTTATGACTTAGATCATCCTAATATGTTAATGAGTTGGTTTGAAGGTTAACTGTTTAAGACAATGTTACTTGGATCGTGGGTTGCTTTGGTACGAGATACGGATACGAGGACGTAGTATGACACTTTCTTAGGTACGTGGTACGGGGGGGCATAAACTTAGTTGGTTTGATATTTTAGATCACAATTCGTTTTAGAACCCTTATCTAGATCGTTTTTACTACTATATAACATTATATATCATAGAATATCCATAAACACCAAGGCATTTACTATTTATAATACATTTTCTATTTTTTAAAATAATATAAATTATAAATTTATATGCACATAATTAATATGTATTTTGTATTTGTGCTACATGTTTCAAAGCGAATTGATTTAGAATTAGTTTTTCAATTTGGGGTCGTGGTGAACCCACCACTTTGGGATTGATGTACCCAAATTGTGGATTTTTAGGGGTTTAGTGAATTATGATTTTTGGAAAACTCTATCCAGATGTGATTTCTGATTTCTTTGATTATTGTGTCCTATTTATCAATAGGTTTTTTACTTGACAAACTAACAATAGAGTTGCAGTTTATATGAAGTGGAATAAAAACATTAAATTGTTTTTTCTCGTAATTCTACTAAAATGCTTGTCGTAAGCTTACCCTAGTAGCTTAGACAAAAAATATTGATTTTTGTAAAAAAATTTTCAAAAACCAATTGCAAGGGAGTTGAGACAAATTTACTACTGAAATGGAGACAATTAAAGGAGGAAACAATTTGCAAGAGGTACAATGGGATAGAGGGAAAGAAAAAGAATTTGGTGGGAAAAGCAGTGCTTACCAAGTCAAATATTTTCATGCACATGTACGTGAGGATCAATTACAATCTTGCCGCTAGAACTATGCACTCTTTTTCAATTTGGTTCCTAATGTTTTGGTTTTGTCAATAGTAATGGAATTATGTCACAGTGACTCATATGAGTGGCTTGGAAGGATAATTTGAGAAAAAAGTAGGCGCTAGTTGTCTCTCTCTAACTCCATCTTAACCAAGTCATAAATATATTTTTGTACTAATATGGAAGGATGAAATGTAACTTTTATCTTTGAACCGATGCTCTTTTCAATTTGGTCCTTTATATCGTCATGTTGGTTGTAGAGGCTTGGAAGTATAATTTGGGGAAAAAAAGAAAATAGTTGCCACTTCTCTCTCTTTCTCCATTCTCGTCTTCTTCCCTAGTTTTCTCTCTTATCCTTCACCTCTCTATCTCTTCCTCTCTCTCCAACTATCATATTTTTTTCCACTCTGTCTCTCCCCAAATCCCCACCAATATCTCTCAGGAAACGTGATGTGCAGTGGATCGTTTCTCACAATTATACATGTGAGATTATACACAATTTAGAAGGGAGTGAATAGGTTAATTCAAATTAAGGCCAAACAATCACCGATTTTAACCTAACACCAAATTATGAAATCAAAGATGAATTTGTCTATTGTGCATTTGAACCTTTTACAAACCCAAAAACCTTGTCATGTGATTAGTTGTAAAGATTTGTCAATTGATTGATTTATATTCAACTCATCGCGACCTTGATCCCAACGAAGCCTTTGATCGCAAAACCTTTTTTGATGTTTGAATGGTGAACAATCAATCAATCAAACAAATAGTGTGCGTGTGTGCTAAATTGTAAGTGTATAATCAAATTAAAGCAAATAAAGAGCATGAACAATTTGTTGAAGTGGACACCCTCTTCGAGATCACTAACCCAAAATCACTTTATAACTTTACAAATACTTGAGATTTATACATCAACCAATACCATGGTTTGATGCTCATTTCCTTCAAATAACCTCTCTTACCCACCAGAGTTATGTGCAGCCTTACTTGAACGCTTCCACTATAATGGATCTTTTAGCTTCTTCAAGCGACTTTCTCTGCCAAGATTCTCGGGATGAACACTCCTTCAATGAGTTTTGTAATTATAAAACAAGAATCTCTTCTTCAATGTGTGAAGTTGAATGAATATTCAAGATGGATAATAGGCATTTGGTCGCTTAGGGATCTAGGCTTCTTGTGATCTCTTAAGATTTGAGTGATTGAAAATAAGCTTACAAAAGAGATTACTTAGTTCTAGAAAGCTTCCCCTATTTAGAAGCTTGGAATTAGGTCAAACTTGGGGACTAAGTGAACTAAAATTCGCAAACAACTGCCTAAAGAGTGAGAAAGCGTTGAGAGGGCAGTTGTCACTAGAATGAAGAAAAAGATTCAAACCAGATTTGACAAGTAGAGACCGCTTGAGCCGTCTGTAGACTGCTCTAACGACTAGAGGACAGTTTTATATGAGAACCTTCTCCGATTTTAGCCCTAAGTTTTCAGGACCGCTCTAGTTGAATGCAATAGAGCATATGACGGTCACTACTGGTTTAAAGTCGAAAACTAAGCAAAAACTTGTTCTCTTGAGCACTAAAAGGTGTTGCTCAATTAGGGTATGATAAATGATTTAATCTATCTTTTCCAAACACATTTAGGGTTTAGAAACAATTTTCAATAAGAAACACTAGGAGTCAATTTCGGATATTCCAAATTTCATTTTCTTAGACATAATCATCCTAAGTCTAAAATTTAATCAAGGATATAAGTCTTTAAGGTCATCATTTTTGTCTTAAGCTTGAAGGTTTGTCGGAGTGCTCTTGATATGGAATTGTAGCTTGATCTCCTTCCTTTCCCTTGTTGCTTGTGGATCTTGGTCTTTGAAACTTGATGACCATGGAATTAGGTTGAGATTACATAAGGTTTCACAAAATCAGTCAATCACAAACATGATTCTAACAATCTCCCACTTTGACAATTTGACGACAAAATACAAGAGTAAGAACAAAACTGATTGCAAAGTATTCTCAACACTCATTGTACAAGTATCTCAATCTCAAAACTAAGTACAAAAACTATTTTCTTGATGAAAATTTTGAAGATCATTGTCTTGCACACCACAACTCAACTAATACCTTGTAAAAGACATCATATGTATATAAGATATAATATAATCACAAGTATGGTAATCACCAAGAGAAGCGTAGGGCATGTTCATGTGAACATCATTCAAGTGCAATATGTCACATATATAAGCAATGCTAGTTCATTATGCTTGAGAACCTATAGATTTAGCAAAGACAATACACAACTAGTTCTCACATTTAGTTGGTGTTCACAAAAGCAAATAACAAGTGGAAAAAAAAAGATGTGACTTCATGTCAAGTTTGTAAATGTACTCCACCTGAGTATGTTAAACATATTCTCCTTTACTTTGTTGCCATGCAACTAAACCCCAACGTGTCATCAAATTCCACCCCAATTAATCCCAAAACTTCACATTTTTTGTCACGAAGTGCCAAATCATAACATCAACAAAAAAGTAGAGAAAACATGGTATAAATGAGATAAACATATAAAACATCTACATAGATTGGCAAAATTGAATAAGCAAAGGACAAAAGAAGACATATAACTCTCAAGTCTAAAACAAATATAACCATAAAGCAACAAAACAAGAAGTATGTCACCTAAGAAAGGAAAATAAACAAAAGAAAACTAGGGTACTTTAATACACGACCATGAATGAATAAATTTTTTCAAAAGTTCTCATATGGTCCTATATTAACTTTCTGAAATCAAGTAGGTCATGTGGCCGTGTCATCTCTACCATCACAATCACCACCTTTCCCTACCACATTGGGTTATAGCATAGCTGAATCATTACTATCATTAGTCATTGGATCGCCTTCAAGTTGCTTGCCTTTCAGTAACCTCTTAAGTCTCCCAATTCTGTGTGCAATCATAGTTGTCAAATTGCGATTTGTATCGCGAATCGGAATCCTAAATTTGAGAATCGTGGATCGTATCGAATTGTGAATCGTAAGATTTGACACAAAATTTAAACAAAAATAAAAAATAATATTACATATTTAAAATAGACAAAATATTGAATATTAAACATTATTGCATTCTAAAAATAATAAATTGACATAATCACGTCATCTAAATGGAAAGACGGCAGCCTTTTGCTTCATTTTTATCTTTTGTTTAACTATTTTCAAATTCAACAACTTGAAAAAAAAAATCTTTAAAGAACCATGACTATTCAAGAACCACAATAGTGACACCCAGTATAAATTAAATTATAAACATGAATGGAACAAGAATAAATAAAAAAATTGATTGGGAGAAAACATATAGGCTAACATTTTGAAACAAAAAATTAGAATCTAATAAATTATCCATAAAAGAATTAAGAGCAAAAATCAACCGATGATGCGAGAGCGTTAGTCGTAACCTTTAGTTTTAGACAATGCAAAGTGAGCTTGAGACAACTCAGAGAGAGAATGAGCATAGAGGTTGAGTTTTTATTAGGGCGTGAGTTCCTATGTAAACAAAACGACGTCGGTTTACTGTCTTAGCAGATAAAATGGTTTTGCAAAAAAATTGGGTTTTAAAAAAAAATGATTGAATCATACAATTCGTGAGATACGTATCGAATCGTATGATCGTACGATTCAGGTGCCATTTAACTCTAAAACGATTCTCATATAAGATACAAATCATTTTTGTACCTGTATCGAACCGAATCGTATGAATCGAATCACGAATCATACGATTTTGATAACTATGTGTGCAATAGATCCAAAAGCTGACTTCTGGGCAAACTCAAGTCTCACTATTTTGGCATCCATAGCATCTAACCCCACTGTGAAGGGAGGCGATAATGCTCCTCCGTGTGCTACTTTACCCTGGTAAGCGTATCAACGACGGCTGTAGTGTAGGTGGTGGTCATGGTACTCTCGAAGTACTAGCATGTGAGTGAACTGGTGGTGGTGCACGTGATCCAATCCCAACAAATGGATCTCAATCTCATCCTTTCTGTTCTCTATTACAACATACTCTATCTGCTCTATCTGAGCTCGACTCATCTTCAAAGAGGTCTCTTGGGGTTCTACTTGCTTCCTTAAGTAAGACAATTGCTCTCTTGTTCTTGTAGATGTGAGGAGTCAATGATCCATCCAAAAGGAAGATTATCTGATAATCTACCTTCCTCAAAGGCTTGTTGAACGGCCCCTAGAATCATTATAGGTAGATCGAGATCTAACCCCCCTTCCCTATGTCATAAAACATGTGGCTTTTGGACTCAGAAATCTGAAATGTGGGTATTCGGTTCTATTTTGTTATTGGCTATAAGGTTCATTATCGTATAATCTTGGGTCAAACATTATTGATAGAACTTCTGTTCAGCCCAATTCTCAAGTTGTGGTCTATAATACAATTTTGTAGCCACAATGGAGAGATGAGGGAGCTCGTCAACTGGTCTAGCTCCAAAGGCATCATAATTCTCAACCCTAGACGGGCCAAGGGTGGTAGCTATAAGAGTTGCCAAAAAATTGAACTCAATCCCTCAAATATAGGTAACAAGGTGGGCAGCTCAGGATCAGACTCTCGAATATGAGCATAGAACTCTTTAACTATATCATGATTCGATGGCTCAGGGGCATAGGAAATTACCTTATAGAAGTTTACCCCTCACTTAATCATCACTGACCTGTGAGCATACTCTTCCATGTACCTCTCTTCGTACTAGGGGAGTCTGAAATCTGGTGATTTCATCAAATATCACTTTTGACTTCCTCACAAACTTCATAAATCATTGTCATTTCCTCTATACGGGGAGGTAACACGACAAAAACTCTATGAATCTGGGTCTCAAGTGCATAGATCTTGCGAATCAAAAACCGAATCAGCACTAGAATTGGATTAGAATGTGTTTGGGAATGTTTAGAAATGGTGGTTAAGGGTTTTGGGAGGCTTAGATCGCAACTGGAGGCGTTTGGAATGCAAATGGCTCTTCTGACATCATATTTAAAATCCTAGGTGCTGACTGCTTGTAAAGATCGCCTGAGCGGTGTCAGGGTTGGTCGAGCAATCCCTGATGTTTTGCTATCCAACTATCCAACTAACAGTTCAGCACTCGACCATCTTCGCTGACTCCTCATATACCCCTCCAATCCATCCTTTAAGCCCTCATATATGGATGTATTGTACAATCTAAATGTAACTAAATGCACATGCATGGATGAAATATGGATAAAAGATGTAATGCAATTTTCAAATTTAACAATTAAATGCATAAAGTCATTAGTTTGAAAATCACACATGTTTTTAATATTGCATATCCATTCCAATTTCATCATTTCATACATTACTCTTAGGCATATTAAAGAATATAGAACTCAATATTCCTTCATCTTACAACAATGTCCTCACATAGTTCAATTTCGCTCATGTTCAAATTTTGCATCATTGATCAATTCAAGTGTAATGTGTGTAAGACCAAACTTTGACACCATTAGGAATCCATCTAGATTAAATGATTAATAAAGTTCTACATGAATTCTTAATGCATCGTCTTAGTGAATATATTATTGGTCATTAAGTTTCATTCAAAATTTTCTTTTTCTTTTCTTTTTAGACACTCTTGTTTTGTACACCCCCTCTTCTCATAATGGCTTCAATTAACATTATTGTGAATTCAATACTTTACAATGTATGCGTCTAAACATAAGTAACTTAGTTCTTTGAGCCCTACATATGAGCAATGATAATAAGCATGTAGTACTCTAAACAATTCAAGTACAATTGATATTAGTTATTCAATTTTTTATGTCTCTAGCCACACTGGTTTCTTTTTCTCACAATTGGTTGTTTGGGGTATTTTTAAGGAATTTCTGGATTTACTAACATTTAGCTATGTGTTCACCTATTACTAACACTTAGAGTCATGTAAAGTTAGTAATCATTCAAGCTAGCTAGACTCCTAAGTATGAACGTGAATGTTTGGTGTGCAGTTAGTTTTATGAATATTCACAACGATTACATTATTCAAGCACGCTAGGGTAAAAGAGAATTGGTTTAAGAATCATGCGCTATGACTTATAATTATCAAGTTCTCTATCTCCTAATATATCTTGTAACACTGCACTTAACTTTGATTTAAAGATGAATACACTACAAATCAAGCCAAAGTGTGATCACCATGATTAACAATGAAAAATAAGCAAAATAATTTTTTTTTGCCTTTTCTTTTTCCAATGTCTTTGGTTTTTCTAAAACAACATAAAAATATAAAAATACGCAAAATTATGCAATAGTAAAGGAAACATAAAGATATTACCATTAATCCTAAAAAGATGTCCAATTAGACATCAAAAATCTTTTTGATTTTTTTCATATATTATAAACAAAAAAAATAAGTATTTACAATGTATGAACCTAAGATAAAAGATACAATGCATGACAAAACACTTAGGTCTACACCCTCATCTCACTTATTTCTTAGATGACTCAACATCCTTGGTAGCACCGGGGCTTCCAATTTGGTTGAGGCGGTGAGCCTTTTTGAGTCTTTACTATTCACCCACACTTGCTTTCTTTGAGCTCTAGGGTTAGCTTGGGGCACGGGTGATGGGCTAGCTTTCTTCTCTTTGGAAGTTTTTAAATCAATTTTAGTCTTGGGAGTAGAAGGAGCGTTGTTCATCCTAACTTGTAAGCCTTTTTGTGCTGAAGAATTTCTAGGTTTAGAATCACGTGACCTATGCATAAGCTTGGTAAGCTGTAAGCCCGGATCATTCAAGACTTTGGATTGGTTAGTTAGAAGCTTGAGCTTTTCATGACCTCCCTATTATGCACGCAATGTGCACTATAGTGACCATGTTCTCCACATATGAAACACACAAATTGTTTGATCAAGGGTTCTTCAGCAATCGGTTTCTTTAAATTCCTACCCTTATCAATTTGAGTCTTTGGGAAAGTTGTGTTCACGCATGGGGGTGGGGGATGGGTTGAGATTATCCTTCATAAACAGAGTCTTGAAAGGAGTTCAAGTGGTGTGTTCATTAGCGTACCCTAGACCTCTCTTGTCACTAACACTTTTCTTTATAGATAACATTTTATCAAGCTTTTCCAACCCTAGGGAAAGATAGAGTTCTTGTGATTCGTGAAGGTCTCTACAACTTAAGCTCTAGACCCTTATTTAACTCTACTAGTCCATGACAGTTACTCTCGAGAAAGCTCACTTTGTCATTTCATGATTTATTCTCTTCCTCTAGCCCACAAATATGAGCCTTGGACTGCACTAAGTCCACGTGAAGTGCTTGTTTCTCTTTATCACAAGTTTTGAGTCTCGATTTCAATGTAATCCCTACCTTCTTGAGTTTGAGGAATTCTTCACAAAAATGGTCATAGGCATCATGTATGTCCTTGATACTTGGTATCATTCTCACTTGAGGAGACCTTTACTTTCAACTCATCTACCCTTGTGATAGGACTTGTTCCTTCTTCTTCCTCTCTCGGCTTCTCTACTAGAAGATAGGAAGCACGGATATAGTTAGGTGATCCGAGTACAATACGATATGAATACAGTGATACGATAAAACTTTAAAAAACAGGATATGAATACAATCAGGATATGTCTATAATAAAATATATTTTATATTTTATTATTATTTAATGACTTAAAAATTATATTTTATATTTTATTATTATTTAACGACTTAAAAGTTATATATTATATTGTATTATTATTTAACGATTTAAAAATTATAATTTTCAATAATTCTTTAATAGTAGTGAGCAAATTAAGAATTTTTACCTTGAAAAAAAATATAATAAAAAGGAGCGTAACCAATTAAAAGAATTAGAACCATATTTAATTAGGTTTGTTTGCAAGTATTTGTTTTTAAGATTATAGTGTAATTAACTCATTTCCAAGATTATAGTAGATAATGCTTAAAAAACACTCGTGTCTTCAAAATTATAAGAAATTTTATTGATGTTTTGTATTGTATACGAACTCGAAAGAGAGAGTATAAATTAAAATTAAAATCAAAATTAAAAATTGTACTTTTTGGTCCATGTTTAGAAGGATCCACAAAATATCTACATATTTTATTATTTATTGGATACGTATTATACTTCAATATGTATCCTAAAATATTTGACGAGTATCGTATCTAATATGGGTATGTCAACCTTGACAAAGTATCTGTGTTTCATAGACTAGAAGTTTTTCTCGGGAGGGGGAGGAATGTGAGCTAATGAAAGCCGTAAAGTTCTCTTTATCGTCTTGAGAAGAGAGTCCTGACTATCACTGTCGCTCCACTTTACTTTATTGCTCTCCCCCTATCCTTGGGTGAATCTTTTTTCTTCCTTTTTGGGATTCTTCAACCATGTGTCCAAATACTTGATGCCCATAACATTGGAGCCCTTGTTCCTTTTTCTTTTCAACCACTTGTTGAATTTTTCTAACCCCGCCTCCCAAAAAAAAAAAAAAATTATTAAACTTCTTAACGAGAAGGGTTAGGTCCTCTTGTCTCGAGCAAAGTGACTTGCACTCATCTCCATCTTCTTGCATTGAGCTTAGGCCATTCTCCATGTTTACTCCGGTTTCTAAGGTCGTCACTTTAGCTTGAAACATCTCCAGTAGAGATTTCAATATATTCTATTTGATCACGGAGTCCTCATATTTGAAATCGAGGACAAAAGACGAGTTGACAAGGTTATCCAATTTAGTATAAAAATTACTAAATGTCTCATCATCTTGCATCCTTAATGTCTCGAACTAAGACATGTAATATTGGAGGCGAGACATCTTCACTACGGGCTATGAAGCACGGACACTCTTGAGAAGGTGACGTATCCGTGTCGGATACCGATACTCTTCGGACACTCTCAGACACGTATGGAATACTCTTTTATCCGTGTCCATAATTAAATGATAAATTTTTAATTTTAGACATGTGTCAGACACTTCTTTGGTGACGTGAATGCGTTTACTACTAAACAATAGACAGGTGTTGAAATGTGATTAACAAAGCTTAAAATTTTGAGAACATAATTATTAACACTAGATATGTTAAAGTTATACTCCAAATATAATAATAAAAATAAAAAATGTATAAACATTTTAAAAGAGGATTTGAGAAAATGAGAGCAATTATTTAAATTATATATTAGGTACAATTGTCTATAAATTTTTTTTGATGATTGTTGACTATAATGAGGATGTTTTAGTCTAAAAATTCACACAGATGACTAGACATTATATTTACTTATCTTAAAATACTGAATTTTTTATGAATTATATATCATTATCACTATATTTGTAATAAATTATATAATATTATATATAAAATATAATTTTTTTGTAGCGTATCCTGACGTGTCCGTGTTCTACTTTGAGAAATGTTGTGTCGGTGTATCCGTGACCATGTTTCTTAGACTAAGGGTATACCTTCACGAGAGACCTCTAGAATATCCCAAGCCTCCTCGGAGATCTCACGATTGGAGTTCATGTAGAACTCATTCGGAGAAACAACATTGAATATCACACTAAAGCCTTTTGAGTTACACTCATCCAAGGATTAAAATATCATTTCAAAACGGTCGAAACATCCGAAACGTATTCATTTTCAAAGAGATCAAAATGAATCAGTGATGAAATTGAAATTCTAATACTTCGAGATGTTCCATAATGTTTCGAAATATTTTTTTATATTTCAATGCTTTTGCGCAATTATTTCGGAATGTTTCAAGTTATTTTAAGATATTTTGGTATATTTCGACCAATGTTTTGAAAAAATAATTCTTAAGTTTTTTATTTTTTTTCATTTTACTTTCGAAATGGGTCAAAACATTTCCGAAATACATTGAAATGTTTTTTGTTTCCTAAGTGACTGAAACAATGCATCGAAATGAAATTTTGATCTTTGCACCCAACACATTCATACTCATTCTTTGTTCATGTGTTATGGGTTTTGGTTCGCTCATCGTATCGATCCCCTCAGTAGTCGTTATTGCGGGAGGGGTTCAACTTTCCAACACTGACAACCGTACACACTCATCGAGTGATTTTAGGAAAGCTCTCATTCATGTCTTCCAATAAGCATAATTCGGCTAATCAAAGAGCGATGGTCGCGTGACCGATCCTCCTCTCAGAATCCATTGAGAACCAATCGGTAGTTAGAATGAATCTCAAAGCAATAAAAACTAGGTTAAGTAAGCAAACACACAAGAATGCTTACAAGTGCCTATATGCAATCCTACAAGTACACCTGTTTTGATACCAATTGGGGAAATGTGATGTGCAGTGGATCGTCCCTCATGATTATATATGTGGGATTATAGATACAACCTAAGATGAGGGTAGGTTAATTCAATTAGGGTCGAACAGTTACCAATTTTAACCTAACACATCACAATTACCGAATCAAAGATGGTTATGTCAATTATGTGTTTGAGCCCTTTTTACAAACCAAAAAACTTTGTCATGTGAGTAGATGTCAAGATATGTTAGTTGATTGATTTTAACTCTAACTAATGTTGGACGAG
The DNA here is from genome assembly GCA_023539305.1 of Ilex asprella. Lineage (NCBI taxonomy): Eukaryota > Viridiplantae > Streptophyta > Magnoliopsida > Aquifoliales > Aquifoliaceae > Ilex > Ilex asprella. The sequence continues at coordinate 23,504,931 of CM042189.1, read as the reverse complement.
AAGGACTAGAAATCAGAGAATAAAAAGAGAAGAAGAAAGAGGAGGAGGTGGAAGGGATTTACCTCATACTCGTAAGGAATTGATCAAGAAAGGCACAAAATTCTCCATAGAGAAACAATTTTTTTTATATCACTCATAAAAATAGTGAGGATTACATCGATATTTATAGGACAAGTCCCCTACCAAAATAAAAATTATTCTCTTACTAAAATTCTAAAATAGTTTCATAACCAAACTCTCAAATTTCTATCCTATTAAAGCTCTATAATAATTTTTTAATTAAACTCCAATTAATATTCCTAGTCAAACAAATATTTTCTAATTAATAAAATAATAGTATAACAAATAATAAAATCCAACTCTTTAGGTGACGTTTGGTAACAGGCTGTTTCCGTTTTTTTTGGTTTTGTTTTTAATTTTTACAAAAGAAACATGTTAGGAGCATGTTTTTATTTTTTTGAGTTAATTACAAACTACCCCCTTCGTGTTTGAGTCATGTTGCAATTGACTCCCTTAGGTTTTAAATTCGACAATTTGTCCCACCCAAATTTGAATAATTTTCAATTAACTCTTATAGTTAGTTGACCACCGTTAAAAATAACGGAAGTTTATTGAAATCCCAGAACTACCCTCATCTTAATATTTTATGTAATCATACAGACAAAATAAATAAATAAAACCCTGATTCAAGAAAATGAATTAGAAGAACCTGAAACTCTAGGAGATGAAATTGGAAACAAGGGCAAGAGTGGGGGCTCCGAATCCTTCAGAGTATTCGCCGGAGATGGGTGGAAGGCAATTGCTTTGTCCTCAGCTTTCCAAATCCAAATTATTTTCAATAAAACCGGTGTGTGGAGACTTGTTAAACGGGTTGGGTATGAGAGGAGTAACCGAGTTGAGAACCAGAGATGGAAAATCAAGAATACTTGGTGACAAAATCTCATGCGTTCCAAGTTTTTGAGGGGAATTTGAATACCCACCTGAAAACCCGGAATTGTTCAGGAGTCCGGGGATTAAAGGACTAATCTTGAAGTTCTTGAGACTGTTTCTTCTTTCGTAGAGTTTTAAATCTTTATCTTTCCTGGGTCCGATTTTGATGGGTGGAATAGGGTGGTTTCTTGGTGGGTCGGGTCTGGACACAACGATGGCGGCAACAACGACCTCGGCGGTTTCTGAGGATCCGGTGAGCATCTGAACATTGCTTGAAGGAGTTGGTGTCTGCTTAGACGAAGGTTGTTGGGTACGGGTTGTTGGGTTCGGATCTGGTGATGGGTAGGGGTGTGGTGGGTGCTTGTGGTGGTGGTAATGATTGATGATGGAGTCCATCGCTGCTGGTGCTACTGCTTGAACTGGTGGTTCCATGGCTATTTGGGGATGGTAAGAGAGATGAGTTTCGATTTTCTTGAAATTTTAGTGAGTTTTTCTTTGCTTTATGGTTTTCTTTTATTATTTTATGGTTTGTAGCCAGTTGATTGTGGCTGGGTGGTGGTTGCCATGGTTTGTGGTTGGGTGATTGTGGCTGGGTGGTGACAACGGTGGCTTGTAGCTAGTTGATTATGTCTGGTTGGTGGTTGCAGTGGTTGGATGGTGCCGTTGGAGCTTTTGGCTCGGTTGGACAAATGGAAAGGAAAAAAAGATGGAGATCAATAAAGGTTAAGGGTAGAAAAGTAATTTTAAAATTTATGTTTAATTCATCAGTCAATTTGCTAATTTTGAAACTTGAAGGGGATAAATTATTTAATTTTAAGCCAGAGGGATCTGATTGAAACAAGACCCAATGTTCAAGGGGGCATTTTATAATTAACCCTATTTTTTTTTTGGCCAATCTGTGTTGTAACAACACAAAAGGTATTTTTTTTGTTCCAGGTATAAAAGGCTTTTTTTAACCCCTTTTTGTTTCTCTAGTTTGTCTCTCTCTTGCGAAGCCAACGTATGAAAGCTCCATCAGCGAAGGAAGCTCCAGCGAGGAAGCACTGATTTTTCATATTTTCTACTCTTTCCATCTCCATCTCCATCTCCATCTCCATCGTTCTCTTTCTCTCTCTGACCCATCTGTGGATTTTTTTTTTTTTAAGTTTGGGTTTGTTATATACATAGGTGGGTTGGGTAGTGTTGGTGGTGGTTAAACAAGGGGGTGGTGGTGGGTTTTTGGTGATTTTGGTGGTGTGTTATAATTTATGAAAATTTTGGGGCCAAACTATAATTTATGAAAATTTTGGGCCAAAGTATAATTTTTGAAATTTTTGTGGGCAAAAGTGTAATTTTAGAAATTCCAGGGGTCAGATATGTAATTTGGAAAGGCTTGGGGATGTATGTGTAAATTCTTGGTATTGGGTTTTGTGTTATGGGTTTTGTTATAGGGGCGGTGAGTATTGTTTTTGGTTGGATTTGTTTTGCCAGGTTTTTCTAAAGGGGCTAGATTTTTTTTTATAGGTTGTAGTGGGCTAACTGTTTTAACTTATGGGTTGATCCAACTTCAATAACACACTAAGGGTCTTCTTCTTCACGAGTAAAGCTTATGAAGCAGTACCCTAGTCTCCCAAAATTGACTACTGATGAACAACGGCTGCAAGGATTAGTTTATGCCGGAGAAGTTGGTAGCGGCAAAGTGATAAGGATGGCTACCATAGGTTGTGGTCAGCAACCGCTATTGAACGAGAGAATTCGTTCTCCAAGAGGCAAACAACTATGAATTGCAAAAGCTCTATAATAATTTCCTAGTTAAACTCTAATTAATACTTTTAGTCAAACAGATATTTCTTAACTAATAAAATAATACAAACACAAATAATAAACTCCAACTCTTCAATTAAGCTCACCCAATCCCTTTTCGATCTCAATCACTAACTCACCACGAGTTCGATCTCAACCAAGCCTTTGATTATCAAACCCTTTTTTATGATTTGAATAGTGAACAATCAAATAATCAAACATATGGTGCGTGTGTGTGCTAAATTGGAAGTGTATAGGCATATTAAAGCAAATAAAGAATGCGATTAATTTGTTGATGCAGAAACTCTTTTCGAAAAAAAACGTGGGAAACCACTCGGGTTCACTAAAATTAATCCACTAACCCATAATCAATTTACAAGTATTGAAGACTTATAACTCAATCAATACTATGGTGAAATACTCTTTTCCTTCAATAGACCTCTCTTTCGTGTTCTCTCATCAGAGTTATGTGCAACTTTACTTGAATGCCTCCGTTGCAATGGATTGTTTATATTCTTCAAGTGACCTTCTCGCCTAGATCCTTGGGTGCACACTCCTTCAATGGGTTTTGTAACTCCAAACAAGAACCTCTAAGTTGAATAAAGAATCAAGATGGATAGGCCTTTGGTCTCTTAGGGATCTAGGGTTCTTGTGATCTTTTAAGGTTTAAGAGGTTGAAAATAAGCTTAAAAAAAGATTACCTAGCTCTAGAAGGCTTCCCTTATTTATAGGCTCAGAATTAAGTCAAGTTTGGAGATCAAGTAAATAAAAATTCGTGAACAATCGCTTGAGCAGGAAGAGTAGTGAGTTAGGAAGCACAAACACTTCATTTTAGGGAAAGTGTCGGAGTTGGACACGTCTAGGACATGAATACGCTTTGGACATGTTCGGACACGTTAAAATGAGTGTTTGATTTTTTATTGTTAAATTTTTTTAGGACATATCGGGGACAAGACACGTGGCTGACATGTCGGGGACACGTTTTGAGATTTATTGTTAATTTATTGAGAACTTTTTAGATAATTTTATAATTAAGAGTTATTTTTGTAATTTTAAAGGGATATGAGTCATAATCAAATATAAAAGAAGTTCTAATTATTAGTCATTACATTGAACATAGGACATGAATTTAACATAATTTTAGATTCGAATATAAACTTTAAAACTTGTATACGAATGGAATAAACTTTTAAGATGACAGTAATGTGAGAAAAAATGAGATTATAAAATTAGGGCTCTTAAAATATTATAATGATAATATTTTTATTTTATCAGTTGATTATATATATATATATTATTTAACATATAGTCCACGTGTCCGTATCCTATTGTTTTGAAAAATTTCGTGTCAACGTGTTCGTGTCATGTCGTATTCGTCTATCGTATCCGTGTCCATGTTTCTTAGGCATTGAGAGGTGGTTGTCACTAGAATGAAAAAAAAACCTCCAATCCTGGTAGGTAGAGACCGCTTAACCTGTCTGTAGACTGCTTCAGCAGCCTAAGAACGGCTAGACTCAGCTGCCTTCTTTGATTTTATCCCCAAGTCTTTAGAAACCGCTCTAGCCAAAGGCAAGCAAGCAGAGCGCGATCCCTACTAGTTTTAAAGACGAAAATAAAGAAAAAAACTTGTCCTCTTGCGTACTAAAGAGTATTACTCAAGTAAAGTTCGATAAGTGACTCAATCTATCTTTTTAAAACAAATTTAAGGTTTAGAATAATATTTTAAATAAGAAACCCTAAGAGTCATTTCAGGATATCCCAATTTCATTTTCTTAACCATAAGCATCCAAAGTTTAAAATTAAATCAAGGGTTCTAAGTCTTTAAGGTCATTACCTTTGTCCTAAACTTAAAGGTGCATTGGACTGCTGTTGATATGACATTGTAGCTTGATCATCTTTCCTTCTTTGCCATTTACGGATCTTGATCTTTCAAGCTTGATGACCATGAAATTAAATTGAGATTATATAAGACTTCATGAAATTAACCAATTACAAACATGATCTTAACATCCCATTATTTCTCTCCTACCAGACCAATGTCTTTGTTCGAAACCCACTAAAGCATCAATTTCGGATAGGGACCAATGCACCCTAAGTGGTCAATACTCAAAAGCCTCATCGTCTCAACCTTTTTCTGTTGGTAAAGCAAATCCACGCCATGAATGATAAAAACCGTGGTTAAACTGTGGAATCCTCCATCACCAACATTTTGCAATGAAAATAGTTTTGATTGTGGATTTGATTTATGAATTTGAACGATTTAGTGTGATTGGATTGGTTTTGTGTGTCGTTGGATTGATTTTGTGTGATGGGTTCTTTGAATATGGGGTTTCTCGATGGCCGTGGTATTGTGCGAGTATAGGTTCATTTGGGGTGGTGTGCGGCGGAGTGTTCTGCGTGATGGATTGAGATTTACTTGAAAATGAGATTTCTAGAGACAGTGGGTTTTGTGCAACGATGGGTTTGTGGTGGTATGAGCTGATGGTTTGTGATGAGATTTGTTAAAATGGAGTTTGCTGGCGGGGATCAGTTCTGAAAATTTTGTGGCCAATCTACTTCTCACCTTCAACACTGACCCTTTAATCCTCACCTTCCTCGCCTTACCAATTTTTGTCCTTTTTTCTCATGCAGATCAGCAATACTCCTACTACTTAACAAAAAACCCATCAATGTTTCCTAGGATTATCCCTATAAGTTTCCAATGCTTGTGACTATTTCATTTTGATTTTGAGGTGGTACTACCAAGATACGGTTGCGTTTGTTATGGTTGTGACATTGGTGCCATGGTTGTGGAGGTTTGTTGGTGGTGGACCAGTGGTGCTTTTGTGTATGTGTGTGGGTGGTCTCTGTCTACCCACCGGTGTTATTGGTTTAAGTCAGATATGTACGAGGGTGGGTGAGTGAGAGACGGAGCCTAAACCAGCCTTCCCTTTTTTCCAGTATGCCTTTGAAACAAACACATTCCCAAATCTGCTACTAATTTAAACAAATTTGTTCTTATTTTAAATGGTAGTCAGAAACTGGATCAATTAAGGCCATGTATGTAATTAATCTAAGATAAAAGGTAGATCACAGTGCATGAGAGGATATGTTTGACTTTATATTATTGCTCAAGTATAAACTGATAATCAATATTTTTTCAGTTAGTTGACATTTGTAGTAAAAAAATAAAGATTTTGATGATCTTCCAAACTTATATTTTTTAGTGTTTTGTGGTTTTTATGTTTCTTGTAATTCAAATATGCAACTATTAACTTTTATCATTCACCTTGACCAGTAGATACGTTGTTTTCAATTGTGGTTTACTTTACACCTGTTATAAATAAAAGTGGAAGCTATCACTAATATAAAGTAAATATTAATCGACTGTGTACAAAGACGTATAATTACTTATAAGTTCATGCTTTTGATCCCAGAAAGAGTTTCAAATCAACACACAACATAGTTGCCTTTTTTTTTCTTTTTCTTTTTTTCAAGTCTACTGCTATGGTTTATGTGCTTGAAATTTGAACTTATCCAAATGCAGGAGCATTTAGTGGAGTTTGTGTTTCTCCGGGTGGTCGCTTTCCCCCATTTTCTAATGACGGGAAACCTCCAAGAAAAGTAAGCAAGGGTTCCAAAGATTTGACTCTTTGCAGAGTGTTCCGCAAAAAGACATGCTGTGATGTGGCCCAAACGCATCCTGCATTGCTATCCATTAGGAGACTGGCTACAACAGGTGAAGGGAGCCCAGAGTGTTTGCAACTGTGGGAGTTGTTGGAATGTTCTATCTGTGATCCACGTGTTGGTGTACAGCCTGGGCCTCCTCTCATTTGCCCGCCTCTCTGTGATAGGTTGTATCAGGCTTGTTCTAATGCTTACTTCTCTATGGATGCAAAGACACAGGTTTGCAATCCTTTAAACATTCATGATTTTTTGTCCCAAAAAAAAAAAAAACTTTCATGATTTGTAACATATTAGTTCATTGTGAAAATCTATAACCGGAATACTTGCAACGGGACAATATTATGCCATCTCATATGCTGAGTGCAACCAAGGAGATTGTCTTCCATGTAGTAATGCAATTAGGTCACGGTGATTATGTTTAATGATATACTTCTGGACCGAACATACCTTGGATGGTAGAGAGAATGCCTAAGTTACCATATAGTGGCCATTATCCAATAAGTTTCAAAGGGAGGTGAGGTTGGACCAAGATTGTCAAAACACAAACTCTTTTGAAGTTTTCTCTTGTACTGGTGTCATATGTGAGGTACCTAAACTTTCATCATCAATGCTTGGCAAATATTTCCTGATTAGATGTCATGTGTCAGGTTGTAGCACCATGTGGAGTTGGCGACTTTGTTTGTGGTAAAGCCTCTGAATGGGTCTCAAATGGCACAGAACTTTGCCGTGCTGCAGGTTTTACTGTTAAGTCATTTGATGGTGTGGAAGAAACATCTTGCTATGGTGGGAAAGCTAGTCTAGATTCTGTTGCTGGTTCATGGAGGGCTTCACAATCTGGGGATTCAGAGAAAGGTGAGGGCTCGGGAGTTTTTCCAGATTTTCTGCTATGGGCGAGGGAAATGCCATTTACAGAAAGAGTTTCTTGGGCAGTGGGAGGAATGGTTCTGACAGCGGGACTTTTTTTTGCAAGGTTGGACTATCTCTTACGGGTGTTTATCTAATCACATATCATGGTCTTAATTGCTGAAATTGTTAGAGCCGCATGTTCTTTTTGACTGAAACTTAATTTTATTCATGTTTCATCTTCTCCACAAGTGTACTCGGTTCTGTTTATGGTTCGACCTTGCTTTTTCTTAATGTTATTTTATGATTTTTTTTTTACTTCTAGTATGGCTGGTTAAGCTTAATCACTAACACAATTTTATAGGAAGAAACCAGAAAATAAGATGTGTCTTGTTACTTACTGTTGGGCTTAATATTCAGATCCTATGTTTCTGTATAGATCTATGGCAGCATATTCTGTCACGTAATTGTGTTACCTTACTTGAGTATGCAGTAAAAGGAAGAGCCACAGTCAGCGTCAGAAGCAAGCAGCTATTCAACGCACAGCGAGGAAACTAGGAGGGAACATGAACCCAAAGGCTCCTTCTACTCAAATAACTAGGAAGCGAATTGGAAGATGAAACCCTCCTTTGTATGTGAACATAAATTTCTCGCATATTTACAGTTTAGGGATACAATTATTGTAATAATACCTGCTCTTGTTTGCATTTTTTCTATCCCCTAGGTAAGCACTGCATTAAATCAAAGACGGTTTTGATAGCTGATGGAGTGCTTTCCACTCTAAATTTTGATAGTTCATGTACTGTAGTTGATTGGAGATGTTTCTGTTTCTGCAAGACAAGAAAATTGACAAGTGATGTAGGATGTTGATAGAAGATGGGTTGCTCACTCTAGTTCTATCAAATTTTGGGGCAAAAGATGATAAACTCCCTCGTTACAGCGCTTTTTGTTGTTGTCTGCTGTAGCAAGTCTTAGTTTTCTTGAAGATCAACTTTCATTTCGGTTTTTTTTTCTTTGTATGAAAGTAAGTATTGTTAACCGACCTTCCTGTACTTACCAACAGTTCTTAACCTTCTGGGATTATGTAGATAATCATGATAGAAGCAGCTTTCAGTTTCTAAAGGTGACCAATGGGTCTTTGATTCAATGATACTCCTTAGTTGATAAAAGTTCTGTTTTCTTGAAGCCAAGAGTTCAAACTCTCTTCTCCACTCCCTCTCCCCCTCCAAAAAAAAAAAAAGGTTCTAGAGGTGAAGTAGCTTGAAGTCTCGATCTCTTCAGTGTCCTTGGAAAAACCATTGGAAGTTTGCTAAGAAAGATCATGATAAATCATTTACGGTAGTGTTATTACTAAGATGATGTGTAACTAGGAACCCCAAGGTTAACTTGCCTCGTGTTCTCATAAAAAATAAAATAAATAATGGGGCTGTCCTGTGACTGCTTGTGGGGTATAAAATTTGTTAATAATGAGCCTTTTCTCTTTAAGAATTTATGTTTATCACCCTTAGTTAAATGTTTGTGGTGTATTTTACAAAATACTGACAGACAATGTTTTGTGATCTAGCTCCCCTATACACTGAACGCGGTTAAAATGGATCCAATGTATGCAGATTTCAAGAATTTTTTTTTTGAACATGGGACCCACCAACCAATTACACTGGGCAATGGCTGACCAGATGAGAGCAATGGCATGTTTTTAGACAACACACACCCAAAGGCTACGCAGATTTCAGTAGCACTTTTTCTACCACAATTGGCGAACAAAATCCTTACTTCATGGGAGAAGGAAAAAACCAAAACTACGTGGAGAAAATGAAGTGTTACGGCTAGACGTGTTGAATTCCATAATGACAAGTATTTTGTCATGACATTTTTTAAGTAATTATTTTATTTTTCTTTTGTTTTTCACTTTGTATGGATTTGTTTCTTTTCTTTCAAGTTCAATCGAATATCATACATGCGCATACATAAACGAATGATCTAGATACTAAACATTTGAACACTACAGTAAAATAGTAAGAAAAGTAAAATTGCTGTTGTGCTTAAACAAATGTACTTGTTAAAAAAAATACCAAACGACAAAGTCATTAACTTGAAATAGTTTTGTTGCTACTTCTGATAAAACGAACGAATCTAATCAGTTTTGAAGGCATAAACCTTCTAGTCTCTTTCCTAACCTTCAAACTGACTGTTCTCATTTCATTTCTTTTCGCTTTCCAAAGGTCTAATTAATGAGGTCGTTAACCTAGAGCGTGATATTGAAACGCCTCCTTGTTCTCTTGCAAGGCTGCTAATTTGGACATCGCTTATGAAGAAGTTGCTTTCAAAGTCACACCCACAATAGACTGCATGGATGGAGAGTCAATGAACTCCATACGGGTATCACTATTGGGGGACTCATACTAAAGCAGCACTTCCAAACCTTAATGCTAAATACCGAAAACAGTAAGCAAACAAAGGATGTCCAAAGCAACCAAATCAAAACATTTCAGTTCCTGCATGGAAGGTAACTTGTGTTGCTGATTTTACAGATCCTGCTGAAATACTTTTTGTGCAAACTTCAAAGTCATGATACATCTGAACTGTTTTTGCTCCTCTTCCCTATTGACTGAAAGAAATCTTCACAGTAGTCATCCATTAGACTGATCCAATTTTAGCGGGCTGCTCAGATGGAGAATGGGCAAAAAGAAGTGAGATTCTTTGTAAGAAACATTAGAAGCTAATTTGCATTTAAAGACAATTAAAAAGACAGAACATTTTAAAAGCAATATGGATTTCAGAGATGCACAGCATACTTAAAAACTTGACGAAAAAGAAATATAAATATGTTAAAATACCTTCTTAAGAGGTAACTTAGAGCTGCTCGGTTGCTTATTCTCAGCTGGTTTCAGTATCTCGAAGGAGCACACGAGGGATTCATCAACACTCAATAGAGCACCTGCATTATCAAATTCTCCACCATAGTTTGGGGCTGAAAATATTGTGACTAGTCTTCGTTTGGCAAAGAACTCATATCCATCCTCCACTACCTGCAGATAAGCTTCGGTCAAAATTTGACACGTCAATCTAGTACAAGGCTCCTATCAGTAGAGGCTTAAAAGTTGTTTGGGTGCATTTTGCACATGACAGGCTGCTGCAGTGGCACTTATAATGGATCCAATGTCGGTGTATTACCAAAGGATATATTAAATAAAACTGTCATATTATCGGGATTTTGTCCATCATCTAAAAGTGTACATATTATAAAGGTCATGACGATGCTTGAGAATTTTTCACAACTCATAGAATTGATAGTTCATAGTCTAGAATCCAACTATTCATGATCCTACAAAATGTAAAGTCAGAAAAAACAGGAAGCCTTTATATCTTGCTTCTTACATAAATATGGTGACGTAAATGGTAAGTGGTAACTAAGGTTGCCCAAAAAGAATTTGGTTACCTGATGACCCCGGCAAATGAGGTCGAGGTCGTTTTTCTCCAAGAACTCAGCAACTGCATCAGGTCCAAAAGTACATGAAACACCTCGATCACTGTCTGACCAACCTTTAACACTGGGATCAGGATCAGACCAGAGCAGATCACATAGAAGACCATTATCTGGAATGTCAGTCGGCCTGTTTATTTCCTTTATTTGACCTACGTTTTCCAACTCTGGAGAAAGTCCCCCGTGCATGCAAAGTATCTTGTCATCAATGAGTGCAGCAACAGGTAAACAATTAAAGCAGTCCGTAAAAATCTTCCAGAGCCGAACATTAAATCTTCTTTTGCATTCATCATAAAATCCATAAATGCGGTTGATTTTTGCATCTTCATGATTTCCTCTCAAAAGGAAAACTCTGTCAGGATACCTTATTTTGTAGGCCATTAGCAAACATATAGTTTCTAAACTTTGCTTGCCACGATCAACATAATCCCCAAGAAAGAGGTAATTGGCAGCAGGAGGATAGCCACCGTATTCAAAAAGCCTCAATAGGTCTTGGTATTGTCCGTGTATATCACCTGCATGATGCTTGCAGTATCAGAGAGGCAAGGAGATTCTGAAGGGCAATAGGGAAAATCACATTTGCTAGAAAAGTATATTCATTCATTATAGCAACAGATTCCTCTTGAATTTGGGATATTTTTTTCGGAAGGTAAATACTTTACTAATCCCAAAACAAAGGTATAAAATAAAGCTCAAAACATGCCTAAAAAAGCACCCGAAGCATTACTCGAAGAGTTAGTTTCTATCCACACAATCTCTCACATAAGTGAGTAAGAACATGATAAATAATCATGGGTCCTGATAGATACTAAAGATAAAAAATAATCTAGACCCAAACACAACCTGAGTGGTATTCGGGCCTTCAAGAAGAAACTGGCAGAAAGAACTGCCAAATAACCCAACAATGGATGAAGAACCATAGCTCAACGGTTCCACAAGTACAAAGTATTGCACCTGTATCTTTCTTGGGCAGAAATCCTACCCTCATATCTAAACTAATCCAAAGGCCAACAGAATTGACTAATCTACAACAATATCCTATGGCCAGCTTTTGCATATAATCCACCGTTGCAAGAAACCAAAGGTAATTGGAATATGACAACAGCTGGATCTACTAGATCCAATTGTCCAATATACCCCTTCTTCAAAACTTCAGCAACAAAAAAACCAAGCTTTTTGCAGAACAAGCTTTCTTCAGCCTTCAACAGCAACAAATTTGAGCCGTACAGAATTATTCATTAACAATAGCCCAACAACACTGCACGACAATAGCACTCTTGAGTGGCAACTAATTCTTGGGATACCAGTTGTTAAGTAAAGAAAAGGAATAAGAAAGAGAACTATTTTTTTTCAATAAAATTTTCAGTTTCTTAATGACTTTTGTAGTTACAATGAATAGATTGCATCAAATCCCCAATAGACAGTGACAATCAACATTGTTCTTGGGGTCCTTTACAATCGGGTGTTTAGTATAACAAAGAAAGTAGAGCTCTGTGAAGCTTTATTTGTTATATAGAAATTTGTATCCATATCTTTCATTTGCCCCCATTGGTAATAATAATGTGGTGAGTCAAAATGTGAAGAACTATGGACTAAGCATCATAGTTGTCATATCACGATTCGTATCGTGAATCGGAATCCTAAATTTTAGAATCGTAAAATTTGACACAAAATTTAAACAAAAATAAAAAATAATACTACATATTTGAAATAGACAAAATATTGAATATTAAACATTATTGCATTCTAAAAATAATAAATTGACATAATCAAGTCGTCTAAATGGAAAGATGCTAGCCTTTTGCTTCATTTTTATCTTTTGTTTAACCATTTTCAAATTCAACAACTTGAAAAAAAAATCCATTCAAGAACCATGACTATTCAAGAACCACAATAGTGACACCCAGTATATATTAAATTACAAACATGAATGGAACAAAAACAAATAAAAAAATTGATTGGGAGAAAACATATAGGCAAACATTTTGAAACAAAAAATTAGAACATAATAGAGTATTCATAAAAAAATTAAGAGCAAAAATCATCCGATGATGCGAGAGCGTTAGTCATAACCTTTAATTTTAGACAATGCAAAGCAAGCTTTAGACAATTCAGAGAGAGAATGAGCATAGAGGTTGAGTTTTTATTAGGGCGTGAGTTCCTCTGTAAACAAAACGACGTTTTACTGTCTTAGCGGACAAAATGAAATTGTTTTGCAAAAAATTTGAGTTTTTAAAAAAATTATTGAATCCTACGATTCGTGAGATACGTATCGAATTGTATGAATCGTACGATTCAGGTGCGATTCAACTCTAAAATGATTCTCATATAAAATACGAATCATTTTGTAACTGTATCGAACCGAATCGTATGAATCAAATCGCGAATCGTAAGATTTTGATAACTATGCTAAGCATGCATCATGTATTGGACAGATTTTCTGAAGCAATATCTTTGAAGCTTCAATAAGATCCTTCAGCACTTTGAAGACTGAATTTTATCATTCTAGTTGCGCTGCCAATGACACGCCTGATCCATGATTTGGTTTGGAGTGGTTTGGTTCTCATCTTCCCTTTTTATTAAAATATAAATACTAAAGTTATACTTTCTTCAATAGTTTAAATTTTTAGAGTAGATGGTTGTTTAACATGGTATCAGAGCAGGAAGTTCTATCCTCGAATCTTGTCGTTACCCTAATTATTAAAGATTTTCACATGCCAGACCTAAAATTTAGCCTGTACGTGGGAGGCATGTTGAAGTATAAATATTAAAGCTATACTTTCTCAAATAGCTTAAACTTTTGGAGTAGATAGTTGTTTAACACTTTCCATGGTATCCGTTTGTCCTCTTTCAATTCTTTTTTACACTTTCAAATCAAACTACTGTCCCCCACTTCTTCACCCTTCAGTAATTGATTGAGTCCTAAGCGAATATGCAATTGGGTATATTTTGCTTTTCAGGTGTGTTTTTTGGAGTGAGAGCGGCATTCGGAGAATCTTTAAGCCCATCTTGAGTACATCCTTCTATGGGATGAGCTTCATGAAAGAGAAAAAGGGGTGACTGATTTTAAGTAAGCTTGTTGATGGATCTAAGTTTGCCCTCTTTTGAGTATCTCTTCTCCATAGTTATTAAAATCGTACGTCTCGCGATTCGATTCATACGATTCGGTTCGATACAGGTACAAAACAATTTGTAACTTATATAAAAATCGTTTTAGAGTTGAATCGCATCTAAATCATACGATTCGATTTGCATCACTTGAATATCACGATTTGATCACTTTTTTTAAAGTCCAAATTTTTTACAAAACGACATCGTTTTGTCGGCTAAATAGTAAAACGTTGTTTTGTTTGCAGATGAATACACACCCTAATAAAAACTCAATCTCTTTGCTTGTCCTCTCTCTGACGTCATCTACAACTCGCCTTGCATTATCTAAAACTAAAAGTCACGACTAACGCTCTCGTATCATCGGTTGATTTTAGCTCTCAATTCTTTCATGGGTAATTTGTTAGGTTCTTATTTTTTATTTCAAAATGTTTGCATGTATGTTTTCTCATAATTCTTATTTGTTCCTTTTCTTTTCATGTTTGTAAGTTAATCTATACTAGGTGTCACTATTTTAGTTCTTGAATAGTCATAGTTCGTTAATGAATTTTTATTTTAAATTGTTGAATTTGAAAATGGTTAAGCAAAAGATTAAAATGAAGTA
>CM042189.1:23433024-23477217 GCA_023539305.1 Ilex asprella | reverse complement strand
GGCCTAGTCACGGGTTATGCTTAGATACTCACCAATCTTGTCCCTAGCTTCCCCCGAGTCAATCGTTCATTCATGCTCAATCGGAGGAAGGGTTTGAGTTGATTTGGTATTCCCATTGGAATGAATCCTTTGGATTAGCCAACACTTGTTTTCTTGCATTTTCATTTACAAACACAACCCCAAAACATAAACAAAAGATTTTACATTTTCTTTACCTTTTTACAAAATCACTTTCACAAAACTCCCTTTCCTTCCCTGAGGAGACGACCTTGGAATACTTTCCAAGTAAAACACTGACAACGAAAGACTCCTTGCGATTGGGGAGCACTTTTGTGCACATTTCACTTTTCATTTCACACATATTTTGTTCATCCATTTCCCACCATTCACATTCCGTTGTTTCCTATCTCTTGTATCATCCCGAGGGAGAGTGACACTCCCTTCACACATAAGCCATACACATTTGAGGGTAGTGTTGAGAGGTAAGGAACAACAACCATTATCAATCAATCAATACATAAACCCTAAACTCAATGAAAGAGAACGAGAAGAAATTCCCTACCTTGACTCTTGTAATCTAGGTTTTGATTTTGAATAACTCCTTTAAACTCTTGTTTTTCTCTTCCTTTCTTCCCCTCTTCTCTTCTTTTCTTTCTCTCTTAGGGTTTCTAAGGTTGGAGGGGCAGAAATGGAGCCAAAAGAGGCGACCTAATGTACTTATAGGGTGAAAATTGGACCAAGATCGCGACATTTAAGTTTTAGAATTCTTTCGGCCGTACCGGTAGGCAGTACCGGTACGTCGAACTCTCTGGACCAAATTACTCCGAAACGCAGCACCGGTACGCTTCAGTACCGGTACACAGTACTAGTACGATTTTTCCCAATTTTTTGCCATTTTCCCCATTTTTTCATTTCCAATCCACTCCTAAGCCAACCAAATCCATCCCAAACCTCTCCAACACATATTTCTACACCAAACCTATTTAATACATGTTCTAGGACCTAAAATTTCATATTTTTTTCACTTATTAACACTAAAATTTATTTATTATTTCCACTAGTATTCTAAATCTCTACTTTTCCAATTCTACCAAATTCAAACATACATCACTACACATATCCACCTTTTTACAACAATTATTTACTATATATCTATATACATATATAAAAAGAAAATGCGGGGTATTACACATTGCTATAAAACTCTCTAGCTAAAATGGGTATGCATAACCACTCTTTACCCATGAAACCAGCCCACCGCCTAGAAGTAATTACATCCCGGACCCTAAGTCTTGCAAAGTCTTCGTATTCTACCTTCCTCTCACATACGATGGGCTTGGTGGCATGATATTGGGAAAAAATGTTCTTGGGCCTCTAAGGTCTGAAAGTGAATGGGGTCAAGAGTGGTGTCTTCTCTTTTTTGGGGCTCTTGGTTACTAGTTCGAGTCCTCTTAGATGTTAATGATCGTGGTGGTTCCATGGGATAAGAGCAATGAAGAAGATGAGCTTGATATAGGCGGGAGAAGTTTGTAATGTAGTTGAAGAGAATATGGAAAAAAATTCATTCAACCTCAGTATATTTATAACTTTCCACATGCGTCTAGACACATGAGGTTCAACCGTCCGGACACACCTCAACTACCATCTTAATTGGCCTTAAAGAGCAAGCATCCGGACGCGTTATCAGGTCACGTCCGAACATGCCTCCTGAATTTGAAATGTTTGGACTTTGTGTCCGGATGCGTGATGAAATCATGTCCGGACTCATATTCCAGTGAGTGCAACCCCTAAGTTCTCGTCCAGACGCGTGTTCCAGTGATTTTTGCTCCACGTAAAGCGCGCTCGGACGCAAGATCTAGTGAGTTTCCCTTCTCAATACTTAGAATTTTTTTTCAAATTTTCCTCCTGAATTGACTCAACTTGATCCTAAAAGTTCCAAAAAACCTAAAAACCTAAAAAACTATTTTTTCTAAATATTTATATAAAAATATTGCAGGTGCACGTTATCAGTGTATGATCAATAAATCAAGCATGTTCACCCCCTACTCAAAACTTAAGATTGTCCCCAATGTATTGATAAGCAGTATAAGAACAGTTAAAAGTAAAGAAGGACATACTAGATGCATTTATACCATGCATTCGTATATGCAATATTTCATAAAATAAAAGAAAAAACAACATAGAACAATATACAATAAAATAAAAAAAAATTGATTGAATTTTTAGAGATGAATCATTCATAGTGGGGATCCACCAACCCGATGGATTCCACTTCAACTATACCTCCCTCCAAGAATGATTTCAGTCTTTGTCCATTAACTTTAAAGGTGTTCCCATTCTTGGGATTTTTAATCTCCACTGTTCCGTAAGAAAAAACTTCTTTAACAATACATGGGCCACTCCATCTGGTTCGAAGTTTGTCTTTGAAGATATGTAGTCTAGAATTATATAAAAGAACTTTTTTTGAAGTTGTAAAAGTTTTACGCAAAATATTTTTATCATTAAATACCTTCATGCGCTCTTTGCTAATCTTAGAACTCTCATAAGCCTCGTTCGGAATCTCCTCAAGCTCATTTGACTATAATTTTATAGGGTGCTAGCTTTGTCAAGACTAAAAGTAAACATCAAAATAGCTCAATATGTCTTATGTTCCAACTCCACAGGTAAGTGACAAGCCTTTTCCTGCACCAATCTATACAAAGACATGCCAATCGGGGTTTTATAAGCAGTACGATATGTCTATAACGCATCAGTTAGTTGTAATGACCAATCTTTACGATTAGGATTAACAATTTTTTCTAAAATATATGAAATCTCCTGATTGACTGGCTCTTCTTGACCACTAGTCTATGGGTGATATGGGGTTGCAACTTTGTGTGTCACACCATATTTTTTCATTAGAGATTTAAAAGGTTTATTGCAAAAATGTAATCCACCATCACTAATAATAGCTCGAGGTATACCAAATTTGGATAAAATATTTTCTTTTAAAAATTTCAAAACTACTCTACTATCATTTGTCCGAATGGGCATAGCCTCGACTCATTTAGAAATATAATCTACCGCCACTAAAATGTACATATATCCAAAAGATGAGGGAAAAGGACCCATGAAATCAATGTCTCAATAGTAAAAAGTTTCTATTATTGAGAGGCATCATATTTCTATGGGTTAATCCCCCTAGTCTTTGACAACGCTCACAAACCTTACAAAAATTATAAGCATCTTTAAAAATTGTCGGCTAATGAAATCCACACTAAAAAACCTTTGCAGCGGTTTTTTTTTTTCATAGAAAAATTGCCACTATATGCTCCTAAGTGACAAAAATATAGGATGCTACTTACCTCATCGTCAAGCACGCATCTCCAGATAATCTGATCTTAACAATATTTAAAAAGATACGGATCATCCTAGAATTTTTTTTTACTTCAACCAAAAACTTCTTCTTATCCAAAGTATTCCAAGATGGTGGCATATTACATGTAACAAGAAAATTCACAATATCTGCAAACCAAGGCACTTAAGAGACTACCAACAATTGTTCCTCAGGGAATGTATCCTTGATTGACATTGTCTCTATTGGCACAATGCTCACAAGTCTAGACAAGTGGTCAGCCACAACGTGATGAGCACAAAATATTGCATATTTGATGGCCTAACTTAATTTTGCATATAAGTAGTTAGAGTTAGCCAAATTTATGAATAATGTTGAATTTTTTATGTTGCAGAGAATTATAGCATAAATGGTGTATTTTATAACCTTGCAACTAAGTATGAATGAGTGGTGAAGAGATGGATACATTCAATGAGAATTGGGAGGCTTGCAAGGTGAAGAAACCAAGAAAATGCAATTTGGAAGGTTTAGCCCACTGGTTTCCCAAGGTTTTGACGTAGTACCTCAGTTTTCCTCCCTCTAGACCATGATACACTCTGAATCTGAAAAATTACAAAACATGAAAATTGTAGATCTCGATGTCCTCTTTATTGTGTCAAAATTTCAACATAATTGGACGGTTGGATAAAAAGTTATGACAATTCTATGAAAAATGATCCGGAGTTGTAACCTACCGGTATGCCATACCGCTAGGAGTTGGACACTGGAGTTTGACGTACCAGTATGCCATATCGGTAGGGTGTACTGAAACAGAAAAAAATTCCCAAATCGCCTGCATCTCATGCTCCACTTGGTTGGAGGTCCCACCATTGATTCTCCCCATTTGTTCCTTGACTTTCCTTACACATCTACATGTCTCACATCACCCATGCTTGGGCTGTGGAGGCAATGGCATTAATTAGGATGAGAGAGAAGTAGGCTGCCAGGGATGTTGCTGGGTAGGCTGTTCCTATCTTGTCCAAGCTATCATCTCATCTCCCATTGATGGGAGGCCTGCACACATATGCTAGATGACCCCATGGAAGAAATTGTAAGGCTCTCACACTCCATATATTCAGCATTCAAAAGCCATTGAGAGGGTGACTACCTAAGCTTAGGAGTAGTTCAAGGAGGAAGAAGATGAATAGTGCTATAGAGATAAATTTTTTGTTTTTGCATTTTCTTCTCTCATTTCATTGCAGTAAGTTGTAGTTGTCTTGTAAGCTTTATTTCTTGCCTTGTAATCTCTTTTAATTCTAGTATAACCAAGTTTAATTCAATGTTCTTGCATTTCCATAATCTCTGCTAGGTTTTAATTCTTTTCTCTGCAATTTTTCCATTTTAGTGTTAAATGAACTTCTCTTTGTAGTTTACCATTTCCTTGCATTAATACAAGTTCTAAGTTTCTTTTTCATCTCATTTTGATTTTCATTTCCTTTACTTGTTTCTTTACATTATAAATGCTTTTACTTTAAACATGAATAGCATTGGCTAATCCAAGGGAGAACTCCTCTTGGGTATGCCAAATGAGCTCATTTTTTTCTCTTCTCGGTGTATGATGGTTTGATTTGACTGGGTTGAGGGTGGATGAGATTGTGAGTCTTTGATATTCCGTACGCTTGGTCACAGTTTATGCTTGGATCCTCACCATCTTGTCCTTCTTCCCACGAATCAATTGTTCATCTATGCACCATTGGAGGAAGGTTTCGAGTTGACTTGGTACACCTGCTGAGTTGGAAGAACTCAAGGTGCAATTACAAGAATTGTTGGATAGGGATTTTATTAGACCGAGTACCTCACCTTGGGGCCCTTCGATGTTGTTTTCCAAGAAAAAGGATAAGATCCTTCGACTATGCATAGACTATCAACAGTTAAATAGGGTTACTATAAAAAATAGGTAGCATTTGTCGAGGATTGATGACTAAGAGGAGCGCGGGTCTACTCCAAGTTTGATCTCTGCACCAGTTACCATAAGTTGAGGGTTAGGGAGATTGATATCCCTAAGATAGCATTTAAGATGTGGTATAGACATTTCGAGTTCACAGTGATGCCATTTGGGTTGACGAATGTCCCAACTACATTCATGAATCTCATTCATATGGTGTTCCAACTCTATCTAGATCAGTTTGTCATGGTCTTTTGTTGACGACATCTTGATCTACTCCACGTCTGAGGAGGAGCATGAGGGTCACTTGATGGTTGTGTTCTAGACCTTGAGAGACCATAAGTCGTACGTCAATTTCAGTAAGTGTATGGCAACTTGTATCATATACACATAATCACCCAAATTTATCACACTGTCAATATATCGCTAAAAATATATCAACATCAATCCCACAAACATGTTATTACATAAGTTATGTCCCTAACATGTTTCATTCACCAAGGTATCACATAACACGTAGCATACCCATGTAACATCAAATGCCAAGAAATTACATAAGTAATCTCTACACCTCAAATTCAAGATAAAAATTGATTCAAAAAATTTCAGAGAATAAATTTTTTGATTAACCAACTAAGGATGGGAATATGATTGATTTTTGCCTGAATTTTTGCATTTGTTTTAAAAAATTCAAAATTCAAAGTGAATTTCCAAGTTTGGAGTCAATTTGTAAAAGAAAATTGAAATCTCATGCTCCAAATTCTGGAAGAGAAAAGATAGATGAGGGGTACTTTGGCAGAGCATGACAAGATCTTGCCTCACATGCAACTTGGACTATGAGATGGAGCTAGCCCTTTTGCTTAGATAATTTCTGTTCTAGATGTTACTTTTTTTCAGTGTTTAGTGTCTAGTTAGAATTTAGTCAAGTCAAAGCCCTAGTTCTATGTAGTGTAGTTAGGGCTTGACTCAGTTTCCTTTTATTTTTAGTTGAACCTGTAATGAAAATCCATTTTGACAATTTTGGTTTCATTGCACATTTTTGAGTATTAATCTACTTATTTATTTTTAATAGTGTACGCATAATAAGACTAATGATTAGATAACAGTTAGCAATGAAAATTTGAACTTGTTTATACTATAGTCTGTTATAGAACTGTAAGCTATTATTTAGTATTATATATTTTATCCCCAACTGAAACTTAGCAAATTTGTGCACGTAAAACCTTGCTTGTGCTATAAGTTATGAAAAGATATGAGACTTTGAAATTTGAAACATATAGTGGAGAGTAGTATAATGTCCCTTGTGAGTTTAGAGCCATTCATTTTTGGAGTGATATTTACATTCACTCAATAAAAATAATTTCATTAAGCTTTATTTCTTGAATAGTTTCATTATTAATTTTTTTTTGTTTTGATCAATGATGATATGATAAACATTTGCTTGAGTTGAATTATTTGCATGGGGTAATTTGCCACTAAAAACTCGAGACATAATTTTAGGCCATCTTTGTTATTATTTGTGCCTTAGCCTTTTTTTTTTTGCAATTTTATTGTACTTAGAAGCTAGGATTGAGCCTATTTTTCATGAAAATTAATTTGTTAACTCATATACAATATCTATACATTTGGTTATTTTGAGATTAAGTGGCATTGTGGCTGTGTAAGGGACTATGTGGGTGAGACATGTTGCAAAAAAGAGGGTGAGTCTTTGACACACTTATGAGATTGAAAGTATTTGACTTACTGAAAGAAGTGTGAATATTGTTAAAAAAAATAAAAAAAAGAGAAAAAAATGAAAGCAAGGAAAAGAAAGAAAGAGGAAGAAGAAAAATCACGAGTATAAGGAAGTTTTTAAAGTTTATGTCAAGAAATTAGGAGATACAAAATTTTCTTGGGATAGTCTTCGAACCTTTATTTCCCATTAATTTTGTAATCCATTACCAGTGCCCCATTACAACCTTAGGAAAAGACTTAATTGATCTCAATAGTTGTTAGAGATACATGATTTGTGTGGATGAGAAGGATGATGGTAGTTGTTTTAAGTATAATGTGTTGATATCTTGTCATGAGAGTATGCTTGATTTCTTTTGTTGATATCGTTCATTGATTATAAACATGTGTGAGATATATTCTGATTTGATTTTAATAAAAATTTTCTCACTTATGTAAGAATGAGGGGGAGTAGTCAGCATAATTTGAATAATTAATTTTCTGAGCATGTAAGGTTGTTTATGTAAAACCCATAAAAATTAAAAACCTTAATACAAGGGTAATACGATAATTAAACTATTTAAGTAAGGGTTAAAAATTTTAATTTTTATATAATTTGGATGACGAAATAGACCTCACCATCTGATTTGTCTCTCAAAATCGAGTTAGCCTATCAAATTTCATTAAATTCTGAGACAATCAGATTTTTTATGTAAAATGAGGCAAAACGTGCAGTCGGATGACGTCCAATTAAATTCCAACAACTTGGTTTTATTCGTGGGACCTACAATATATATGATTTTGATATTTTAAATAGCAGTATCTAATTAGATAGGTAGCTCAATTTGATTAGGTGTGAGAGATTTTCAACCAATAAAAAAGTGACACATGGCACATTGTGAACCATGCCTCAGAAGAGTATTTAAAGGGGGAAAATATGCATTCTTAGCCATTTTGTTAGAGAGGGGGACAGAGAGAAACCAAAGTTCTTCATCTTCTCCACCTTTTTCCTTTCATAACTCAAGATCCAAGTGTTAAAATTCAATTAACCAAGACAAAAAGGTGTTCTCCTCAACGAGGAGTACAAGATGACACCAATTTCAAGCATTTTTCACCATTTTTAAGAAATCTAGGGCTCTTGGGCTAGGGCTTTGAAGAACTTGCTTGGGGTATTTTGGAGGGCTCACTTCATTGCTTATGCTTTAAGAGGTGGGAGTTCCCTTCTGTCTAGAGTTTCCCTCAATTTTAGGGTTGCATATGAGATGGCTTGAATATATGTATGTTAATCACATGATTAGCTTATAACTAGTGCAACTGGTGGATGTTTGGATTACATGTTACGCCTAATTCTATTTGATTTTTGGTGTTGAACATGCTAAATGTGTGAATGGGTTTGTTATATATGTTATAGTTTATGTCTTATGGGTGTTTGATAAAATGCCATAGTATGTTCAAGTGTGTTATTTGAATTGATATTGCTTACAACATACTTACTGATGGTTATAATATGTTATTATATGCCTCAAGATATAATTAACATTTTGATGCTTATAAGATGTGTTATTGGCTTACTTGACATAGTTAGCATCATGATGAATTAATTGCAACTGTGCATTACATTTATGGGCATTGGCATGAGTGTGAGTGTGTGTGCATGGTTTGGTCAATCATCACATGGTGAGTTAATTGGTGGGCTCAAAAAAATTGGACAAATGTCTAATTGAATCACACGAAATATTGAATGGAAAATGTGTCAAGTATAGCAAGAAGGGATAGACTCTTCCTCGGGTGCAAGGCCCAGTTACCTGGTCCACACACTTGCTTGATGGTGAAATTCTAAAAAAGTGTGTCGGTGTACTTGGAACCAGAGGTGGGATGCTCTCAAATGCTGTGTTAGTTTGGTAGCCCGTTGGTGTGATGTCCATAAATTACCTACCCAAATAAGACATAAATATTGATAAATGGTTATTAGATGCTTAGCATGAATGGTGGTGGTTTGGAATGTCTGGTTCATGTTATGGCATCATTACATGTGTCGTGTAATAAAACCTGGGTTAACTTTCGGTGTCGAACATGCATTGATGAAGCATTATTCATGTTTGTCATGCATGGTTCCATTCATATGTACCTTGAAATATATGTTTGATGGGTTTGGTGCATATTCATATCATATGCATTGGGATTTAGATGTATTCTCTATAAGAGATACACTATCAGGCTTTGGCTCACCGCTTTGTGGGAATGTTTTTCAGGTATTGGACGAGCTTCCACTGGAAGCCCTCACTAGGGCTCAATTTGAGGATAGAGTCGGGTTGTGGCTCTTGATTTGGATTTTGAAGTCCCTTGTTGATGTAACCTGATTTATGTCATACTCTCAAGTATACGCGATCAAATTTCAATATTTCTTGGTTTAAGTCTGAGGTAGAACCCACAGGGAGCTAACTATCAAGATTCAAAATAGAATTGGTAAAATTGTTGTGAATGTAGTGTGCAATGGAAAAGCTTGTGGTGTGAGCTTAGAACTATCAAACAAATACTTAATTAAAACTTTGAAAGACAATGATAAAAAAGTACTCTTCAGTTCGAAGATCCAACATGCATTATATTGTTTGTTTATGAAAAGGTCACCTTACAACAATTAACCCCAATTTTACAGGAAAGTTAACCATTAGGTTTAATGTATATTGAACTATAACACAACAATTGATTAGGTTAGCCAGAAGGTTTTTATATCATTCATTAATCAAATAATCCTAGTAAACCAAAAGGTGAACCATTTATAAGGTTTACTCCAGTTATTTAATTGGCATGTTGGTGACGGAGTTCCGTTTTATGCATTGAATCAAAGCATTGGCTATGGCAAGATTTTACCCATCTATAACCAATCTCTCAACTATTACATAAACCCAACTATGCACATCACATTACCATGCATGAAATGCGTTATAATTATAGATAGAATGATATATAGCTTTAAGCTCTGCTCGATGTTCATAACCATGAGTATATTATAAATATAACCATCCATCAATTAAGGGAGGCATAGATATTAAAGCATAAGTAAAACATCAGCATTTCCACAATGTAAACAATATTACACATGTATCACCCTTCACCGAAGAGTATAACCGGATTACTCATGCCTCATTGCTATAGATGAGCAAAAGGAATGAAATAACCTCATTACAATGGAAAACAAAATGTAAAAAAGTCCTTCCCCGTGGAGTAGCTAAAACACTGCCACTCTTATCACCGGCTATGGCACAAAAGTGGGAGAGGTTTAACCCTCCAGGTAGTAAGGATAAACATAAATGTAGAAGTAGAAGAAATTTTGGCTAGAAAGTGATTCTACCAAGGCCTCGCTTGTCCTTTCTTTCTCTCTTTCCTTACCTCTTGCCTGGACTGAAATCTCCTTGTATCCCCTAAAAAATAAGCTACAACAGGCTATTTATAGGCATTGATAGGAAATTTTGAGGCGATAGACACATTGGTTAACCAATCACAACCTTTTGGTACTCAAGTAAAATAATGGGCGAGGAGAGGACGATGGTTTTCCTCTGATTTTTGCATGCTTGGCAGCCTCTTTATTTAATGTATTAATTTGATAATTGCACTTGCACCCTTTTCCTTATTCAACTTGTACATTTTAATCCTTCTGAATTCCTGTATTTCCACACGAAACCCTGAAAAATATCCAACTCGTGCATTAACCCTGAAACTCTTTAACTTAACCATTTAACCTAATTCAAGCACACAATTAACTTTATAACCTACATCATTTATGCATTATTTAGGGTTAATCACACCCCCTAACCAAACATTATTAGTCCCTAGTAATAATCATAACAAAATCACTTTCAATGATTCCATGATTGCATTTGTAACGCCCCTAAAACCAGGGGTCCTTTGCTAACCCGTTGATCACCCATCACATGCGAGAATACCTGTAAACCCCAGCATTCGTATCTTTATATAGCAACGTAATTATGTTTTGAAATATTAATATATGTAATGATGTAGGCATGAACTATGTAGATTGTAAGAGTAGGAATAAAAATGTTAGTTGAGGCAATAGAGTATGTTGTAGAAGTTTGAAAATATTCCGGAGTGAAAACGCACTTTAGATATAGTTTGGGTAAGAAGGATTTTTGACACTACCCTAGTATTTAGATCATAACTTTTTATTCTGATATCCATGTGATCTGAAATTTTGACAGTAGATAGTAAACTTTTAGGGCTACAAAAGAGTATTTCACAAAAATTTTCCAAATCAACCTTTAAATAGGCTAAAACTTTACTAGAAGTTTTAGCAGAAACTGGGATGATGTTCAAACGTGAATCGACGTTCGAACGACTGTGAGTCTCAGTACTTTGGTGTCTGATGAGCTCTAATGGATATATAAAAGTACTGGACGCAACCAATGTTCGAACGTCAAAGTAATGTTCGAACGTCAATCAATAAATTGCGCTAGTGACGTTCGAACGCCAAATGACGTTCGAACGTGACTTACGGATCTGGGTTCCAAAATTGAGCACAGGAGGTCATTTGTTCCAGTCTAAATACTTAAGGATGCCTTCATTAGTCCCATTTCAACATTTCTAACCCTAGAGATGTTTAGAGAGGAAGAAAGAAAGGGAAAAATAAGATATTAGAGTGTTGATTCAAGTTGGGGTAGATCAAAAATTTAAGTTCTTTACACCAAACTAAGGAAGAAGGTAAGTGTTTTCTTCCATTCTTGTTCATTGAGGTTCTGGTTTATATATATGTATGTTTCACTTCTACATCTGATATATATATATATATATATATATATATATATGCTATGAAATACTTGTTTCTTGAAGTCCTTACAAATATCACCATGTCTTGAAGGTATTTAAGGTTTGATAGCCATAAAAACCCTAGTTCTTGAGAAATATGAATTTTTCTTCTTAATTTTCACTTGTTTTTTATTTCAAAACTCTAGTACTTGATTAAATACTAAAAATTTTATATTTGATTATCTTTTGCTCTTTTTTCTTAAATTGTTCCATTGGAAAAATAAATGTAGATTTGGATATGAAATTTGGGGATTTTTGGATTTACTTATGACTTGAGAAAATGGTTGGTATTGTAACTCTTGTATGGTTTGTTGTGACGGACTTGAATTGTCTTCTAGAGCTATCGTAGAGTGTTGGAGGTTAGTCTATCTTATTGGGAGTGAGATAGTTTCCTAACATTTGTAGTGGATTATTTTTTGTGAGAACAACTACTATTGTTCACGTAGGTTCAAGGCTGAGGGATGGCATACCTTTCTTAGGAAGGATTTGTCAATGCCGTGGGAGACGGTATACGCCCTTCCTAAAGTGTTTGTGATGTGCCCTACGGAGAATGATTCAAATTGTGTGGTTGTGATGGGTGAACGAGGTAGAATAGTTGTATAGATTCCTGAGAAGCAACCAACATAGATGAGAATACGGAATGATGTTACTGAGTTATTTGTTAATTGCTTTAACTTCATACAAGTTTATTCATGTCATAGATTTATGGTATTTTGTACACTTGATATCATTATTTTACTCCTTCATTCAATATACTGCTACTGAGTAAACTTGAGATCTTATAAACTGTCACTGTTTTTATATGCTTTAGAAACCTTGTTTGAGTTTGGAAGGATTTTCCTACAAAGCTTAGTGCTCACCCCCTACAAACAATATCCTTTTCAGATTATGGTATAGAGGAGGAGCTCGGAGTTGATAAGCTGATACATTGGGAAGCTCCAATAGATGAAAACGTGAATCCCAAGATGGATATTTTGAGCTACATTTCTTTATGTTTTAGACTAGGAAATTTATTTTAAGACAATGTAAAGTCTAATATTTTTTTTATTCCACTGCAAGAAAATAGTTAATTTTTGGAATGTAATTTTCATAATTGGGCATATTCTTTGGATAATGTTGTATTTATTGTGGATGATGAATGAAATTATCTTTGGTTATGAAGTTCATTTAGTTGCTCTCATGTTGTGATTGATTTTAGATATTAATGTCCTCCAAGGTGGATTTTGGGGTGTTACAATACCCGTGAATGCCGCATAACCAAACACCACACCACAACATCCCCTGCACTAGGATCATAACCAACACAGAGTTCGAGCAAAGTCTCTCTTGTATAGGGCACTCCCAAACGCATAACTTGTGCACAATTCAATCACTTGACCATTCTGAGGTCAAATATACATCAATCTATCCTCAATATTACTCCATTTACCCTCTTTGAGCAAAAGGACTGAAGGCCCAAAGGTAGGACAAAAGTATTTTAATTTTCTGAAATTGTAAGGGGACCTACTAGTAGAAAAACAACGTTCTACCGGTAGAAAAACTTACTAGAATACTTCTACAGGTAGATAATCATTGTTCTACTGGTAGTAGTGCCCACTTAAATTATTTTACATGTAGGTACTCAACGTTCTAACGGTGGAAGTGCTCACTGGAATGATTCTATCAGTAGATAGTAGACTTCTACGGGTAGAAGTGCCTACTGGAATCCTTCAATCGATAGATACTACATGTTCTATTGGTAGAAGTGTCCAGTTTGCCCCCGATTCAATTCTTTTTTAATTTTCAACTCATCCAACCTCATACCACGTCTACCCAAACTCACATAACAAACAATTTTACATAAGCATAGTTGGTATGAATTCGTTTTACAATCATTTATACAATTTACATGTCCAAAAATTAAATTACATAATTATTTTACAAAAACGTACATGAATCAAAGCCCATGTGAGAGCCATCCACCGGCGCTTGTCCTGCACCTAAAATATTATCCCAATAAAGGGTGAGCCACGCTTAATAAGATATCTCTTAAAGAGGCTACCTCCTAACCTAGATGTATATGAAATGCTCACACGCAATTTAACAATCAACAAACAATTGATTTAAGAATATGCAATTCATAATGAAATTCTCTATGCCATGCCATGTTATGAGATGAGATTTTCATGCAAATCAACCCGAGTGATGTGCACAAAATATTGCATATTTAATGGCCTCATTACATGTATTTCAACTCAACTTTTGCATATAAGTACTTAGAGTTAGTCGAAATTATGAATAATGTTGATTTTTTTATGTTGTAGATAATTATAACTTAAAATGATGGAGTTTATAACCTTGCAACTAAGTATGCATGTGTGGTGAAGGCATGGACACATTACATGAGGACTTGGAGGCTTAAAAGTGAAGAAATCAAAGAGGTATTGGTGTTTGGTAACAAAGGCACCAACACCCACCTCATTTGGTTGCTGAGCCTTGGTTTTACTTTATTTTGACCATGACCCACTTCGAATCTGAATAAGTGCAAAACATGAAAGTTGTAGATCTAGATGTATTCTATATTGTGTCAAACTTTCAGCTCAATCAGAAGGGTTGGATCAATATTCCTAGCCTGTCCAAGCCCATCCATTCAGCCCCTATTGATGGGAGGTCTTTCACACAGACCTGGGGAGCCCTATGGACAAAAATGAAGGCAAACACTCAATATATTCTGCATTACACAAGCATTTCAAGTGCGGCTACCTAAGCTTAGGAGTAGCTCAAAGAAGAAAATGATGAATACTAGATAGAAAACTTAGATTTTTGCATTTCCTTCATCCATTTCACTTGTAAACTTCTTGAATACTCTTGTAAGCTTCATTATTTACTTTTAATGTCATTTACTTCAAGTGGTTTGCAAGTTTAGTTGCGTATTCTAGATATCACCATTCTTGCTTAACTTTTCTTCATTTCAAGCTTTTAAATTGGGTATTGAATATTTTTCTTCTTAGTTTAATTTTTCTCGCTTTAGTTTATTTTCTAAGCTTCATTTCTTCATTATGTCTCTTTACATTATGCATGTCTTTCCAATATATATGAGTAGCTAGAGTTTTAGTTTGCTAATCCAAGGGAGACCTCCTCTTGGGTTTGCCATGGCAACTCATTTTCTTTTCTCCCCGGTGTACGATGGTTCGGTTTGACTGGGTAGAGGGTGGATGAGATCATGAGTTTTTGATATTCTGTAGACTTTTCACGGTTTATGCTTGGATCCTCACCATCGCGTCCCTAGCTTCTCATGAATCAATCGTTCATCTATAAACCCTTGGAGGAAGGTTTCGAGTTGATGATTAGTAATCAAATATAGCATATTATTATGCCCTTTTTGGACTAATTATACTTTGATAGAGTTTAAATGATGACATTTTAGGTTCTAAAATGAAAAAAGGGTTCAAGGACGACAAAAAGTACAATTGAACGTAACACCAGCACATTTGAGAACAAAATTGAGAAGCTTGGAATAGAGTAGTAACGTTCGTATGCCACCTACCATTTGAACGTCCACTTGAACCAAGCAAAGATCAAACTGCTGAGACAAGATGTGTTGCAGCCAAGAACCAAAGCCCTGGAGAATTAAGAATTAACGTTCAAACGCCACCTATCATTCGAACGACCAATGAAGCACTGACGATACCAGACTGACTGAAGACATGGTGTGTTGTAGCAAATCTATGACAAAATCTGCATGGCGTGTAGAGGGAGATTTCCACAGAAGACCACAGGCCATCTGACGAGTGAATTATAGGCACAAATCCCAGCTGGCGTTAGAACACCCTTAGAGCAATGACAAAAGAACCGTTCGAATGCCCTCACCGTTTGAACGCCCTTGACAGATTGCCTGCAAAGTGATTTGCTTTTCACTTTGACTTAGGCGCGAGGCTCTATTCTTTTACCCCCTGCCTTCTCCTTGCCTATAAATACACCTATTTTTGGAGAGTAAAGGGGGCAACACTTCTAGCACTACTTCTCCTTTCCTATTGTCTTAGTTTTCTTCTTTGCTAGAGAGTTGGGAAGTTTAGACTCCCACTCATTTCTTTACATTAATGTTTACATTTGCATTTACTTAAGAGTTATAGTTTCTTTATTTACTTTTAGTCTTTACATTAATGCTTTTACATTTGCATTTACTTAAGAGTTGTAGTTTCTTTATTTACTTTTAGTCTTTATATTAATGCTTTTACATTTGCATTTACTTAAGAGTTGTAGTTTCTTTATTTACTTCTAGTCTTTACATTTATGCTTTTATTTACATTCCTTTGTTTATGTCTTACTCGTCCATAGATTGAGCTTCCTTCTTTCTTAGAAGAGTGAAACTCTTCCACTTTTCTAGAGCTTTGTCAAAGCCGTGAAGAGTGAAACGTGATTCACTCATTCTTTGTTGAAGATTTACTCCTTGTTCTTGTGCTCTTGTTTTGCAAAGTCCTCAACTTAGAGTGACGAGCATCACTCACTTTTTTAGCTTTACCAAAGCTATGAAGAATAAGTAGTTTCTCATTCACTCTTTAGTAAGAGGTGAAGGCTATGTATTGATTATTCGGAAGTTATATTATGCAATGTTCTAATGTTTAATGTGCATATCCCCTTGCTTATTGGATAATTGATTGAATCTAGCAAAGCTAAGGTACTTTGTATAATCGAGAGTCTTTCTATGATACGGATGACTCTTACATGGAAAGACTCCTCGTTTCAAGGCAAGTACCCAGGCTAGATCTTCATGACTACCCTTCAATCTTCCCCCATTATTGCGCTTCATTTAAAGAAAGGAATATTAATGTCATGGTTGGATGTCTTGTAGAAACACTTCCTTGTTTGTAGACGGGTTAAGTCTCGGCATAGACAATTCTTGTAAACCTCTAGAAAGACATCAGAACCATGGTCTTAATTCTTACAGTTCATCTTTACCTTCTGATTAACTTGTTGTTGACACGGGAGTTAAATGAGTTATTAAGCATAAATATAACAAACCAGATAATTGACTACATGTCCTGATCCTCAAACTAAAGAGTGACTTTTCTTGCATTTAAATTAATCTTATATTTTTTCTAGAAAACCTTCTTAGAAAGAATTCAATATTATGTTCAGGAAACTACCCATATCTCACAACTTTAAATCTCAAAGGTTACAATCAGTTGGTCTCCACCACTGCTTACTTTGAAACACAAACACAACAAGTTTCCTGTGGATTCGACTCCGGACTTAAACTGGATTATTACTATTACTTGACCGTCTGCACTTGGTGATTAATACTCAAATATAGCATATTCTTATGCCCGTTTTGGACTAATTATGCTTTGGTGGAGTTTAAGTGATGATGTTTCAGGTCTTAAAGTGAACAAGGGTTCAAAGGCACCAAAAAGCACCTTTGAAGGCAATCACAACATTTTCAGGAACAAATTGTAAAAGCTTGGAACAAGGAAGCAACGTTCAAACGTTAAATACCATTCGAACGGTCATGAGAAACCAGGCTAGATATTATAATCTGTGTTGCAGGCAAAACCCCTAGAGATTCAAGTACTACGTTCGAACAGTCATAAACGTTCAAACGTCCACTGGAGCAAGGACAAGATCAGACTGATTGAAGACATGGCGTGTTGCAGACTTGCAGTCAGAAGGCCTAGGCACTTGAGTGTCACGTTCGAACGCACCTGAAATTATTGGAAAGACTAGTCAAGATTCTGCAAGGACCTGAAGGGAGATTTTCACAAAGACTTGGAGGAAGATTTTTTCCAGAGAACTACGTGTCTTCTGACATAACTGGTAGGCACGGATTCCATCTGATATTTGAACGGTAGAGATCAAAGACAGAGAAATCGTTCGAACACCATTTACCGCTCGAATGGTATTGACAGACTGCCTGCAGAGTAGTTGGCTTTTCACTTTGACTTTGACGCCCAACTCCATTCTTTTACCCCCTCCCCTGCCTTCTCCTTGCCTATATATACCCTTAGTTTGTAGATCAAAAGGGGGGGACTTGGCACTCAACATTTAGTAGCCAACACTTCTCATTTGTAGTTTGTCTAATTGTCTTAGTATTATCTCTTTGTTAGAGAGTGGGGAAGTTCAAATTCCCATTCCTTTTCTTTCCGTTAATGCTTACATTTACATTTGCTTAAGAGTTGTAATTTCTTGATTTACATTTAGTCTTTACATTTATGTTCTTGATTTACATTTAAGTCTTTGCATTTATGTCTTTATTTACTTCTAGTCTTTACATTTAGGCTTTTACATACATACTTTTAATTATGTCTCGCACTTTCATTATTTGAGCTCCCTTCTTGCTTAGAGGAGTGAAACTCTTCCACTTTTCTAAAGCTTTACCAAAGCTGTGAAGGGTAGAACGTGATTCACTCATTCTTTGTGGAAGATTAACTCCTCGTTACTTGTACTTTTGCTTTGTGGAGTCCTCCACTTAGACGGATGAACATCACTCACTTTTCTAGCTTTACCAATGCTATGAAGAGTGAGTAGTTTCTCATTCACTCTTTAGTAAGAGATGAAGGACAAGTATTGATTATCCGGAGGTTATATTATGTATTGTTCTAATGCTTAATGTTCATATCCCCTTATTTATTGGATGATTGATTGCATCTAGCAAAGCTAAGGTACTTGCATAATCGATAGTCTTTCTATGACACGGATGACTCTTGCATGGAAAGACTCCTCGTTTCAAGGCAAGTACCCCCGCTAGATCTTCATGACTACCCTTTAATCATCCCCATTAGCAAACTTAATTTAAAAGGATAGAATATTAAAGCCATGGTTGGATGTTATGAAGAAATACTTGCTTATTTGTGGGCACGATAACTCTTGGTGCAAATAATTCTTGTAAACTTCTAGTAAGACATTGGAACCATGACATTAATAGGCCATCTTTATCTTCCGATTAACTCGCCGTTGACACGGGAGTTAGTTGAGTTATCAAGCATAATTATAATAAACCGGATAATTAAATACATGACCCGATCCTTGAACTAAAGAGTGACTTTATTTTCCTTTACCTTGTAAACTTTCTTGAAGAGAATTCAATATTCTATTCAAGAAATAACCCACATTTCACCATCCTAAAATCTCAAGGTTACAATCAATTGGTCTCCTTTACTGATTACTTTAAAACACCAACACAACAAGTTCCCAATGGATTCGACTCCGGACTCAAACCGAATTATTACTACAACTTGACCGCCTGCACTTGGGTGTAAACATTTCGGATCAAGTCAAGTTTTTTTCGCCGTTGCCGGGGAATTTATTAAAAAACTGTTTTTAAGGAAAAAGGTCAGAAGACCTTTTCTGTGAATAATTGTGAATAACTTTGTTTTATTTTTCTTTTCTTTTCTTTTCTTTTATGTCTGAGAACGCTCCTCACTACAAAAATTTGCTGGCAGAATCTTCTGGGTCTGTGAACCAATCTGAACCAAATTCACCTAGATCAATAGCAGACTCTTGTGAGAGTATAATGGCAAACAATGAAAGAAATGAAGACGTTCCTCCGAGGGATGAAGAAGTGCCTAATGTTTGAACTTTGCGGGATTACTTGAATGCCACAAGAAACAGTGTACCCTCATGTTTTGTATTTCCTCCAGATGCTCCCCCTTTACTGTAAAGCCAGGGACAGCACAACTACTACCTGTTTTTCATGGATTGGAGACAAAAAATCCATACCTTCATATGAAGGATTTCGAAGAAGTGTGTGGAACATTTCAAGATAATTCTGAACTGGCCAAAATGAAACTTTTCCCTTTCTCTGTAAGGGATAAAACTAAACAATGACTAAATTCTTTAAAAGCTTTTTTCATGCCTAATTGGCAGACTTTCCAGAATGAATTTTTTAGAAAGTTTTTTCCCTTACACCGGACAAATACACTCAAAAGGCAAATCATGAATTTTTTGGTAAAAGAGGGAGAAACTTTTTATCAAAGTTGGGAAATATTCAAAGATCTACTCCAAGACTGCCCCTACCACTTTTTTGAAAATTGGACTTTGGTAGGATTTTTCTATGACTCCTTGCCAACTAGACTACGTCAGTTTGTTGAAATGAGGGCGCAAGGAGAGTTTATGGGTAAAAGTCCGGAAGAGGCATTTAATTTCTTTGACATCATATCTGATAGTTCTCAGATGTGGGACTCAACCGCTCCTACCACTATTGAGTCTAGACCATCCACTTCCCAAGGGGAAAATATTTCTTAAGAGAAGAAGATGACCTGAGAGCAAAAATGTCCACTTTGTCTTGAAAGCTTGAAGCTTTAGAGATGAAAAAAGTTCATCAAATTGATAATGGCCCTTCCATAGAACAAGTGTGTGGAATCTGTGCATTGACATGACATCCTACTAGGGAATGTCTTACCATCCTTGCATTCAAAGAAGTCTTGCTGGAACAGACAAATGCAATCTCCAACTTCAGCAAGCCTTACTCCAACCCGTACTCTGAAACATACAATCCAGGGTGGCGAAATTACCCGAACTTCAATTGGAGGAACACACAACCAATTCCCATGAACCAATCACAAAACGCACAACCACCATCTCAAGGAGCTCCTGCATATCAACCATACCAACCACCACACAAAAGGAACCTTGAAGATACACATAACCAGTTCATGCAGACTCAAATGAACTCCAATGCACATTCCAGCCAATCTTTCACTGAGTTCAAAGCACAGACCACCCACTCCTTTGAAGATCTTAAAAGCCACATTCAGAGGTTGACCCAATCCATGAGCACACAAGAAAAAGGCAAATTTCCTGCCCAACCAAAACCACCACAAGGCCAATTCCAGGTGGGAAACCCATCAATCATGGATACCCCACAAGGCCAAGCCTAATCTATCACCACATTGAGGAGTGGAAAGGTCATTGAAAAAATAATCAAAAATATGTTAATTCCAAGATCAAGACCTAAGACAGCCCAGCCCACTGAACCAATTAAGCATGAGCCAGAATCACCAAAACCAAAAGAACCTTCAAGTCCGATTCCAGCTCCTTTCCCTCATAGTCTCAAAAAGGCCCAGAAAGTGAACAATAACCCAAAAATTCACGAGTTGTTCAAGCAAGTGAAAATCAACATTCCACTTCTAGATGCAATCCAACAAGTCCCATCTTATGCCAAATTTTTAAAAAACTTGTGTACAGTCAAGAGAAGCCAGAATGTCCAAAAAAGAGCATTTCTGACAGAACAAGTCAGTGCCTTGCTTCAATGTAAAAACCCTCCAAAATACAAGGACTCTGGGTGTCCAACTGTGCCATGTGCCATTGGAGACTTCAAGATAGAACAAGCTTTGTTAGATCTTGGGGCTAGTGTTAATTTGCTACCTTACTCCGTCTACCAGCAGCTGGGACTGGGAGAACTCAAACCCACTTGTATCATACTCTAGTTTGTAGACAAATATGTCAGAAGCCCTAGGGGCATTGTTGAGGATGTACTTGTCCAAGTGAATAACTTTGTCTTCCCTGTTGATTTCGTCGTTCTAGACCCTCAGCCAGGAATAGATCCAGAAATCCAAGTTCCCATTATTCTTGGTCGACCCTTCCTAGCAACTTCAAATGCACTAATCAATTGCAGGAATGGAGTGATGAAATTGACCTTTGGGAATAGGACTCTTGAGCTGAACATTTTTAATATTGCTAAGCAATTAGGTGAGCACAAAGAAGTGAAAGAAATGCATTTCATTGAGTCATTAATTCATGAACATGTGGAAGAGACCCTTAGTGAACCCTTTGCTAAAACATGTCTGCCTAAACTAGGCACCTCTGAGTTAGAAAATGATGACTCAAATCCACAAAAATGCCCCACTTATGCTGTTGAGACATGGACACCCAAATTCAAGGAACATTCATCAAAAGGCACAAAGCCGCTCTCATGAAGTGATAAACCGCCAAAGTCTGAATTACAACACATATCCTATGGAAAGCCTTGTCACCTACCTATGAAAGTAGAACAGAAAAGTGGAGCATATGAGAATGCTAAAATTTCCAAAGCCAAGATAAAAAAATTTCATGACAAAAATATTATTTGGAAGTCTTTTGAACCTTTTCAGAAAGTCATGCTGTTTAAATTAGGATTCCGTCTTTTTCTTGAAAAATTAAAATCAAGGGGGACTGGGCCATACATTGCCAAAAAGGAAGTTGAACATGGGGCAATAGAAGCGAAAAACCTATCAAACGGTAATATCTTTACTGTTAATAGCTAGAGGTTGAATTCAATTTTGGAGGACTTTGTTAAAAATATGGAAACCATTATGTTAATGGAACCCGAATATCCCTCCTAGAATCACGTCTGCCAACACTCAAAAGGATCGGATTAGGTAAAAACCCAACCCGAGGAGACACCATCATGATACCCACCAAATTTTTTTTCTACCTTTCCCATCTGTCTACATTGTGCCCCCCACCACTGCCTTTTTCTTTCTTTCCCTCTTCTTTTTATTCTTCTGTTCCATGTTTTGTGTCCCGCTTCGTTCTTTCTTCTCCTTCTTAATTTTCTTCCTCCTGTGTCTTCAAAATCGACCATAACCAAGTGAAATCATGTCCATGTACCCCGAAGAGCAGATCCCTATTATGATGTTGTATATTTTTTTACTCTAGTTGTGTATGGGTATATTGTTACTTTTCGCAATCACATACAAGTCTTACAAGCCTAACCAAGGCCAAGATCTGAACTGAAAGGATTAATGGTTGCATTTGGATTTGTAGGTATCTGAAGAAGCACGTGTCACTGCAGTTCAACCTCATTTCCAAGATCCATACTGGTAAAATCAAAACATTGGGGACAATGTTCAGTTCCGATTAGGGGTGTGAGAACCTATAGTTTATATTTTGCACGTATTTTGTTTTTGTACCCGTGCCATAAATTTTTAAATTTTGGTTGTTGTTGCCTTGCTATATCTAAGGGTCAGTTTAAAATATTTTTGTGACTGGCAGACGTTAAAGAACCGGATAGTGAGTCTTAAAGCTTAAAAATCATGGATGTTAAACTTTTTTGGTTAAGTCTAGGAGCTCTATACACTTTTCCATCAGATGTGCATAATGTGATCATGAGAAAAGCAAGACTGGTAAGGAAAAATAAGATCCGATAACAGCAAGCAAAACCTCTCTGTGGCAGAAGCACTTTTGCTAAACGTCGTCGTGCCAAGAGACTTAGTGCCTGTAAACAATGTGGTAGGTATTTCATGATAAAAGATACAATCAGTGCTCTGAACCGATTTCTGGTTGCGCACTCGATCAATTAGACTAGATAGTGAATGAGCAGAGTAAGGATTATCCTAACATACATCCTATTTCGGTGCTTTGCTTAACCGGTTTGTGCGACAAGAGATTGAAAGAGTCACTGGTAGTTCAAGCTACACAGAAGATGACTCGGATTAAGATTGCGTCCTAATAAGCTGTGGAAAATTTGTGTTTTGAGGAATGAAAGCCAATGGTCCAAATTTTGATAAGTAGTGTGAAATTTTTGTACATATTTTTCTGCTTTTAAATTACTGCAATGAAGATATGACCTGAGTAAGAAATGACCCAAAATACCAACCTCAAATGTGGGTGGGGATTTATCCTGAGATGCCATGAATTTTTGTTTTGAATTTGTAATGTTTAACCTTCTCTGAGCATATGTAGTGTAATAGAGAAACATTTTATTTTTGGTTTAACATTCGAACGTTGAGTACCGTTCGAACGCATAATGCTTGCAGTACATTGTGACTAATGACTTCTCTAATGGAAACACTGTTGAAAACACAAAGTACTGGGAGCAACACATTTTATTTTTGATCCACCATTCGAACGTTAGTTCCGTTCGAACGGTTGCTGCTCGCAGTACTTTGCTTTGATGAACTCTCTGCTGAAAACACTGTTGAAAACACAAAGTATTGGGAGCTAGCACCGTTCGAAAGTCTCTTACCATTCGAACGACAGTTTAAAATTCTCCATTTTACATTTGAACGTTTACTACATTCGAACGGTGCGATGCAGAGTATAAATACCTAAACGTCTGATTCATTTCAAAATCCTCAAAACCTCTCTAAACCCTAGAGCTTGTTTTTCACTTCCTATTCATCTATCTACCCTCAAGCCTTAAGGAACCCTAAGTTGACTTACCCCAACCCATCTCCAGCTAAAAAGCATCAACCCCCGACCTCAAACCCAAAGTTTCAGACCTTCTTCCAGGCTGCCACCGTTCGAACGCCATGCCTCGGATGAATATTCCTACTAAACGTAAGCCACCAGTGAACTAAGAACCCGACTGGGTTGAGGAGGTGATCCAAGACGAACAAGGCAGGGAAAAGAGAAAGATGTACAATTGTACCAGGTTTCCAAATGCTATGAAAGTAAAAAGGTACGAACACTTCTTTAGAAATCAAGTGGTGGTGTGTGAGAGAGACATTGTAGTCTCTGATTTTACTGAGTTGGGTCTGTTGGAGGAGATGGAGATAAGAGAATGGGTGTTGCATTTGAGTAATGGAGGGAGGGTCGTTGTTGATTTGGTGCAGGAGTTTTACTCTAACGCTGAAATCATCAATGGCACCATACGGACCTATGTACGAGGAAACCACATCGATGTGGATGAGGCGTATCTCAAGGAGGTTAGACCCAAATTGCCTCAAGTGGAAAACCCCATTTACCCCCCAAAGAAAAATGTTGAGTTGGATAGGGTAGGAAGGGAGTTGACTGGGGATGCAGACTTTTCATGGGGAGGGATAAATTTTTTGAAACAAGGGGAATTAACTGACAAATATAGAATGCTCAATTTAATTGCAGTCTCCAATTTTGCCCCTCTCAAAAGAAAAAAATAAGATTTTTCCAGAGATGGCTCGCCTCCTCTATGCTATAGGGAGAGGACATAGCATTGACCTCCCTTCTCTCATCCTAAATAAAATCAACAAAGGATGTAATGTGAAGAAAAGTGCATTGCCCTTTGGCACTTTGGTGACAGAAATTTGTCTGAAAAATGGAGTATGGGAGAGGCCCAAAATGGAGATACAATTGCCAATGGAAAAATTTGACAAGGGCTTATTCAAGAGAAGCAAGGGGCACAACGATCCCTCGGTAAGAAGGCAAAAAAGGCCACCAGCCCAAGGAGTTGATGAAGTACAAGAAGAGCTTGACCGAGAGGAAGAGAGGGAGTTAGAGAGAAAGATAGAGGAGGAGAGAGCACATCCTGATCAGGCAGGACCTAGCTCTATCACTTGGAGGTCCCTTAGGGATGTGATGATGGGGATTGAGAACAATCAAGCTGAGATTCTCCGACAGCAAGCAGAGATCTTCAAACAACAAGAGGAGATTCTTAGCTATCTTAGGGGTGGAGCTAGAGGAGATTGAGAGGATATTTTTTGTTTTTGTGGATTGTCTTTTCTTTTGTGTGTTTAGTTTGTTTGGGTGTTTTGATAAATATTTTTAAAGTTTTGTGTGGTTATGTTGTTTTTATTGCTTCTTTTGGATGGATTGAATCATTAATGATTGATGTACCGAATGATCATATTTTGTGAATGGAATGATTTAGTTTATCATTTTTATCTGGTTAAAAGCATTTATAAAATTGCCACTTTAGCAATTCTTGTTGATAAAAACACGTGGATTTTGAGATTGCTTGTTAAAGTAACTAATCACATGATCCGTTTGACACACATCTTGGCAATCTTGACCTCAGGTCACAACTCTTTTAACCAGATAAAAAATGAGTATTTGTTGTTCTCAAAGTACACGGTGATCAAACTCGAAAATAGAATCGGTAGATAGCCGACATTCCTTGTAAAACCTGACATGATCAGTGGAGATTACAAAGGATACCATGGTTAGTTTTGAACCTTGCGATGCTTCAGAGAGAACACCAACATTTACTCAAGAAAGGTTTTCTTTCACCACCCATCTTTCAGTAATCTCATTAATTTTGTTTTGATTGATACAACTAATGTGATCTATTGACATATCCCGCAATACATATAGGTAAGATGACACATGCGTATGCACATACTTGAGAAAGGACCTTAGGCCATCTTTGGATCAACTTTGAGCCTCAGTCAATCCTTTCACAAAAGTATGACCCTAGTCAGCCATGATTGAGCCTTCAAAGTATAAATTCTTTTCTAAAAAACCCATATGATGACGAAGCCACAAGGAAAAATTCTTAACCTACCTTGCTATCTAATTTTCTTACACCCTCGTATAAATTTGAATGATACCAGAAAAGTAAGGAAACTAGAAAAGATACTGGAGGCTACTGTTTCATAAAAGAAAAGAAAATCGGTGAAAACAACCAAAAAAAAAAAAGAGGTAGAGAGATAGGGAATTGTCAAGAAAGTAAAAAATGGGGAATGTACATGAAAGAAATTCCATTCCCAGAAGAAATGTCGAAAAGCCAACCAGAGATGTACTAAAATGCATAAAAGAGATAGCATTCTTTTTTTTGAAACTTCATTGACGTCATTTCTTTAGTCACTGACCTCTAGCCACATTACAAACAATGAAAGCCTTAATTGATCTCAAGTTTGATGCATATGCACGTTGTTAATCACAAGTTGGGGTATGTTATATAGCATTTCGTTATTTGCATCAATATTCTTCCATGAGGTTATGCCAAGAACATGATTAGTCTATTTGCTAAAAAGTTTCACTCCTTTACTAAATTATGCACGCAATTTCTGATTGGCCATCTTCTGATTACTTGATCAGTGAGAAACAAGTCACCATAGTCAGAGTGAATCTTTTGCTGAGAACATCCCTAAGAGAGATTTGGGAAGTCAAAACTATCCATGAAGGGTGATTAAAGTGGAATGTTTGTTATACACCAATTCTTGTTTCTAGAATGATCATCCTACTGCAAAAAAAAATTCAAATGCTAATGTGTCAAATGCTAATTTTGCATAGGGATAGTACCAATGGTGAAGAGCGTGCGGACCTTAAAGTCAAAATTAAGGGATGGGTATTTCAATGACCATGATGATAATTTACTTTAATCAACAATCTCACATTTACATTTGTTCGACCGAAGTTTGTGGGTAGCTTCACTGAAAACCCTCACGAGACAACACTCGTCCTCTAGGGTAAATCTAGAGGTTTAACGACTTGTAGCATAAGCTAAATGCAACCGGATAACCTACAAAAGAGGTGTTAGAAATAGATTTACATTTAATTAATTGTTATATTACTAGGAACTAGCAATATCTAGGTTGGGGGTGTGATTAATACTCAAATATAGCATATTCTTATGCCCTATTTTGGACTAATTATACTTTGGTGGAGTTTAAGTGATGATGTTTCAGGTCTTAAAGTGAACAAGGGTTCAAAGACAGGGATCCTAGTGCTATGGGGCATCCCAGTCCTAGTCTTTAGTGGGGCAACCATAGACACATTTTGTTCCTCCCTATCCCACCATGGGCTAGGGAAGCCAGTACCAATTCCAAGGTGTTGTACAAGGCCCTACCACTTTAGGAGTGGGAACTTCGCAATCAGGCTAGATGGGTTAGAGCATAGGTCGAGGTTGAGGGCAGGGTTCATAGGCCAGAACTTTGGGGACCCAGAAGCATGTCTACGCCATCACACCTCAGACTGAGCCAGTAGATAAGTCAGTTGTCTAGAGTACATTTCTACTCTCACGCTTATGGACAAGAGTATTATTTGACTCTGGTGCATCTCATTCTTTTATTGCTACATCATGTGTGAATGATTTAGGGTTAGAGGTTGAAACTTTGGAAGAGCCATTGCATGTGAGTTCTCCCCTAGGAGCTAGGATGAGGATTGATCAGATATGCCAGGGTTGTGAGTTAGAAATCTCGGGGACTTTACTCACTGATTAATTGTAAAATAGTGTCGTTGTTCCCAACCTCTCAACACCACCCTCAAATATGTATGGCTTATGTGTGAAGGGAGTGTCACTCTCCCTCGGGATGATACAAGAGATAGGAAACAACGGAATGAGAATGGTGGGAAATGGATGAACAAAATATGTGTGAAATGAAATGATGGAATGTGCACAAAAGTGCTCCCCAATCGCAAGGAGTCTTTCGTGGTCGGTGTTTTACTTGGAAGAGTATTCCAAGGTCGTCTCCTCAGGGAAGGAAAGGGAGTTTTGTGAAAGTGATTTTGCAAAAAGGTAAAGAAAATATAAAATCTTTTGTTTATGTTTTGGGGTTGTGTTTGTAAATGAAAATGCAAATAAAGCAAGTGTTGGCTAATCCAAAGGGTTCATTCCAATGGGAATACCAAATCAACTCAAAGCCCTCCTCCGATCGAGCATGAATGATCGATTGATTTGGGGGAAGCTAGGGACGAGATTGGTGAGTAGCTAATTATAAACCGTGACTAGGCCTACAAAATATCAAAGGCTCACCAACTCATCCACTCTCAACCCCGTCAAACCGAACCATTTGACCTTAAAGGGGGGGAATGAAAAAGAGTTGAAATAAAAGCCCCAAAAGAAATCTCCCTTGGAGTAACCAACTTAAAACTAACTATTCATATTAAAAGCAAAGACAAGCATAAAGGAAATGGACATGGAAAGGAAATGGAGCATTAAACTTAAACTAATGCAAGAAATTTAAACTAGGAAGACAAATCAACAATACCCAATTTAAAGCATGAAAATAAAGAACTTGAAAGCATAACAATGGTGAAATGTAAAGTACAAGGCTAAACTTGAAATGAACATGAAATAGATGAGATTAAAGTGCAAGGATTAATAATTACAAAAAGTTTAGAGCTTACAACATTTGAAATGGAAAGGAAAAGCAAAAAACAAAATTACTATTCATTGTCTTCTTCCTTGGAGCCTTCTATGTCTACTCCTAAGCTTAGGTAGCCCCCTTTTGAAAATGCTGAATAATGTTGTGTATATGGAGTGTGTGTGCCTTTCATTTTCGTGCAAGGTGGTCCCCCCAAGGTGTGTGCAGGCTTCCCATCAATGGGAGGTGAGATGATGGCCCTTGACAGGCTAAGGAAGAGCTAGCCTGCAATCCCATGTGCAGCTCATTCCTCTGCCATGCTTCATTAATGCCAAGCCTTCCAAGTCTTCCAAATGTGTAGGGGAGGCATGTTCTTATGTCAGGAAATGTTGGGGGGCAAGTGGGAGAAGTGTAGGTGGGACCCCCAAGCCTCAAAGTTGAGTTACAGGCTGTTTTTCAGCCAGAAGGTTCGTGTTACCGGTACCATATGGTACCGGTACTATTTTTCTGTACTGGACCACCTTCGGTAGAAATGACATAAATCTTGATCTGAACGTTGGATTGAGCTGAAATTTTGACACGATACACAAGACATCCAGATCTACAAATTTCATGTTTTGAACTTTTCCAGATTCGGAGTAGATAATGGTCAAAATGGAGGAGAACCGAGGCCATGCTTCCCAGTGATGTGGCAGCTGGTGCCTTTGTTCCAAAACACCAATACCTCCTTGATTTCTTCACTTTTAAGCCTCCAATTCTTCATGTATTGTGTCCTTTCCATTAACACACATCCAACACAGTTACAAGGTCCTAAAATCCAACATTTAAGCTATCAAAACATGCAACATCGAGAATTCAACATTATTCATAAAATAGGCTAACACTAAGTAATTAAATGCAAAAGTTGAGTTATAATGAATGTAATGAGGCCATGAAATGTGCAATATTATGTGCTCATCACTCACGATGGACCTTAGGGTTATAGGCATGTCAGAGTTCGATGTCATCCTTAGTGTGGCCTGGTTGATGGCACGCTGAGTCTTCATTGATTGTGATCATAAGAGGGTCACTGCGTACATGCCAGAAGGTGTTTGTTTCAAGTTCTAGGGGGAAAAGCATGACACTTTACCTCAAGCAATGCATGACACCCGTTGGCACGGGCAGTTGATGGGTTGGCTAGCAAGCCTTACCCTATAAGACGAAGTGAGGTAGGAATTAGATATACCTCGGGTGGTTTGTGAGTATGAGTATGTTTTTCTGGATGAACTACTGAGATTACCTCTACATATGGATGTAGACTTCATTATTGAGCTACACCCCGGTACATCGCCTATTTTTATGACTCCATATAGAATTGCACCTGCAGAATTGCAAGAGCTTAAGGTCCAATTACAAGAATTTTTGGACAAGGATTTTATTAGACCGAGCACCTCACCTTGAGGTGCTCCGGTGTTGTTTGCCAA
The DNA here is from genome assembly GCA_023539305.1 of Ilex asprella. Lineage (NCBI taxonomy): Eukaryota > Viridiplantae > Streptophyta > Magnoliopsida > Aquifoliales > Aquifoliaceae > Ilex > Ilex asprella. The sequence goes on along the minus strand of CM042189.1, from coordinate 23,447,286 downwards.
GAAGAAAGACAAGACCCTTCGACTATGTGTGGACTACCAGTAGTTGCATAAGGTTACTATTAAGAATAGGTATCCTTTGCCGAGGATTGATGATTTATTTGATCAATTGAGAGCAATGCGGGTCTATTCCAAGATAGATCTCTGTACCGGTTACCATCAGTTAAGGGTTAGAGAGACTGATATCCCTAAGACAGCGTTTAGGACGTGGTATGGGCATTTTGAATTTACCGTCATGCATTTCGAATTGACGAATGCCCCAGCGGCATTCATAGATCTCATGCACAGGGTGTTGTAACCCCATTTAGATCCGTTCGTCGTGGTCTTTGTTGATGACATCTTGATCTACTCCAAGTCTGAGGAGGAGCATTAGGGTCACTTTATAGTTGTGCTCTAGACCTTGAGGAACTATCAGTTGTATGCCAAGTTCAGCAAGTGTGAAATTTGACTTACTAAGGTGAAATTTTTGAGACATGTGGTGTCGACTTCGGGTGTATCCGTGGACCCGGAGAAGGTTGAGGCAGTCATGAATTTGACTTGCAAAAACTTGTTGAATGTTGCATGAGAACACTTCATTTGCATCTAGGGGAAGTAGCCTCTTTAGGAGATACTCTATTGAGCGTGGATACACGACGACGGACGGCTCTCATCTGGACCATCAAGTGTGAAAAAAAGCCACGATGTGGCTTTGTTTTGAGTTTTTGTAAAACATTTTTGAAAACTTAGTTTTTGACATATAAATTTATGTGGATGTATGTAATAGAACTTGTATGTAACAAGTTTTATGTTGGAAATGTTGTTAATCATCTATGGGATGATTGTGGAAGGGTTTGGAATGAAAAATAGGTGAAACAAGCAAAATCGGACAAACCGTACCAATACGAAGTTGTCCAGAGAGCAAACCATACCGGTACGTTCTCCACAAACTATACCGGTACACAGTACTGATACACTTTTCAAAAAATCTGAAAATTTGAAATTGTTTTGCCAAACTTTGGGCTTTGAGTTTCCTTCCTTTAGATGGACCATAATGGAGTACAAATCATGGTATATTAGATCTCGGTTGGATCCAATGGATAATTGAACCAGAAAAATAATTGTGGGTTACGATCCTGACTAGGGGATACTATCACATGGGGTCGGGTTATCTAGCATTCACGGGTATTTCTGCGGATTGATGGGTTATCAACGGTTAATGAAGGACCCTCGGATTTTGGGTCATCACAAGTACATTCATTTACCATAAATTTACATGTCAAAACATAATTTTAACAATGTTTTAGAAAATCTCAAAGTAAAGCCATTTTTCGGCCTTTCTTCACTCTTGATGGCCCGAATGAGAGCCGTCCACCGGCGTGTGTCCCACACCTCAAATATTTTTCCGTATAGGGTGAGCTATGCTGAATAGAGTATCTCCAACAGAGGTTACTCCCCACCTATATGCATATGGAATGTACACATGCAACAATCAACAACATTTATCCATTTCAAACAAGACTATGTGATTCAAGGTTAAAACTCTACCATGTCATGTCATGATATGAGATAATACTCACTCATGCACTTTAACCCCAACCCTCACCGGCTCCCACAACACAATACAATGCACGTGTGTAAAACATTCATCATTGATGAAGCACATCCCATGCTTGTTTGATACAAAAATCATGTGTTTATAAAATCAAGCATTGTTGGATGTTGCACATCCAAGAGTATGTTTATAAAACAAAATCTTTAAAAAAATCTTGTGTCTTTGTTAGGTAACGGATTTTGGAATTGCACCGCCGACTTCGTACGCTTAATTCACTTTTTTGGACTTGCACCGATGGAAGTGAATAAACCAATAACCGAGTCTTTCACCTGAGGGATCTTTTAGCCCTTCTTGATATACCTGACACAAGTTTTTTCATGCATAGAATCGTACGACTCTGTTGAACCTGGTCCAATGGTATCGAGCCCATATATCAACCACCAAGTATGGTGTTTGATCAACCATATACTCACACACCCACACTCATGACTCATGCCTATGAATGTGATGATAATGCTATGCTCAAGGTACAATGCATGCCAACGAGCAATTTTCACATATCAACATATACCATGACAATTTATATCATATGCATATAATTTCCATGAACTATCACCATGCTAGCATATAATAAAGCATATGTCCACATGTCAACAATAATGCCTAAGCATGTTACTTCAATTGCATCAAAACAACAATTTCCAATCTCTCAAGGCATTTTATCAATCACCTTCAAGGCAACAATCATGTTAAGCACATATCATGCCCACAATTTCACTACATTACAAGAAATTACACAGGTAACTTCCATATATCAAAATCAAGTTAGAAGTTAGCCTAAGCCATTTCTATACTCATTTTCTCATTTTCATAACCATAGACAAGTTATAGGTCAATTATTCATCTAACCTATAGGTCATTTATTCATCTAATCCTTTTCCTATGGACATCATAGGGTAAGAATAAACCAAAGTAGGAAGAACCCTACCTCTTGAAGTGTAAAACACACGTAGGAAGCTTCAAGAACTCGATTCAAGTCCAAACCTTTGATTTTTCCAAAATCTCCTTTTTGGATCTTTGATGAAATCAGCTCTTTTTGGTACGTAGGTCGTAGCCCTCGACGAGGTGATCGACTTTAACTCTTGGTCTGAAGGATTTCGACTAACGAAACTTCAAAAATCGTAGGGAGAAAGCTTGAAGTCTCACTTTCTCTCCTCTCTTCCTCTCCAACGTTGAATACCAGCTAATAATGGGTGAGAAAATATCTGATTTTCAGATATTTCACCCATATTTATAATTTTAAAGACTTGGCTCATATCGAGCCACACGCCCTCAACTTGTCTAGGTCCGTTTTCGCCCCGAAATGATTTAGTTTATCCTGATTTAAGTTTAAATTAATTTTATTTAAAATTTAATTCAATTATAAGAAATTTAATAATTTCTATTTTTGGGGACATTTATGAGGTCATTCGACACAGTCGTCTCGTAAAATGTGTAAAATTTGACTATCTCAGAATTCGATGAAAACTTAATGAACAACTCGATTTCGCGATACGAACCCAATGGCGAAAGTCCATTGCATCATACGAGCTCTATAGAATACATATTTTAATTATGCATTATAGTGGCAAAATAGTCATTTTGCCCTTTTTCAGAAAAATTTTAAATTTATCCGAGTTTCACATTTTCATACCAAATAATGTCTAAGGGTGAACTCCTACTATATCTCTTTTATTGTTTGTGTAATGCCTCAAATACCACCCTGGACGACATTACACTCTAAAACCATTTACATCAAGAGAGCACTAAAATATTTGATCAATAAATAAGACTTCATAAAGTCATCCATAGAATTTACAACATTATCTCAAAAGAATAGGCCCATCTAGGCCTTTACATTCAAAAAATCAACTAATGTAACATAGCAGAAATAAAAAAAGAACTAGGTTTCACAATGTTCAAAATGAATATCCTGGTTTAGAAAAGAAAAAAAAATTAAAGCTCTAGTCATCTAAATCGGGATCCACCTGCCCGTCTATTGGAGCTTCCCAAAGCTCCGGTGCATCAACTCCAAGCTCCTCCTCTAAAGTATAATCTAAAATATGTTGCTTGTAGGGGGTGAACACTAAGCTCTGTAACAACATTCCTCCCAAACTTGAATAAGGTTTATAAAAGCATATAAAATGGTCGGTCTCATTTCCCTAATATCATATATCAATGTTTGAAGTAAAACATGGACATTTTAAAACAAATCTCAAGTTTAAGTAGAAATAGTAAATTAAATAAACAGTAAAAATTAAGTTACTATAAATAACCATCTCCAAAATAGAAACCATTTTCTCACAAGATCTTGTAAAATCCATACTTCTACAAGTCTTTGTCGGAAACCATGACAGTAATCCATAACCTGAATATTCCACAACAATATGCATATGTATCTCATACATGACGTGAGGCAAACCCCATGAATCCACACATTGAGTAATATCTAGTCCACACACACACACACAAATCTTCTTAAAGATATTCATCCTTTGGGAAGGGCGTATGACATACCGATGGTAGTGACGTATCCAACCCAGGCATTAGTATACTAACCCTTCTCCTCGGTCCCCGTGAGCAATAGTGGTTTAGTCATCCCAATGCACTAACCCCACTACAAGTGGTAGGAAGAATGAAAACCCACACGGAACAAGCAACACGTCTACCCACTCTACGATATCTCGTTAAAGGCTATCCATGGTCATCCCACACTCATTTAAGGTACAACACTAAACCAATTTATACAATTTATAAGCATATCTAAAAAATCCTCAAATTTGGCATGTGACATTTTCAATAACCAATTAAGAAAATTACAAGAGATCAACAATAATATCATTTTATTACTCAACACAAGCACTATGGTTTCGAAATCAAGAATAAAGGAAGAATTCAATAGGAGAATCAATCACCCTTAAAAACTAGGGTTTTAAAATGAGAAATGAGATTTCATGGGTATTCAACCCTAACTTTGTTTAAAAATATGGTCATCTTTGCAAGAAAACCAAGGGATGATGATTTTATAGCATATATATATAACATTTAGATTGAAAACATACATATATAAATACCCTAACATCAATGAACAAGAATGGAAGAAAACTACTACCTTGAATCAAAGATTTTAAAGTTCAAATCGAAGGCCCAAGCCCTAGAGACCTTCTTTCTCCTCTTTCTTTTGTTCCTTTATCTTCTCCTAGGATTCTAAAATGTTTAGGATGAGAGTGGAATGTAAGAATGGGGTAAAATATAGTGAAAAGGGATGTTTTAAATGGCCAAATCCTGACTTTTACTGTGCAGAATTTGAGTTTCTTTTGGGCGTACCGGTAGGTTGTTCCGGTAGGCTTTTCTGGTAGGGTTCCCTTCTGATAGGCTTTTTTGGTAGGGTTTGACTGATGAATTTTTGTTGCGACTTCCAGTGCAATTTTAACCCATTTAGAGGTTGAAGTGAAAAATTTTCGTGAAATACACTTTTGTAGCTCTAGATGTATACTATCAAATTTCCAAATTCAGATCAATTGAAGATCAAAATAAAAAGTTATGACCTAAATACTCGATAGTGTCCAAACTCCGTTTTATTCAAATTCACACTAAAGTGTGTTTTAACTCCAGAATACTTTTTAACTTCTAAAATTTCCCATATTACCTCTCCCAATGTTTATCAACCTTCCAGATTCAATGGAGGCATTATTTTGACCTACAAATATTTAGAAACTTATCTAATCACCCTTTCCAAGTTTAAACGTCTTCAAAACTTAAACTTCCCAATCAAATTGCCTCACTAGTAGTTATTCTTACGGTTACAATCCATATGGTTTATTCTTAAGTCACTATATATATGAGAATTACTAAACAAGTATATTACTATATTAATATAAACATATGGGGGTTTACAGTTCGCTACTAAGATGGATACGATAATCTAAGGAAATGAAACCAATATACTACATAAGAAAGACCCTCCTCGGTGTAGAGACCAAATACGTGTCATTGGAAAAGTTGGCCCTAGCTCTTATTAGCTTGGCTAGAAAACTGAGACATTATTTACAAGATCATACAATTACAGTGCAAATGGACGAATCACTTAAGGCGTTATTCAAGAAAGGTGACATATCTAGAAGAATCTCAAAATGGACAGTTGAGCTAGAGGAATAGAATGTTAAATTTTAATTGTGAACCTCCATTAAAGGGCAAGTAATTGTCAGCTTTATGGCAGAATTCACCCTAGGGATCAATGGAATCCAAGACCAACTTCAGAAGGCTCCTTTTGTTAAGGCTCCTGAATTGGAGGGTGATGATACGGCCAAGAACATAGTCATAATAAAAATCTTGGGGCATGAAGGATTTTGGAGGATTTTTGTAGACGACTCATCAAATCAGAAAGGTGTCGGGGTAGGAATAGTCCTAGAATCCCCAGAAGGAGACATGCTAGAAAAAGTAATAAGGCTAGGGTTTAGTATATCCAATAACGAGGCAGAATATGAGGCCCTCTTTTAGGAATAAAGCTGTCAACGCACTTGGGTGCTAACCACCTCAAAGTTTATTCCGACTGCCAACTCGTGGTAAACCAATTCAAAGGGGAATATGTGGCAAAGGACTAGCGAATGGTGTCGTACCATAAATTGGCAATTATAGAGTTAGGAAAAATTCCTAACATAGTGGCACAACATATTGCAAGATCCAAAAATTCACATGCCAACGCCCTTGTTGTCCTAGCATTAGCTCTCGAAAAAAACCCGACAGTTGTTCTGGAAACTTAAGACTAGTCAAGCATTGAACAAGTAATGTTGGTAGAATTTTTCTCTACCAAGCCTAAACCTTTTTGGATAGATCCAATAATACAGTTGCGTAAGGAATGCCAACTCCCCAACAACATGGAAAAGGCTCCTAAATTGAGACTAAAGGTATCCAGATTTTGGGTATCACCCGATTGAGAACTCTACAGGTACTCATTTATAGGGCCATACTTGCTTTGTATACATCCCAAAAAAAATTACGGACTTCCTTTTTGAAATACATGAAGGAAGTTCTGGAGCACATTCTAGGGGAAGAGCCTTGATAAACTGAGCAATTTTCCAAGGTTATTGGTGACCCTGTATACAAAAGGATGATCAGAGATATGTAAGGCACTACAAGAAATGCCAAAAATTCCCTCCTATTTCAAGACAATAATCATAGGACCTAAATCCATTATCAAGCCCTTGGTCCTTCTCCTAGTGGGGTTTGAACATAATCAGACCCATGCCAAAAGCACCTAGGAACAAGAAGGACCTTCTTGTAGGAATATATTGCTTTATGAAATGGGTGAAAGTCGAGCCCCTAGCTCACATACGAAACATGGATACAAAAAAAAGGTTCATTTGGAAGAATATCATTACAATATATGACATCCCAAGATCACAGGTTTCAGATAATGGCATCCAATTCAAAAGCAAACCATTCAAAGAATTCTGCCAACATTATGGGATTAGGAATCATTATTCTTAGCATACCTATCTGCAAAGCAATGGACAAGAAAAGATTTCAAATAAGGCAATCCTTAGTAGGACAAAAAAAGAGGTTAAAAAAATCCAAAGGGGTATGAGTGGAAAAGCTGCCTAGCATTTTATGGGCATTCTAAACTACTCCTCGTCGAGCAACAAGAAAAATGTCATGTGCACTAGCCTATGGAATGGAGGCTATGATCCCCTTAGAAACCGGCCTACCTGCTCTCAACATTGACCTGGTCACCACGGGGAGAATGAATATGTGATCGCTAAAGAACTAGACTTTGATGATAAAAGAAGGGAGCTGGCTGGTATAAGGATATTATCTTACCAAAAATAGATGGCTTGAGCTTACAATAAGAAAGTAAAACATAGGGGATTTTAAGTGGGAAAATGAGTCCTAAGAAAGACTATGGGCTAGACAAAGAACCCCAGTGAAGGCAAGCTTATGGCCAACTGGGAGGGACCCTACAAAGTGACCTCAGTCAAGGGCACCGTGCCTTAAGGACTGGAAACCATGGAAGAAAAAGCGATCTCACACCCCTAGAATGAAATGAATCTTCGAAGATACTATTTCTAAGGACGAAATTAAAGTACCAATGTTGGAGTGCCTCCACCCAGAAATAACTCGTAGTTCCTTTAGGATCATCAAATGAATAAAATGTAGAACAAATTTCTTGATTAATGAAAATTTTTGGTTCCACTTTTATATCTTTTATAATTTTCAATGATCGATTAAATAAAAAGGCTTTTCCAGATGGAAATAAGCAAGCCCTATGAATGAAAATCTGGGAAAAAATCAACCTGTTGCTAAGGCGGTGAGGGGAGAATTCTAACAGAGGCAGGGACCTAGCTCAGGTGCAGCCACTCACATAGGAAGATAGGACCTATCCTCAGTTTTGTCTAACATGGCCCTTATTTGAGGATTGAGTCTCAATGCTAAGGGAAAAAAGGGACCTATAACTCAATTTTGTCTAAGTTTTAAATGCCTAAGCCCTTGTTTAAGGATAGAGCTTCAATACTATAAGAAAGAAGGGACCTATCACCTAGTTTTGTCTAATTGTTAAAGGTCCAAGCCCTTCTTTGAGGACCAAGCCTTAATGCTTGGGTAAAGATGGGACCTATCACTCATTTGTCTATTCACAAAACAAAAGTTACATATCTTAAAATAAAAATGCTATCACTCATTTGTCTATTCACAAAACAAAAGTTACATATCTTAAAATAAAAATGTAACGCCCCAAAACATACCCTGGACGACATTACATTCTAAAATCATTCATATCATGAGAGCACTAAAAAAATTCCTTAAGAAACAAGACTTCATTTGTCGTCCATAAATAATTACAACATTATCCAAAAGAATAAGCCCCAGTCATAGCTATTACATGTCAAAAATTAATTAAAGAAGCGCAGCGGAATAAACAAAAGAAGCTAGACTACACAATGTTCCAAAAGAATGTCCTAGTCTAGTACAAAAGGAAAGGAGGTCGCTCTATGCGTCCATCTTGGGATCCACACCCCCGTCAAGTGGAGTTTCAAGTAATAGGCTCCTCGACCCTTACGTCCTCCTCTAGCGGGAAATCTGAAAAATATTAGCGGTAGGGGGTGAGCACGAAACTCTGTAGAAAAATTCTCCCAAACCCATACAAGGTTTAGAATAGCATTTAAAACTGTCAGTCTCATTTTTAACATAACATAGATACATAATGTGAAATAAAATGGTGACATTTAAAAAAGATCTCAAATTTATTTAAAAACATTACTTAAATGAATAAACGAGCACCTCATACAAATAATAATCATTAAGGGTCATAAACAATTCCCAACAATTCTTTCAGTAGGTGGCATACTTTGGGGTAACCTCTACCTTCTTTTAGGTCGCCTTTGATTCTCAAGCATCCTTACCGGGAACTTCTTGAGAATGGGAGAATATCCTTACATGGAACCTCTCACTAATCACTACATTATTTCCCAAGCATCCTTACCGGTAACTGATTGATTGATAAACCTAACCTCAACTCACCCCTAATTACTCTCCCTCAAATGATGTAATGTATGGCCGGGAGAGAAAGATTTCTTCCACTAGGGATAGTGTCAAAAGAAAGGGCAATGAGGCAAGGGAAATGGAATGATGTAAAATGGGATGTGCATGCACAAAAATGCTCCCCAATCGCAAGGAGACTTTTGTGTGTCGTGTGTTACTTGGAAGAGTATTCCAAAGTCATATCTACAGGGAAGGAAGTGAGTCAAGATTGAAGTGATTTGGTGAAAAACAAAAATGTAAAATATTATGTCTTGAGATTTGGTTGGTGAAGTGTGAGCTAATGAGAATGCAATGAGAAAACAAGTGTTGGCATTTCCAAGAGGTCACTCCACTAGGTGTGTAATCTCAACTCAAGCTACTCCTCCGATCAAGCATAAATGAACGATTGATTAGCGGGAAGCCGAGGATGAGTCCGGTTAATATCTAAGCATAAATCGTGACTATGCATATGGTTTATCAAAGACTCACCAAATCATCCACCTTCAACCCGGTAAAATCGAACCATTGGTCTTGAAGAGAGGAATGAGAACAAGAGTTGAAATCATATACCAAGGAGAGCTTCCCCTTGGTTATGCCAACTAATAAATTAGCTACTCATATTTGAAATCAAAATAATGATAAAGAGACAATGCATTGTTACACTATGAAGATTTAGAACAACTAAGTACAAGAATCGTAGATTAGAAGTGAAATGAGTAAAAATACATTTTATATCAAAGAACTTGAACGACTCATGAGCATTAATGGTAGAAGTGAAAAGATAGCATCAAAACAAAGAACCAACAGGGAGAAACTAGCATTAATCACATTCAAAGAAGTTCTAAGGATCCTTACAAAGCATTCAAAGCTAAAACAATGGAGAATACATGAAAAATGCCACTTTCTCTCTCTAGAACCCACTATTCATCCTCTTCTACCTTGAGAGCTTCTCCCTCTATATTCAATACAATCTCAATATGTAATCTCCCCCTGGAGAAGTAAGCTACCCCCTTCCAAAAACGTGCAAGGGAGCATGACTGACCCTCTGTAGGTGACAGTCAACAATAGGGGTCAGGGAGGCAGCTAGGGCAAGGCCCATGTCAGGGGCTGTTTTGCACCCTTATTTCTCACTCCTCATTAAATGTTGTAGCTCCAGGGTTCAGAGGAAGGAGGGGGCACGTTGATCAGTATTCTAGGTGTGTCAGAAAAGTGGTGGAGTTGTAATGGTGGGACCCTCAAGACAGCTGAGCAGATCTGCAGAATTTGAGTACGTCAGGAACGCAGTACCGGTACCAAGTACCGGTACCCCGATTCCAGTAGGTTTTGGGTACCGGTACCGGGTAGCGGTACCAGGTACCGGTACTGTTCTGCTTTCTTACCTGAATTTCTTGATTTTTTTGCTCCCGAGCTACCTTCAAACTATCTTTTGAACTCCTTTCATCCCAAGTGGTATGAGAGGGTCTTTGAAAGCTATATTTATCTCCATTCAACTGCATACACATCAAATTGACGTTAAGACTTTAATCATCATAACTTATATTATTTACGGCTCAAAAGCGAGTGAATTAAGTTGATTAACATCTTAAAATATACAAAGTTGTGTGCTAATCACACCCCCAACTTAAGTTTTGCTAGTCCCTTAGCAAAATGTTCATTTTCCAGCACAACCAAAAACAACAATGGCCACACAATCAATCAGATTTAACAATCATTCATTCAATCGATTGGAAAATAAAAATCAAAATGCAACTAACAACATAGACAATGAGTAATATGGAACAATTGTGGATTTATATTAATGTGAACAAAGTTGGAGTACAAAACAAAATAGGACAATGACATGAACAAAATAGCCTAATCTCCCTTCTCCAACTTCACACCAACAAATCACAAACATGAACTCAAACACATCCTTCTCTCAATCACTCTCAGATTCATCCTCATCCTCGTACTTCTCTCAATCACTCTTAGATTCATCCTCATCCTCATACACCTCATCGTCTTCACCCTCCTCGTCTTCATCAGCATCCTCATCTTCTTCAGCCTCCTCATCTGCTTCAGCTTCCTCATCTGCTCTGGAGGTCGAAGGTGCAGTTGGGACTTCAAGGACGGATTTCTCAGGGAATGTGTGTACATACATTTCTTTCAACATTGCCGCCAATTCCTGAACTGAGGCCTTAATCTCATGCACCGAGGTTTCAATTCCATACGCTGTCTTTTCCAGTGCATCAAGTCTCTAAGGGACTGAGCGTTGTACAACAGGCTTGAATGGCATGGTGGGTGCAACAGGTACAAAGTCCTCATCAGAATCAGATTGAGCTCGCTCCCCACGGCTCATGGCCTTCCTTTTCTGGCTACTTGCCTTGCCAATAGCTCCAAACTCAGGTGATGTGAGCTTCTCCAATCCATAGCCCTTAACCTTAAAATGTTCACACAGTCGGCTGACCAAACTTCCGTATGGCAGATTGGATACCAGCTTCTCAGTGGTGGTAAAGTCCTTCATAACATTCCAAATAATAAGAGCGAAATCAATTGTTTTGCCCGACACAAACGCATCCAGGAGGGCCAGTTTTTCCATGTTTGGTTTCTTTTCTGCGAACTTTGGGAAAAGGTTATAGTGAAGGAGTTTGTTGAGAAGCCCATACACATGCTTCAATCCCCCACTATGAAAAGTTCCCTTAAACGTAGTGGGATCCTCGTTCATCAACTCAACAAGCTCTGTCTTAGTCTTCGCCTTACCCATGTTGCGAGGATAGATGGGGGTTTTGGATGAGGGTCTTTGGTAACCCCCAAGAAATGTGGCTATGACATCCGGGGTCACCATAATTATCTTACCCCTAACATTTGTTCTCAACACCCCCCATCATCATCCCTAATGAACTTCAGCGACTGGTAAAACTCCCTCACCCTAGCCAAGTGATATCCCTCAACCTCCTCAAACCAAAATTGCATTCCATGCCCCTCGACGATTTTCACAACAGTATGAACGGGGGAAAGGGAAAGTTTATCCAAACATCGTTCACAGGTGACGTTCTTACCCTCAATCAACTGGCGTCGAGCATCCTTTCTGGCCTTCTTTCTCTGCGTCTCAGGGTCACCACTCGACCCTTTGTCACTTCTCTTGCGGCTGGAGGAGGCCATGGCAGGAGCTTGAGATTCGGCTCTTAGGGGAGGGTAAATAGGAGGAAGGTCAAGGAAAATAAACCTAGAATGAAGGGGTTTTATAGAATGAGAGGGAGAAGAAAGGGTTTGGAACCCTTGGTGTGCCAACGGGTGAAGGGGGATGGAGAAAGGGTAGAAGTAATTGGGGGAATTGAAGAGTTGAATCTAGGGTTTTAACTTAAAAGCCCTAATTAAATTTTTTTTTTGTCAGGAACGCGGTACTGGTACCGGGTACCGATACCTCGATTCCAGTCGGTACTGGGTACCGGTACCGTTCTGCTTTGTCTGCCAAAATACTCCTACTGGGACATACCTCCATTCCAAACCAACTTAGGAACTTCCTAGACACTTCATCACATTACTTATGACTCCAACTCCGTTCAAGAAAATATATTCTAATTATAAACCACAACTCGAACCATCATGCCCACGTTATGATTGAAATTACAAAGTGATTCAAACCTATGATGCATTCACCATACAAAAATTGAATTTTTGTTCTCAACTATCAAAATGAGCACCCAAGGTATACATCATAAGGTTTAGAACAAGGCATCCCTAAAATATGTCAAATATCAATAATTTGAGAAATATTCCCCCATTCTTGCAAGTATGGAGCTGGATAACAAACTTCTCACATGAATAAACTGGGTGTACATGAGCAAAACTATAGTCATGAATGCTAGTCTGAAGTATGCACCTACAAATTACTTTTCAACTCGTGTGCATGTGGATTTAAACAAGTAATTTAGGTATTTACAAAACAGAATTCACATTCGAAAGGCTAGACAATCTCAGCTTCAATGCAAAACTCACCAAGGGTCACTCTTCCACGATGAAAGCACTCAAGTTATCGTGGTATTCACTCCATGTGTACATGTGAGATAGAATCTTATGTTCAAAACAAAGTGCTCACATGTAATCCAAAAATTGAAGTTCGTATATGTAACCGAAACGACCTTGGCATAGTCTCATGAATAGAATGCTAGGGCATTGGATAGTAAGACACAACTCATCATTCTCTTTGAATTTATGCACCTCCCATGCTTCTCTAAATCATTTAGGACTTTAAAAGGTTATAATGGGGCCTTGGGGTAATGTATAGGCAAAAGAAATGAAGGATATGGGGAAATAAGAGGAGTTGTTCTGAGTGAAAGACTTTTAAGCTTGGAAAGACACTTCCCTTTTTATGGGATTATGATTCTCAATTCTTCACCACTCCCTCAGCTTCCTTTCTTTCTTTCTTTTTCTTGACATTTCCCTTTTATTTATCTCTTTCTTTACTTCTTTCACCTATTTTCTCTTCCTTTTCTTGAGTTTCCATTCTTTTTCATTCAACATTTAAACTCCACGGTATTCATCCCTTTTGTTTGAATTCCCACACCATCCATCCTTTCCTTTAACGATCACTCAATTTTAGCTCTAGGAACAACCAAGGTAAGGTAGATATTTATCATTTTGCATTGGCTTGGTCAAATGTATGGCATAGAAACGAATTCAAGTAAGGCCCAATCATGGCACTAGGGATAAATTCTTCCAAGAAAAAGGCAAAGGCTCAAAATATTCAACAATGGCCTAAGATCACTTCCAGGTCCGCATGGGAATACATTGTATAATTAAGACAAATCAGTCTACTAACCCAATGCAACTAACCAAAACAAGCGTAATGAGACTATTGAACAAATTTGACATTGAAAAATTGTTCTATGAGTAATTTTAATTTCCCTTGAAAAAAAAAAGTTTGGCACTAAAGCTCTCATGGGTCCTTACTCATCTCCACTACTTATGTCAAGCTTAAAACATGAATCCAACCCGTAAATTTCTGAAATTACACATTCAAAAACCGCATGCAGATGAGTTCGAAAGTCAATACATATGTGATACTTGTGCATAGGATCCATTTCTATGGTAAGCTCATGTGCACAAAGTTCACAACCATAATCAACGTGTCATTCAATTCATACACACTTCATAAGGGAATACAGGTCAAGTTATAGATATTTTTCATCAAAAATTTT
>CM042189.1:23385077-23428024 GCA_023539305.1 Ilex asprella | reverse complement strand
ACTCACCCTTGTCGACCACACTTTCTTTGGCCTCCCCCTCAATTTCTGTTTCTTTTGGCAATGCAGCCTTTGGTGTCAACTTTGGCACCACCATATTTTTAATTTGTTTACCACTCCTAAGTGTGGTGACAGCTTTGAGTTGCTCACAACTCTCCTGAGAAGTCTCGGCCAACTCAACCACATGTTGGCCTTCAGGGTTCTCTTGAGGTTGAGCGGGGAACTTTCCCCTCTCTTGTTGAGACAATCCAATGTGATTGGTGATCTTTGTGATTTGGGTGATCACGATACCCTGAATTGTAAGTGTTGGAGTTTTGAGGAAATGATTGCCTCGGTTGGTTGAAGGCATTGACCTGTTCATGGTATGTCTCTTTAGGTGCCGGAATGCTCGGACACTCCCAAATCGAGCAATGCTTGTTCAACCCGGCAATTTCCTATGGTGATGGCAACTGTTGGACAACTGGGATCCTTGAATTTTGGAGGAGTGTTGGTCCTCAATATTGAGCTCACTTGTTCGGTGAGAAATGCTTTCTTTCGGACATTCAACTTCGTTTTCACCGTGCATAGGTCCTTCAATATTTTGGCACAAGACGGTATTTTCTTGATGGCATCCAAGAACGGGATGTTGAACTTTATCTGCTTAAACAAATCCAAAATGTCAGAATAATTAGCCACCTTGACAGGTGGCTTCAACCGATGGGAAAAAGGGGCAGGCATAGAAGGAAAGCATGAACTATCATCAATCACATGTTCCTTATCAACCCCATCTCTTTCACTCTTTTCACTCGACTCACCCTTGTCGACCACACTTTCTTTGGCCTCCCCCTCAATTTCTTTTTCTTTTGGCAATGCAGCCTTTGGTGTCAACTTTGGCACCACCATATTTTTAATTTGTTTACCACTCCTAAGTGTGGTGACAGCTTTGAGTTGCTCACAACTCTCCTGGAAATCTCGGCCAACTCAACCACAATGTCAGAATAATCAAGACCAAAATGTCAGAATAATTAGCCACCTTAACAGGTGGCTTCAAATGATAGGGGGAAGGGGCAGGCATAGAAGGGAAACATAAACCATCATCAATCACATGTTATTTATCAACCCCATCTCTTTCACTCTTTTCACTCGACTCACCCTTGTCAACCACACTTTCCTTGGCTTCACCCTCTTTGGTCTCACCCTCAATTTCTTTTTCTTTTAGCATTGTAGCCTTTAGTGTCACCTTAAGCACCACCATCTTTTCAATTTGTTTACCACTCCTAAGTGTGGTGTCAGCTTTGAGTTGCTCACAACTCTCTTGGGAAGTCTCGGCCAACTCAACCATATGCTGGCCTTTGGGGTTCTCTTGAGATTGAGCGGGGAATTTACCCCTCTCTTGTTGAGATAACCCAATGTGACTTGTGATCTTTGTGAGTTGGGTTGCCATTTCTTTGAGAGTTGCGGCTGTTTGATTATTGATGGTGGTTTGGCTTTGGATGAAGTTGTAAACCACATCCTCCAAATTTCTCTTATGGGGAGGTTGGTAGGAGGGAGGATGAGTTGGTGCTTACTGGGAAGAACCTTGGGGAGGAGGGTTGGGCCGGTGGTACTGGGAGGTAGAAGATTGCCCTAGACCTTGGGATTGAAATTGGGCTTGCCTAGGAGGTGCGGGAGGTGTGTATGTGTTTGTGCCATACGGGATAGGGTTCTCATTCCTCCAACTAAAATTGGGGTGATCACAAAACCCCGCATTATAATGATTGGAATTTGAAGAAAATGATTGCCTTAGTTGGTTAAAGGCATTGACTTGTTCGTGATAGGCTTCCTTAAGTGTCGGGATGCTTGGGCACTCTAATGTGGAGTGGTCAACACCGCTACAAATAGAACAAGCCTCCTTGGCTCTTGACACCTGAGAAACCACCCGTCTCCTATCCACCTCAAGGATATCTACCTTCTTAGATAATTTGGCAATTTATGAAAGTAGCTCTCCCGGTCCTTCAAGTCATAAATCCCCCCTCTTTGTGTTTGATTACTACCCGACAATGTCCTAGGAACATCATTTGGGTCCCTAATGTCCCAAGATTGTGCATTTTTTGCCAGGGTGGCAAAGTAGTCCAGGGCCTCGTCGGGATCTTTGTTCAAAAACTCACCATTACACATCATGTCTATGAATTGCCTATGGCTTGGTGTAATTCTTTCATAGAAGAAAGTCACCAATTGCCATGATTTAAATCCATGATGTGGAATGGATTGGAGCAAATCTTTGTAACGATCCCAACACTGGTAGAATTGCTCATTGGGGTTTTCAAAAAAATTTTGGATTTCCTTCTTTAAAGTCGTGGTTCTATGAACCGGAAAGAATTTTTTCAAAAAGGCTGAAACAATTTGGTCCCAAGACAGCATGGTCCGGGACGGCATGGAATCAAGCCAATCTTTTGCCTTATCACCCAATGAGAAAGGAAACAATTTCATCCTAGCTATTTCCTCCATGTTGTAATTTGGGATAAATGTTGCAACTAACTCCTCATAAGTCCTTATATGATTATATGGGTTCTCATTTACAATCCCACGAAATTTGGTGATTAGTTGCAACATCCATGGTTTAACAACAAAGAGGTGAGCTTGGATGGGAAGGAGTATGCATGATGGTGTCGTGCTACGGGTTGGTTGAAGAAACTCCCGCATTGTCCTAGCCGGAGGATCAAGTAGGATGTTCCCTTCATTCCTAGGTGGGGGAAAATGAACATGCGGGTTGGGCATCCTCGGTGGTTGCAATCCCCCACCTCCTTGCATGTTAGGGTTGACATTCGCATGATCGAATTGATCGGGAGGGGGATATTTCATTCCTTGGTTAGGCATCCTAGGTTCGGGCAACCCTCCACCCCTTAGGTCATTTTGGTTTGCACCATCCTAGTCAAAATTTCCACCCCCTTGGATGTTTGGGTTCACACCCACATTGTCAAAATTGTCACCTGCATCCTCGGATGGATTTTGGTCGACGTTCATGTTTGGAGCTAGGTTTTGTCTAACTAGTCGGTGATGGGTATCCCTCTCCTGCATGCAATAAAATATACACAATTAAAATTATAAACAAACAAGAATATGTACACGAGACAACGTACCTTAGCCCGTGATAATGATCACGGGACTTACCTCCATTGTTCGGAAATCACTTCCTTGAACTGGCACTTGTCTTCCCCGGCAACAGCGCCAAAAATGATTGATTGATAAACCTAACCTCAACTCACCCCTAATTAATCTCCCTCAAATGATGCAATGTATGGCCGGGAGAGAAAGATTTTTTTCCCTAGGGATAGTGTCAAAAGAAAGGGCAATGAGGCAACGAAAATGGAATGATGTAAAATAGGATGTGTATGCACAAAAATGCTCCCCAATCGCAAGGAGACTTTCGTGTGTCATGTGTTACTTGTAAGAGTATTCCAAGGTCGTATCCACAGGGAAGGAAGTGAGTCAAGATTGAAATGATTTGGTGAAAAACGAAAATATAAAATATTTTTTCTTGAGATTTGGTTGGTGAAGTGTGAGCTAATGAGAATGCAATGAGAAAACAAGTGTTGGCATTTCCAAGAGGTCACTCCACTAGGTGTGTAATCTCAACTCAAGCTACTCCTCCGATCAAGCATAAATGAACAATTGATTAGCGGGAAGCCGAGGATGAGTCAGGTGAGTATCTAAGCATAAACCATGACTATGCCTATGGTTTATCAAAGGCTCACCATATCATCCACCTTCAACCCGGTAAAACCGAACCATTGGTCTTGAAGAGAGGAATGAGAACAAGAGTTGAAATCATATACCAAGGAGAGCTTCCCCTTGGTTATGCCAACTAATAAATTAGCTACTCATATTTGAAATCAAAATAACAATAAAGAGACAATGCATTGTTACACTATGAAGATTTAGAACAACTAAGTACAAGAATCATAGATTAGAAGTGAAATGAGTAAAAATTCATTTTATATCAAAGAACTTGAACAACTCATGAGCATTAATGGTAGAAGTGAAAAGAGAGCATCAAAACAAAGAAACAACAGGGAGAAACTAGCATTAATCACATTCAAAGAAGTTCTAAGGATCCTTACAAAGCATTCAAAGCTAAAACAATGAAGAATACATGAAAAACACCACTTTCTTTCTCTAGAACCCACTATTCATCCTCTTCTACCTTGAGAGCTTCTCCCTCTATATTCAATACAATCTCAAGATGTAATCTCCCCCTGGAGAAGTAAGCTACCCCCTTCCAAAAACGTGCAAGGGAGCATGACTGACCCTCTGGAGGTGACAGCCAACAATAGGGGTTAGGGAGGCAGCTAGGGCCAGGCTCATGTTAGGGGCTGTTTTGCACCCTTATTTCTCACTCTTCATTAAATGTTGTAGCTCCAGGGTTCAGAGGAAGGAGAGGGCACGCTGATCAGTGTTCTGGGTGTGTCAGAAAAGTGGTGGAGTCGCAATGGTGGGGCCCTCAAGACAGTTGAGCAGATCTGCAGAATTTGGGTACGTCAAGAACGCGGTATCGGTACCGGGTACCGGTACCCCGATTCTAGTAGGTTTTGGGTACCGGTACCAGGTACCGGTACTGTTATGCTTCCTTATCTGAATTTCTTGATTTCTTTGCTCCCGAGCTAGCTTCAAACTATCTTTTGAACTCCTTTCATGCCAAGTGGTATGGGAGGGTCTTTCAAAGCCATATTTATCTTCATTCAACTGCAAACATATCAAATTGACGTTAAGACTTCAATCATCATAACTTATATTATTTACGGCTCAAAAGCGAGTGAATTAAGTTGATTAGCATCTTAAAATATACAAAGTTGTGTGCTAATCAAGAACCTCTTGGGAAATGGGTGATTAGCACAAAACTTTATAAATTTTTAGGTGCTAATCATCTCATCTTGGTTACTTTTGAAGATTAAATCACATGAGTTATGCCATTGGAAGTCTTAACTTTGATATTTCGTGTTTGCAGATTAAATGTGTTAGAAGAGGCTTGTTATGATTTTTCCCAAGCTTCTTGTGATGATTGGAGGTGAAATGGTGGCTTGTGGTGAGCTTTGGAGTGAAGAAATCAAGAAATCAGAAACAGGATAATAATACAGCAGAAACACTACCGGTAGACCCTACCGGTAGAGTACCCTACCAGTAGAGTCTGTCGTTCTACTCCTCCTTCTGTTGCTCAGACTTCTTACTTTGAGCGTCCCACCAGCACTTCTCCCCCACTCTTCTGACTCGCCCACAACACTGTACACCTGCCCTTGGACTTTAGAGCTATGGCATTCAATGAAGTGAGAGAAGATGGAATTTGCTGGGAGAAGATGGGATTTTCTGGGTGTACAGACAGCTCTACAACCACCTGTGAAGACCATGCTGCTGCGCCTAGGATGGAGATCACATCTCCAGGCTACCCTTTTTGCCCCCTCTACACATTTTTGAAAGGGGATGTTCTCCAGGTGGTGGGCATGATAAAAAAATATAGGAGAATAGTTATAGAGAGAAAGGCTCCAAGCATAGAAGATGATGAATAGTAGATTCTAGAGAAAGAAAGTTGTGATTTTCACTTATTTTTCATTGCATTGGCTTGTATTCTCCTGTAAGGATCTTGAGAACTTCAATGAATGTCATTAATGCTAGTTCATTTATGTTGGTTCTTAGTTTAATGCTTTTCTCAATGCTTTACCATTAATGTTCTCAAGTCCTTCATTTTTCATAGATTCAAAAATGGGTTTTCATCTCTTTCAAACTTAGCTTGTGAGTTATTGCATTTAGTTACTCTAGACCTTCATTTCATTACAATGCACTTTCATTATATAGTCATTCTCATTTCAAGTATGAATAGCTAAATCTTCTAGTTGGCAAGACCAAGGGGGATCTCTCTTTGGGCACACCATTTCAACTCTTTCTCCACCCTCCCTTTAGAGTCAAATGGTTTGTTTTGTCCAGATTGAAGGTGGATGATTCGATGAGACTTTGATAAACCATAGGCCTAGTCACGGTTTATGCTTAGATACTCACCGATATCATCCCCAGCTTTCCGTGAATCAAACATTCATTCATGCTCAATCGGAGGAGTGGGTTAAGTTGAGGTGGCATACCCATTGGAGTAACCTCTTGGACTTGCCAACACTTGTTTCCCATCACATCTTCATTAGCACACATTTTACCAACTAACTCTCAAGACAAAGGATTTTTCATTTCCATTTTCACTAAATCACTTTTACTTGGTTTAAAACTTCCTTCCCTGTGGATACAACCTTGGAATACTCTTCCAAGTAAAAAACGACACACGAAAGTCTCCTTGCAATTGGGGAGCATTTTTTGTGCATACACATTCCATATCTACATCATCCCATTTTCCTTTCCTCATTGCCCATTCTTTTGACACTATCCAAAGGGGAAGAAACCCTTCTTTCCACTCATACATTGCATCATTTGAGGGATAGTATTTAGGGGTTAGTGGAGGTTAGGTATTTCAACCAATCAATGGGTGAGCCTCCTTACATGGAACCTCTCATTAATCCCTACAGTGTTTCCCAAGCATCCTTACCGAAAACCTCTTGGGAAGGGGTGAGCATCCTTACAAGGAACCTCTCACTATAATGGACTTATTTCTCTAGCATCCTTACCGGAAACCTCTTGAGAAGGGGTGAGCATCCTTACATAGAACCTCTCACTCATGTGCATCCCAAACAACTCAGCCAAGCATACAATTCTAATATTTATCTCAATTTACAAGCATCTATCCAAAATTCTCAAAATTTATTATGCAACAATTTCACAACCAACTAAGAAAAGTACATGAGATCACAATAGCATCATTTTATGGTTCAATATGAAACACTAAGGTTTTGAAATCAAGAATTAAGAAAAATTTAGAGATAAGTTCATCTCTCTTGAAATCTAGGATTTTTATCCAAGAACAAGGATTTAATGGTTAACCCACCATTAATATTGTTTAAAGCATGTTAATATTTATGGGGATATGAAGAATCAATGATTTATAGCATACATATAAGATTTAGAGTGGAAAGAATACATATAAGTAACCCTAGCCTCAATGTAAGAGGATGAAAGAAAACCCCTACCTTTTGTTCTTGAAGAGCTAGGTTTGACGGACTCCAAGGTATAAATCCCTTCAAATCACAATTTTCTTGTCTTCCTTTCTTTCTCTTTTTTTCTTCTTTCTTTCTCTCTTAGGGTTTCTAAGGTTGGAGGGTCCGAAATAGAGCCAAAGGAGGCGACATAAGGTATTTATAAGGCAAAAATCGGACCAAGATCATGACATTAAACATTCAGAATTCTTTCGGCCGAACCGGTACGCTGTACCGGTACGTAGTATTGGTACGGTACAGTACCGGTACAAACGTCGAACTCTCTGGATCAAAGTGTACCGGTACATAGTACCAGTATGATACATTACCGGTACGGTTTCGCCCAGTTTTGCCTCTTTCTTTCATTTTTCATTTCCAATCCATCCTAAACCATTCCAAAGCCAACCCAAACTTGCACAACATACATTTGTACCCCAAATATAGTTGATAAAAGTTATTTTACAAGTTATGTCATCTATTCACTAGCTAAACCGGCGTTAACTATTATTTTTATAATATTAATAGTTATAATTTACATAATTGCAATATGATTTGAGTATCTTAATGACCTGTGAATTGTTTAACATGAATGGAATTATTATATATGTAGTATAGTTTGGAAATAAGGGTTGCTAGGGACTAGCAAAATTCAAGTTGGGATATGGGATGAGTGTAGAATATTGCATATTATACATCTCTATTGTATCCAATTTAACTTGTTTTGTGTTGAAAATTTTGGGAAAATGGTTTCAAATTTATAATTAATGAAGATTTGCTTGAATGTATGCAATAGGATGGTAAGGGAATACATAAACCACCCCATCAAGTGCTCAAGGTCAATGGGGAAGAAGGGACCTCTTGACGGATGGCTCGGGATCTCAAGGAACTAAGGAAATTTCAAGACAAGACAATACCTACCGGTAGAAGCCATGCAAGAACTACCGGTAGAATCCAAGCAAGACCTACCAGCAGAATACTCAAGACCAATTGGTAGAAAAGCCCACTGGAATCTTCTACCTCTTCCCCTGCAAGACCTATCGGTAGGAAAGGCTACTAGAAAATACCTACTTGTAGGATACCCATGACCTACCGGTAGAACATTCATTAAAGCCCAAAACACGTCTCCAGCAACCACAGGGGCCCAATTTTTATCCTCTAAACCATGCCCTGACATTTTTAACACCCCGTGATGATCTCCTAATCCCAAAAAATCATATTTGAAGCATGAGGGAGTGGAGAGGAAAGGGAGAGAAAGGAGGTGGTTGGAAAAGTATAAAAAGACCATGCTTTGACTGAATTTACTTGTTTTTGTCGACAACCTCTCTCCAATCACTCCAAGTCAGTCACTCTTGCTAAGGGAGAGAGGATGAACGAAATTATCAAGATACTACACACATTTGGAGGTGGTAATATCTTTTAGAGAGAGAGAAGCTCCAAGGTAAAAGATGAAGTTTTAGAGAGAGAAGTTTAGTTTTTACATTTTTCTTCTCCATTTTCATTGTACTAAGCTCCATTTAACATGTAATATTTCCCTTTCGCACTCTAATCTTTTTTATTCAAGTTGTAATCAAGTTTAGCTAAGTGTCCTTGTATTTTATTTTTACATTTGGGTATTTTCTCTTCAAACTTTGCATTTTGAGTATGAATGTCATTTCTTTTGTAGTTTAAAATTTCTTCTACATTTGTACAAGTCTATGTTTGATTTCATCACAATGTCTTTCTTTTTCATGTTTATTCTTGTTTTTATTATGCATAACTAAACCTTTAGTTAGCTAATCGAAGAGGGATTTTTCTTGATTCCGTTCAATCTAATCTCCAAACATGAACCTATACTCTGTGTATATGGCTTATGTGAGTAGGAGAGTCTCACTCTCCCTCGGGTATCATGCAAGAAATGGGAAAAATTGAGTGTGTAAACAAAAGTACGTGTGTGTGCAAAAGTTCTCCCTAAGCAAAGAGAGACTTGCAAATGTCATGTTTTACTTGGAATTGGTATTCCAAGTTCGTCTCCTCAAGGAAGGTAGGTCAAATTGCTTTGAAAGGTGATTGGTGAACAAATGAAAATTGAAAATTTGTGTTTTGAAAAGTTGTGTTTTGATGAAACAAATGCAAGGAAAATAGGGTTGGCTAAGCCATAGGGGTCATTCCAATGGGAATGCCAAATCGGCTTAATTCATTCCACCAATGGTGTCTCAGTGTTTGATTGTGTTGTAGGAAGTGATGGACTAATATGGATGTGTTAGGCCCCAGCATACCCCATGACAGTCTACGATGTATCAAGAGCCTACAACCATGTCCGCACTCAACCTAGTCAAACCAAACACTTTATACTACGAGGAAGAACAAAAGAGAGTCGATTTCACATACCCAAGAGGAAAGTCCCCTTAGATTAGCCAACTAATTGCTTAGCTACTCATAATGAAAACAAAACCCAGCACAAAGTGTAGAGACATGGTATAGAAATGGAGCAAGAACTTGTATTAATGCAAGAAAAGTGTTAAACTACAAGAGAAATGACATTCATAGTCAAAATACAAAGATTGAAAACAAAACTCAAATGTAGTTTGAAATGCTAGAAAACCCTAGCTAAGCTTTCACACAACTTGAAAATGGTGAAGAAATATAAAAAACCCAACCTTCTCTCTCTAAGTTCATCTTCTTCCTTATGCTTCTCTCTCTAAAACTATGTGTGTAGTTGAATAATGGTGCAGTAGTCCTCCCAATTTCATCCTTAACCCCTTATGGTCTGTGAGAACTAAAGTGTAATGATTGAAGAGAGTATGAACACTGCCACAAGCAACCAACATGTCTCTTCCATGCTTTCCCCTAACCACTCCTCTTCTGTCTCTTCCCTTTCCTTCCTTTTTCCTCTTCAACCTGATAGTTTTAGTCAAGGAGATCATCTTGGGTTGTAAAATGTGTTAGGGTGTAGTCTAGATGAGCAGAGGTGGGCCCACGGAGAAGTGTGGCAAGCAACTGGCAAGTGTGTGTAAAACCTACTCTTTACCTAAAAACACACAAAATTCCATTAAATGTGAGATTAAACATATTTCATCCTATTTTTACCACAAAAAAAAGCCATGAAGATGCAAAAGAGATATAAGATATGCAATATTCTATACTTATCAGATTTCCTCTTAGGTATGTGAAATTGACTCTCTTTCATTATTCCTCGTACTATAAAGTGTTTGGTTTGAATAGGTTCAGTTCAGATATGACTGTGAACTCTTGAAACATCGTAGACTTGTCACGGGCTATTCTTTTTTCCAACATAATCACATTAGTCCCTCATGTCCTACAAATCAATTAAATATCGGGACACCATTGGTTGACTGAAATGAGTCGATTTGGCATTCCCATTGGAATGACCTCTATGAATTAGCCAATCTTCCTTTATTGCATATTTTACAAATCACAAACCACCAAACTTCAAATCACAAAGATTTTCCAATTTTCACCTTGCACAAATCACCATTCAAAACACCAACATTTCCTTCCCTAAGGAGACGACCTTGGAATACCCATTCCAAGTAAAACAAGACATTGCTAGACTCTTTCTATTCTTGGGGAGCAATTTTGTCTACACACACATTTTTGTTCATCCACACATAATTTCTCCACTTCTTACACTGACCTCGAGTGGGTTCGTATTGGAGGTCGGGGAAAACCATCAAGCAGTAGAATGTCCCATTAAAGCACATACCCCACAAATACATTTTGTGGGTAACACAACAAACACTTCATTGACTTTTTTCATCTCAAACGCCCGAAGCCTTCAAGATAAAGAGGCTATCTTATCCCTAAAATCATCATCTTTTCTTAGTGTATACTTTCCCCTGTGGAAAGTGATTAGTTGACTTTCAGAACTGACAGGTGAGTCCGATTCCCACATATGAGAACTCTTAAACATGATATCAAAAAATTCCAAAACCTCATTAGGTTTTTTGTCCATGAACTCCCCCTGTGACATCATCTCGACAAACTGATGCATATGAGCAAGAAGAGAATCATAAAAAAAACATACAAGGGTCCAACTTTCAAACCCATAGTGCAGACGTGCATAAAGGAGATCTTTTGATCTATCCTAACACGGATAAAATGTTTCCCCATCCTTCACCATAAATGTAACACCCCAACCCCAAAATATACATTTACTTAAGCAATTACTTATACCCATAAGGTGAACTTCATAATTTAAGTAAGCTTAGGACATAGTCAGATACTCAATGAACACCTACCAACATATGGCAATCCAAAATAGTGTTTAAACACTTACCACATTCGTGAATGGATAGCGCTTATTGCTAAACCTCTTATATATAAACTAAAAATCCATCTAAAATCTAAATATTTACAAGTTCCCTAAAGACACCAATAATGACATGAAAGGAATTCAGGGTAAGATCCCATTCGAACACCCTAGACACAACAATGGACTTCTCTCGTTGCATAGGGTTCCTGAAAACATAAACTACAAACAATGAGCATGATAAGCTCAGTGACGATACATGCATACTATAAGTGAAGAAATTCTCATTCCTTTAATATGTAAATTAGCTTAACATAGTAAAAATGGACCTACCATAAAAACTACCACACTTGTGCTCACATAAACTAGGGGAGATGTCCTTGGGTATTATAGTATGAGAAAATAGTCTAATCGACACAGACCTGATACTTAAAATCGTGACAACACGTTTAAACTAGAAGCTTGACATTCGAACTATCTACCTGACATTCTAATGTCATATTGGGTTTCGTATGTTGTTTGATCCCAATAATTTTTCTTTACCATTAGAGTTTCTTTCAGACACAAAAGTACTAGGACTAACTGTCATTTGAATGGATCCATTCACGTTCTAACGGACCCAATTTTTAGATTAACTTCCAAGGAATTTTGGCCTATTTACAGGTCGATTTGAAATTTTTTCATGAAATACACTTTTGTAGCCTTCAAAGTCTAGTGTCCACTGTAAAAAATTTCAAAGCAAATGGACATTGGAGTAAAATATTACGGTCCAAATACTAAGGATGTGTCAACTTCCTATTTACATAAATTCTCTCTAAAATGTGTTTTAACTCCGGAATACTTCCTAACTTCTAATACACATCATATTAAGTTTTCTATAGTTTTTTATTTCTACTCTTACAATCTATATAGTTCATTCTTACGTCATTATATATATGACCATTACAACATAATTATGTCACTATATTAAGAGACACATGTGGGGATTTATAAAAGCCATGGAATTGTGGCAAAAGTTGGATAGTACTAGATTTCACCATGAACCTTTGTGCATTATGTGGGAAGACAAAAAAAAGGGACACTACTCCTTCTGGGGTGTAGATAATCCCTAAGAGTTCTGACCTATTGATCAATCTCTTGAACACAATTAGGATTGTTCATGTTATCTCCCATATCATTGCCTATTTGAGTGAGATCAAATGTGGGGGCAAGAATTGACTAATTCGACTCTAAAAATGCAGATGAACCAATAGATTCTACATATTCTTTTAATGGTGATTCAATATAAAAAATTGAAGTTTTCCCACCAGACATACAACTAAGAACTAAACAATTGTGAATTAAATTAAACTAACCACTAAAATCAAAAAATAAGAATCAAATAGCATTAAAAATTAACACAAAATTTAAATAGGAATCTAAAAGATGGAATGAGGTTACCTAGAAAATTCAAGTTCTCCAAATAGCTCGTTATGATTGTGGATTCCTCTCTTTTCAGCTTCCGTATTCTTTTCATTCCCCGACAACAGTGCCAAAAACTTGTTTGATCTCAAATAGGTATACCCAAGTGCAAGTAGTCAAGAAATAGTAATAACTCGGTAATACCCAGGTCGATCCTCATGGAAATGAATTAGGATGTACGGGAATGTAAAAAGAAGGAAACATTTATCTTGAGGGTAGAATGAGCAATTGTAACTAATTATAAAGAAATTCTTATGTGTGAAAAGAGACTCTTTAGTATCGGGATCAGAAACAAATAATGTTTATTGAATATGATACTAATGCAGTTATCGCATTTCTCAGTTGACTTCCAATGTTAGTGTAATCAACTGGATGATATAATTATTAAACCAAGATTTGATTAATATAAAAATCTGAATGTAAGAACTAGCAATATAAACTGGCAAGGAATTATAAGAATTATTCATATCCAAGAATCAACCCAATTGATGAATAATCAAACAAGTATATAGAGTATATTATTTTGGTTAGAAATATTAATTTAATCGAATAATAAAAACTATAAATCATTCACAAACAATAAACGAATAATAGAAAATAGCATTCAATACAAAATCCAAGAACCCTATCCTAACTAGAGAGTACAAAGAAAACTACTCATATTATAGTAGCCTTCTAAGTTCTAGAAAAGAAGATTCGCCCCAGAAAAAAAAAAACTAACTACCCTTAATACAACTCACTCTTCTCCTATTTATATTTTTCAATAAAAATAATATAAAATCATTAACTAAGGCATGCTAGGGTAAACCGAATGGCGCATATTTCAAAACACGCGTCTGAATGAAGACTCGCATTCGGATGCAAGCCTTGAAATCTAGGGTCTTTGATTCAGTCAACCAATTAAGTTTGAATGACTTTTTCACGTCCTAACAAAGACACATCATATCGTCAAATCCCAATTCGCATGCATCCCCATGCCCTAACACCTTGAAATCTCTAGAATTCCATCCTCAACAAGTACATTTGAATGGACCTCTTGCATTCAGACACAAGCAGAAAGTATTGTCACCAAAACTTAGCCAAAATTTCAAGCTTGCTCAGCAACCACACCTACGTTTGGTCGTAGGACCCATTTCCAGACGCACATAGCTATCCAAGTTGGTCCATAATATCCATTTTGATTTCACTGACTTTCCCATGTAATTAACACTATGATCCCCCTTGATTTCCTTTTATCCTTCTATTGTCTAGTTGATTTACCAAGTCCTCCAATTCGGCTCAATTTACCTATTTTATCTAATAAAACATCCAACCACCAAAAATCAATCAAATCATAAAATCAAAGTAGACTTAACACAGCCAATCAACGAATTGGCTAAATTAAATTGGCACATCAGAAGAATGTGACCTAACTTATGGTGACAATCAAGAACAATCCGGCTAGGGCACTGTATCACAATATAAATAATAGGTAATGATTGGGTCAAAGATACGCACTCTCTTCCCGGCTAATTTGGTTGTTTACTGTTAGAAGCCTTTATTAAATTAAGCATTGGAGTGTCTCCGATTGATCCAACACTGATCTCTAACAGTTTGCTCATTTGTAGAAGGATCAATCACCTTTTGTTCGTGTTCCCATTCAACTCAAAACTTCTTATTGATATCTATCAAATACATGATATGTTCTTCCCAACAAGAAGATTTAAAAAAAGGACTTGCCATAGTACTGACAAAAAAAATTTGGTACCATATCTCCAAATCTTACTTCATTAATAGGTTTCTTTACAATTTTGAACAAAAGAAATTATCACTTTTATGGGTGTTTTTACCACTGTTATGGTAACTATTTTTATCACTTTTTCCAGGACAAAAAAAAATTCCATTTCTCAATTTTGGTGAGTTTTTTTACTACTCTTGCGATAACTATTTTTATAGCTTTTCTTAGTACTACAACAGCAGTGAAAATACTCACAACAGTCATAAATCACCCACAAAAGTAGTAAATGTCAGTACGTTACTAAAATTGTATTTTTCCATATAATAGGCAAATCATAAAAATAATAGTATAAGTATTATATGAATGAATTCAATTTTACGAATAAACTCAAAACTTCATCACCCCTATTCAGTTTTGCCTACTGGTTTGTCATTTTAATTGTTCCTGCACAAACATTCTAGAAGGTTTGTGTCGACCTTCCAGAAGGTTTTGCCCAAATTGCCCTGACAACCTGCAAATCAAGCTTTGTCATTTAGGGGTCTCACTTACACTTCTCCCACTTGTCCCCTGACATCCCTTACCCATCTACAAGCATCCCATCACTCATGCTTGGACTTTGATGGCTTGGGCATTTATAAGGAGGAGAGAGAAGGGAAAAAGCTGGGAGATGTAGGCTAGGCTTGTCCTATCCTGCCCAATGTCATCAAGTTAGCCCCTTTTTGATTGAAAGCCTGTCTCAGACCTATAGAACTCTCTATGGATGAAAATGTATGTGGCATTATGTTTTATTCAGTTTGTATTGCATTGTAGAGAGAGGATCTCTAGGTAGAAGACTTAGTTAAAGAGAGAAAGCTTAGATATTTACATTTCTTCTATCCATTTCACTTGTAATCTTTCTAAAGACTCTTGTAAGCTTCATTTAATATCTTTAATGTCACTTATTACAAGTGTTTTGCAAGCTTAGTTCTACATTTTGGATTTCACCATTATTGCAGAAAGGTTTTTTCATTTTAAGTTTTAAAATGGGTATTGAATATTTTTATTTTTAGTTTAAGTTTCCTTGCATTAAAATCTTCATTTCTTTTCAATGTCTCTATATTACATTTATGTTCTTGATTTAGTCATGAGTAAATAAACTTTAAGTTGAAAAATCCAAGGGAGAACTCCTCTAGGGTATGCTATTTTAGCTCATTTTTAAGTAAAACACGACATTCAAAAATCTCCCTGCACTTGGGAAGCACTTTTGTTGACACAATTCCACCCATCCGTTTTCCAATTTCTTGCATTGAACCTGAGTGAGAGTGACACTCACCCACACACATAAGCTATACATACATTGGGGGTTCATGTTTGAAGATTAGGAACACAACAAAAATAATCAAGCACATGACCTGAGTTACTAAGCTCAACCTTAGGTATTTTTGTGGTACCATCAATTGCCCCCTAGTCCCTGGTCAGGCAAAGTTGTATGAGATGGGACTGAGCTCTGCCTAGGGTGAGTGAGGTTATTTTGGATTGACCTTGAGATGCGCATGATTGGAAATGTTTTGACATTTATCGTAAACTCGTTTCTCAGGCACGCCCCTTTCCTTAAGCCTCCACGTGTGCGACCGTATACTTAGCCTTAAATACATCAACGGATAACAGCCTCTTTCATTATTTTGAACACTTTTCATCTTCTCTCTCTTCATATTCTTCTTTCTTTCCTTCTTCTATTGCTCTCAACGTCCCCAATATCATAAAGATCCAGGGTTTATCAGAAAAAAATTCCCTATCCCACTCTACATCCCTTGTTCTGCTCCTTCTTCTTCTCTTTTAAGCTTCCTTTCATTCTAGATCCCTCAAGTTCGAGGTGGTTGTTTAATTTGTGGACCTTTCCCTTTTGTTACTTTAGGCACCGAGGTCATTCCTTGTCATTTCTTCCCCTTTTCTTGGACTTTATTCTACTTCCAGAGTCTTTCTCTTTGGTCATTGGTGTCTCGACCCTTAGGCTCTTAGGGATTGTTTCACTCGTGTTCCCCCCTTTATAGTTATTTCAATCTTCCTTTATCATGTCCAGCCATGTCTTTTTCTTTTGAATCCACTGTTTTGTCTGTCTCTCTTGCCATGGGTGACATGTCTCCTGAACTGGAAGAGGATGACTTGGGGGATATAAGCGATGAAATAGATAACTTCCTTGGGGTTTATGGCAAAGAGAGGGCACAGGTGCCTTGGTCTTTACCAGGGTCTTCCTCGAGTTCTAAGCAATCGCGAAATGGAAAGGCTAAAAAGGGTAGAGCTAGGCCCTCAAGTAGTGTCGATAGCTCCGAGCCTACTACTCTCACTACAGACCTAATAGGTCATACTAAGGGCATACGCTATTGGTGCCATTCTATATATATTAGGCATGACTCT
Source organism: Ilex asprella (assembly GCA_023539305.1). Taxonomy (NCBI): domain Eukaryota; kingdom Viridiplantae; phylum Streptophyta; class Magnoliopsida; order Aquifoliales; family Aquifoliaceae; genus Ilex; species Ilex asprella. The sequence continues at coordinate 23,411,124 of CM042189.1, read as the reverse complement.
GAGGTCCCTAGGAAGAGTTGTTTCTTCGTCGTCTCTCTAGAAAATGGTCTTAGGTTCCCCATACACCTTTTTATCTAATATGTTCTATAGCATTTCAATGTCTACCTTGCTCAGATCTCCCCCAACTTTTGGGGTGTCTTGGTAGGCCTTCTATTTTTTTCCAGAAAAAGGAGCTCGATACCCCTTCGGTTCCTTTGCTTAAGAAATACATTAACGTCAAGTTCCCCTATGATGGTTTTCTATACATCTCCAAATGGGTGAAGACCCCAGTCTTGATTACTGATATGCCAAGCTCTCACAAACACTGGAAGAAACTGTTCTTCTTTGTTTCAGGGAATGAGTGGGAGTTTGACCTGAATAATGCCACTGACACCCTTCATGTTCCTCGTTCTTGGTCAAGTCCTAACAACCTTGGTGAGTCTTTGTTTAGAGGAGGTTTAACTTGGATCATTTTGTTTTCGTATTTTTCTTGCTAACCTTATCTCTTTGGATTGTATCAGGTATTCATCCCGAGCTTAGAGCTGAAGATAGGCTTGTGATTAGCACAAAATATTGCATATCATGTATCTCTTTGCACCTTTTTATACTTGCTTTTGTGGTGAAAATTGGAGAAAAATGTATTTAATCTAACAATTAATGGAGTTTTGTGTGATTGTAGGTAATGAGTGGGTAATGGTGTGTGTTAAGCTTCCATTATAATACTTAAAGACAACGGAGAAGAATGAGAGGCTTAACTGGTTGCTCGAAAGGTTAGGAAACCAAAAAAATGTCAAATCAAGTGAAAACCTACAGATAGGTTTGGTCATAGTTCTACCGATAGGTTTTGTACACTAGAAATCTTCTACTGTTGCCCCTGCCAAAACCTAACAGTAGGTTTTGCTTACAGGAAAAAAACCTACTAGTAGGTTTTGTCATCGTTCTACCGGTAGGTTTTGTCAAGAAACACCTGAAGCCTGCAATTCATACTCCACCTACTTGGGTAGGCCACCTCTACTTCTCCCACTCATGCCCTAGCACATTCTACATGCAAGCATGCTCTCTTACATTCTACATGCAAGCATGCTCTCTTACATTCTACATGCAAGTATGCTCTCTTACACCTAAAACCTGACTTTGGAAGAAAAAGGCATGGAAGAGGAAGAAAGAGAAGAAGACTGGTTAGTGAAGGCCTAACTAGTGCGGGCATGCCCTGGGGTTGCTTCTGGCAGTACCCAAAGACCTTTCCACTTGTTAGAAGTCAATACACAGACCATAGAGGGACAATGGACGAAAATGGAAGCAATTCTTAAACCATTATTCAGCTACACAAGTTTTTAGAGAGAGAAAATCCCAAGGAAGAAGATGAAGTTCTAGAGATATAAAGTTAGGTTTTTGCATTTTCTTCTCCATTTCAGTTGTAGTAAGCTTTAAATCACTTATAATCTTTACTTCTTACACTTTAATCTCTTTTATTTCAAGTATATTTCAAGTTTAGTTATATATTCTTGTATCTACCATGTTTACATTTGGGTTTTCTTTCCAATATTTGTTGTTAGGTATGAAATGAATTCTCTTTTGTAGTTTAAATATTATTTCATCAATACAAGTTCAAGGCTTTAATTCATCTCTATTTCATCTTTAGTTAATCTCCATGTTGCTTTACACTATGCATGTTTTTGCTTTGAATATGGGTAGCTAAGCTCTTTGTTGGCTAATCTAAGGGGAACTTCCTCATGGGTATGCGCTCTCCTCCATTCTCCCTTGTAGTATAAAGTGTTTAGTTTGACTAGGTTAAGTGCAGACGTGGTTGTGAGCTCTTGATACACTATAGACTTGTCCAGGGTAAGCTTGAGCCTACATCTCACATTAGTCCCTCACTTCCTACAAATCAATCAAATACCTAGGCACCATTGGTTGAATGAATTAAGTTGATTTGGCATTCCCATTGAAATGACCTCTTCGGATTAGCCAACCTTGTTCTCATTACATTTTTATCAAAAACTCCACTCACCCAAACACACAACTACAAGATTTTACACTTTTTCATTTCTTTCCAAAATCACCTTCACCATAATTCAATCATCCTTCCCTGAGGAGATGAACTAGGAATACCCTTTCCAAGTAAAACATGAAAATTGCATGTCTCTCAATGCTTGGCAAGCACTTTTGCACACACACACACACATTTTCATCCACACACACGTTCTCCCCATTTCTAGCATCGAACCCGAGGAAGAATGACACTCACCTGCACACATAAGCCATATACATATTCAAGGATTCGTGTTTGGAGATTATGGTGAATGCAAAATAAGCATTTTTGGCACTGTTGCTAGGGAAAGCTAGCGTTGAATTAGAAGGTGATTTCGGAAAACGGAGGTAAGTCCCATGATTCTCATTACAGTCCAAGGTACGTTGCTCCTTGTATATATTTGTGGGGACTTATTAAAACTTTTTCTTTTCAATTTTAGTTATTGTTTTTGCATGTGGAGACAAGATGACAAAAATAAATTAGTGAGACGAGCCAAAGGACCAAACATGATCTTAGACCAAGACCCATCCAAGGATACCGGTGACAACTTCAGGGAATGTTCCAAGGAGTGGGGGAATGCAAAATCCTAGAATGCCAAAATCCCCAATGCATTTTCCCCCTCCTAGGAATGAGGGAAACGATATGTCGATTGATTCTCCAGCAAGGTTAATGAGGGATTATCTTTAATCAACCCAAATCACCACCCTTTTTTGCATACTTCTACTGGTCCAAGGTCATGCCTTCCTTGTTAAACCAGGAATGTTACAACTTCTTCCTCAATTCCGTGGAATTGAAAGAAAAAATTCTTATTTACACATTAAGGAATTTGAGAAAATTGTTGGAACATTTCTCACAAATCGTGTTATGGAAGACATAGCTTGCATAAAATTATTCTCCTTCTCCCTTAAAGACAAAGCCAAAACTTGGTTGAACTCATTAAAACCTCGATCGATAAGTTATTGAGCACAAATACTTTTCAAATTTTTAAACAATTTTTTTGGGTACCCAAGACCACTGCACTTAAGAAACAAATTCAAATTTTTTAGAGAAATCAAATGAGCAGTTTTACCAATGTTGGGATCGATAGAAGGAATTGCTACAATCCATTCCACGTCATGGATTTGAACCATGGCAATTGGTGAGTTTCTTCTACGATGGGATTCCACCGGTCCAGCGACAGTTCATAGACATAATGTGCAACGGAATTTTTTAAACAAGGATCTCGATGAGGCCCTAGAGTAATTCAATACATTGGCACAAAATGCTCAATCATGGAATATTACATATTCTACCAATGTACCAAGGTCCTCTCCGGGTAGTAGTCAACCAAGTGGGGGAAGGATGTATGATTTACGGGATCGAGAAGACTTGCTTGCCAAAATTACAAAATTATCTCAGAAAGTGGGGAGTCTAGAGGTGAATAGATGTCCTGAGGTATCTAACATTACCAAGACCGAGGAGTTTTGCTTTATTTGTAAGAGTGTTAAGTAGTCTATCTCGGAGTGCCCCAACATTCCTACACTTAAAGAGGTTTATCATGAGCAAGTCAATGCCTTCAGTCAAAATAGGCAATCATTCTGTCCACACTCTAACACATACAATCTGGGTTGGGATAATCACTCGAACTTTAGTTGAAAGAATGAGAATCTCATTCCTCACTGGTCTAGTCATATTCAACTCTCATCCCAACCAAGAAAAATCAATACCATGGTCAAGGTTCCTCGTCTAGCTCCCAATACCCCCAGTTTAATCCACAAGGGTTTTCAGAAAACCTAACTCCATAAGGGTTTGGCCAACAAGGACAACCTAACCCGCCCACCTACTAACCTCAAAATAAGATAAACTTGGAGGATGTTATCCATCAATTCGTCCAAAGTCAAAGTACCATCAACAATCAAATTCGTGCTGCTTTTAATGACATTCAGACTCAAATCACGAAATTGGCCACTGTCATAGGGTTGTCCCAACAAGAGAAAGGAAAATTTACCACTCAACCCCAAGAAAATCCAAGGGGTCAACACGTGATTGAATCATCCGAGTCCACCAAGAAGAGTTGTGAACCACACAAGGTGGTCACCACCCTTAGGAGTGGCAAATAAATTGACAAATCCATTTTGCCGAAAGTGTCACCAAAAACCACATTGGCAAAAGAGAAAGAGACTACAGGCAACTCCAAGGGGGTGAGACACATGAAAATGAAATTGTTTTTTATTTGAATGTGCGTGAATGTCCTATTCTAGCCTCTTTTCCCCAATGTTTGAAGTCACTGGCTAAGATGGCTAATTAATCTGACATTATTGAAATGTTTAAGCAAGTGAAGATAAACATTCTACTCCTCGATGTCATCAAGCAAATCACATCATGTGCAAATATTTTAAAGGACTTGTGCACAGTGAAAAGGAAATTGAATGTGCATAAGAAGTCATTTCTCAAAGAGCAAGTGAGCTCCGTTTTGAGGATCAACACACCTCCCAAATTAAAGGACCCTCGCTACCCTACCATTGCCATCACCATAGGAAATTTTCGGGTGTAGCAAGCACTTCTAGACTTGGGAGTGAGTGTCAACCTCCTACCCTACACAGTGCACCAATAATTACAACGTAAAGAATTGAAGCCAACTCCATTCACTCTTCAGTTGGCGGACCGAAGCGTTAGAACACCAAGGAGAATAGTTGAGGATGTCTTAGTTTAAGTAGACAAATTCTTTTTTTTTTTGATTTTATTGTGCTTGATACTCATCCGGTTACTAATCCTAGTTCTTAAATTCCTATCATTCTAGGTAGGACTTTCCTTGCTACATCTAATGTTGTGATTAATTGCAGGAACTATAAGCAAATAAACATACTATGAGCTCTTCAGCTCATATACACTCGGTGAGCTCTCCAGCTCGTGGACACCCAACCACCATAAAGCTTTTGGCAAGAAGATTTGTCTAATGAAGCTTGCATTCGAGAATATGACAATGGACCTTAATGTATTCAACTTGTGTAAGCAAATGAGGGACAATGAGGAAGTGCATGAAATCAATCAGATTGACACTTTGGTGGGAAAACATATAGAGCTAATGTGAAATTCAAACTTGGAGGAGGAAGAATGTGTAGATGTGAGGAACCAGAAACTGTACAAGTGATAGAAAATTGGGCCTCGACATTTGAGAAGATTCCACAACAAGATAAAAAAAAATCAATCAACCGTACAAACACCTAACTTGGAGTTGAAGCCACTACCTTCTAAACTCAAGTATGCATTTCTCGGGGAGCACAAGACCTTCGAGATGGTGATAAGTTCCTCTTTGGATCGAAGCAAGGAGATAATCTATTAAAAGTGTTGAGGAGGCACAAAGGAGCACTTGGTTGGATGATTGCCGATATCAAGGGGATAAGCCCCTCATTTACACACATTGAATCTATTTATAGGAAGACTTCAAACTGTCCCGACAATCATAAAGAAGGATAAATCCTATCATGAAGGATGTGGTAAGGGATGAGGTGCTCACACTACTTGATGTGGGCATCATCTTTCTAATTGCGGGCAATAAAAGGGTTAGTCACACTCAATTAGTGCCAAAGAAGTTAGGGGTCACCATGATAGCAAATGAAGATAATGAGTTGATTCCAACGAGAGTATTCACCGGATGGAGAGTTTATATCGACTATCGAAAACTCAACTCTTGTATAAGAAAAGACCATTTTCCTTTGTATTCCTCGACCAGGTATTGGAGAGAGTAATTGGACACTTTTTTTATTGTTTCTTGGATGGATACTCTGGCTAAAACCAAATCGAGATTGCTTTGGAGGACCAAGAGAAGACAACATTCACATGCCATTTGGGCACCTTTGCTTATTGCCAAATACCATTCGGGGTTGTGTAATGCCCCGAAAGATTTTCAAAGATATATTATGAAAATCTTTAGCAAAATGGTGGAGAAAAAGTATCTGGACTAGAACTTCAACTTTGACCCTCTTCTTAACAAGGAGAAGGGAAAGTCAACTGTTGAGAAGGAGTCGAATGTCTTAGCCTTTATTGACATTCTTGTTGATGTTCCTATAGAGGTTCTAATTTCTCGTGATGTTTCCATTGACCTTGAGTCTCAAACTCCTAGGATGACTCTGTCACCAACTGAAGTTGAAGCTCCTGTTGATATTCCTACAGAGGTCTCAGTTTTTAGTGATGTTCCTGCAAACCTTAAGGCTTAGACTCCTGGGATGACTCTACTACCAATTGAAGTTGAAGCTATTACTCCTAATCTTCCTAAAGAAACTTCTAAAGCTCCTGCTTCTTCTACTGAGGTGCCTAAGTCGCCTAAAACCCCTTTTGACCCTGTTGTAGGGATTTAGGTTTTTTGCTTCTTGTAAAGATATTTTTACTTTTTTTTTACTTTAAGAGACTTTGTACTTTGCTTCCTTTGAGAAATGAAAATATTCTTTTGAATTTGCTTTGCACTTTGTTTCTATTCGTTCCCCTATACCCCTTTCTTCAATAAGAACTCTGTTCTTCTGAAAGTGAATCTAAATTTTTCCAAGTATGAGGTCAATTTTTAACCTTAGCATTTATGAGTTGAGGAGCTCACCACTGGACTATGAGCTGAATAGCTCATCATTCATTTATGAGCTAAAAAAGCTTATCATTTGTTCATGACCTGAAGAGCTCATCCTTGGCTTATGAGCTTCTTCTTACTCTACTCAATTGCTACTTCTGAGCTGCATGAGCTCTATTTTTTATAAGCTTTGCTCGACTGTTCTGTTCATTTGGTGTCATGCATTTTCGAACCAAGATGTATGAATCTAGGTGAAAAGCGATAAACGGATTGTATTGTTATTTGTGTCCACCTAAATTTTTTAAAAAGCCATTTCCCTTAATCATTGACATGATTATGGAAGTGTAATGGTCGTCACTTCGCGTTCACGTGTTATCCATTTTTGTAAATCTTGGGATTCCTTATTTTTTTTGCATAAAGCTTGGGATTTCTTATGTTTCGTAATTTTCCTTATAACATTCCTTACTTTTTGTTTTCCTTCTTGCTTCATAGTTTTCTCTCCTACTCCACTATTCAAACAACGAACCCAGGCCATGATGGACGTGCCCTGGTACTCTATATTTTTGTTCTCTTCCATGCTTATAGCTTCAAAAGTTGAGGATGTTAGGAAACATTACCTACTTCCTTATGCCTTGACCATCCGAGTCCTAACCCTTGATGAGCCTTGCAACCTTCTCTAAGTCCCAATACTTTGTTTCTTCAAATGTGCTTTTGAGATGAGTCTTTGTTTGCCCCATCCATCACTTGTTCTCATAAGTTTTTTTATTTTTTGGTGTCTTTAAGGAAACACTGATTTCCCATTGTTGCCAAATTCCTCTACTTTTATGATCTTCTTTTTGACATGCCCCCTGCTTTAGTCACTTCACATAGAGGCTCCACTTCGACTCTTTGCTGGTCCTCGATGTCCCTAGCTCTCCAAAAGGGTGGACTTAGCATTTTTTTCTTTATTTTTGGGGACTCTTGGGAGTCCACTGAGGCACGATTTGAGTGTACTCGGGTCCCTCGCTCTTGGGGGAATTCTTTTGACAAAGGTAAAGGATCAAGAGTTTTACTCCTCTCTGCAGTTTATAAACATTATGATGAGTCTTAATTGTGTTTATGCTGCGCAGGTGCTCCCAGTCTGACCCCTGACGATATGGTGAGAGCCAGCTGAGTGACTCTTGCTGAAGTAGTCCCTTTCTCGTCGTTAGTCACTTCCTAGAACCTTTTCTAGTTCAGGACTTTGTTGCCGTTCTGGATGCTATCTCATGCCCTCTTTCTCCTATTTATTGATGTAAACTCTTCTCCCGCTGTATCACAACAATCCTCGGGTTCCTCCTCTAGTGAGATCAGTTTTACAGCTACAGAGTTAAAACTTTAAAAAAATAGCTCTTTGAGGTGGAAAAGGAACGGGACGAGCTGAAGGCTAAGAATGCTCGTATGTGGGTTGTGAATATTCAGTTGGAGGAGGTGATATCTGAGTTGAATCGGGGACATGGGGCTAAGAAATTTTTCCTTTTTTTTCTTTTTGTAACCTTGTCATACTTATGAATATAAAATTTGTTAGATGCCTTGCTTATTTTCTTGTTATTTTATTCTATTAGTTGTACTACTTAGATTGAAAAACCCAATTGATGTAGCGAGCTGAGTCAGCTACTCCTCTGACTTCGAGGAGAATTATGTTCTAAGTGAGTCTGAATTTTGCTAAGTATGACGCTTGTCATCAGCCTACAAAACAAAGCTGCTTGTCAAAAGCTTTGTGGTGGTTGGGTGTCCACGAGCTAGAGAGCTCACCTAGTGTATATGAGCTGAAGAGCTTATAGTTTGTTTATGAGCTAAAAAGCTCAACTGTTATTTATGAGAAGAAGAGCTCATTGTTTATTTATAAGCTAATGTGCCCATGAGTTGAAGAGCTCATCTTTTGTTTATGAGCTTAAGAGCTCGTCTTTTGTTTATGAGTTGAAAAGCTCATCATTTTTTTTATGAGCTGAAGAGCTCGTTTTTTGTTTATAAGATAAGGAGCTCATCATTTGTTTATGAGCTGAAAAAGATCATCATTTGTTTATGAGCCATAGAGTTCATCATTTGTTTATGAGCTGAAGAGCTTGTATTTTCTTTATGAGTTGAAGAGCTCGTATTTTCTTTATGAGTTGAAGAGCTCGTCTTTTGTTTATGAGCTAAATAGCTCATCGTTTATTTATGAGCTGAATAGCCTATCTTTTGTTTATGAGCTGGAGAGCCATCTTTTGTTTATGAACTGGAGAGCTCATCATTTGCTTTAAGCTAGCAAATAAATGTTTATTGTTCTAAAAATTTGTCATTTTATTGATGATAAACTTTTACAAGTGTTCAGACTATTGAAAAAACCTCTTAAAATGGTTAGCATTCTAGGAATAAGGTAAGATCTTTCCTTCCTCTATCTGCATCTTGTAATTCCCAGGTCTCATTATCTTTAAGACGATTTATGGGCCTTCCCAGTTGGGCCCTAACTTTCCATAAAAATGATCATTTCCTACAAGGAAGAGTTTTTTAAGGACCAGATCTCCGACTTTGAAGCTTATGTGCCTAACCTTACTGTTGCAATATTGAGTTGTCTTTCTCTGATAACTTATAATGTGTTCCAAGGCTCTATCCCTCTTCTTATCTAAGAGGTCAAGGTTGAGCAGATGTGATTTATCATTATGCTCGGGTTCAGAGAGCCTTATCCTCAGGGATAGGATGCCTATTTCCAAATGAACTACTGTCGTAGTTTTGAATACCAAGGCAAATGATATTTCTTGAGTTGTTAACTTGGTTGTAGTTCTATAAGCTCATAATACCTCTTGAATGTCTGTCACCCATCCTCCCTTTAAGGCTTGAGTATGGTTTTCAGAGCTATCTTTATAGTTCAGATAGTTACTTAAGACTGCCCATTAGACTGAGGATGAGCTGGAGCTAAGAAGTGATTCCTTATGCCCCAATCGGCACAAATTTTTTTGAATTTGGGGTTGTCAATCTGCTTCCCATTGTTTGAGACGATTTTCCTAGATATCCCAAACCTACAGATTATAGATTTCCCGGTGAAGTTTTGAATCTTCTGCTTTGTAATTGATGCCAAGAGCTCATTTCAGCCCATTTGATGAAATAATCCACTCCAACGATGGTGAATTTGCATTGTCTAGTACTAGTGAGAAGAGGTCCAAGTATGTTCAATCCCCACTGTTGGAATGGCTAGGGGTTTATTATTGGGGTGAGGAGCTCTGGTGGACAGTGAGGGATGTTGGCATACAATTGGCAGGTCTTGCACTTTCTGACCAACTCAGTTGCGTCTTTGAGCAGTGTAGGCCAGAAGTAGCCTTGCCTCAGTGTTTTACCTACTAGATCTCGAGATCTGATTTGATTGTCGCATATGTATTCATAGATTTCTTTCAGAATCTAGTTAGTTTCTTTAACTCCTATACACCTCAGAAGAGGTGCTGAGAAGCCACGTTTGTATAAGTTCCCCTAAAGGAGGTGAACCTAGATGATCTGAATCTAAGCTTTATTACTTCTTTTGTGTCTGTCGATAAAGCTCCATTCTGGAAATACTCATCCTCGAATTTCACTGATGGCTCAACAAGTTGCTCAATTGGAATCAGTTTATCTAGGTTTTCTTGAGAGGCTGTGGCTAGTCTTGCTAAAGCGTCGGCTTGGGAGTTTTTAATTCTGAGAAAATGTACTACTTTAACTTGTACAAATTTCTTCATTAATTCTTGTACATTCCTTAGGTAGAGAATCATTCTCTCTTCCTTAGCTTCATACGTCTCCTTAATCTGTTTTACCACTAGCTGAAAGTCACTGTAGATCAAGAGTTGTTTTGCCTCCATAGAATATGCCATATTGAGCCCGACAATGACAGATTCGTACTCATCCTCATTGTTTAATGCCTTAAACCTAAACTTGAGGGCGTATTCAAAATCTATTCAATTAAGGGAGGTCAGGATCAACCCAGCATCGCTACCTTGGACATTGGCAACTATGTTTACTGAGAGCTTCCACACTGGGAGTTCGAATACCAGCTGCTTGCCTCCACGGATGCTTCTAGACCTTTTGTGAAATCTGCAATAAAGTCCACCAGTATTTGTCCCTTGATTGTTGCCTTGGGTGTGTACTTGATGTCGAACTCCCTAAGCTTTATTGCCTATTTGACCAACCATCCTGATGACCCTAGTTTGTTCAACACCTGCTTCATTGGTTGGTCAGTAGAGACCTCAATCGTATGAGCCTCGAAGTAAGGTCTGAGCCTTCTAGCTACAATTATCAGAGCTAAGACTAGCTTTTCTGGGTTGACCTTCATTTGATACTTCTTGAGGATCTGGAAAGTTTCTTCGAGGTGTTTAATATGAAGCTCAACTTTCACTGATTTTACCAGCATGTCATCAATGTATACCTCTATCATCTTCCCAATCTATTTCTAGAACATTTGACTCACCAGACGTTGATAAATGGCTCCAGCGTTCTTCAGCCCAAATGGCATGACCTGGTAGTAGTAAATTCCTTGCTCAGTCATGAAGGACGTCTTTTCTTGGTCGTTGGGATCTATCCTGATCTTGCCCTTGTTGTGGCATCCACAATCAGATAAATTCTGGGAAGTGGGAAGTTGTCTTTGGGGTAGGCGCGATTTAGGTCAGTGAAATCTATACAGAGTCTCCACTTATCGTTGGCCTTCTTTACGCGGACACACATTAGCCAATCAGTTCTGATAATTTATCTCCCTGATGGCCTTGGCATGGAAGAGCTTGGAGACCTCCTCGTTTATTACTTTATGGCATTCTGGGGGAAAACTCCTTTGTTTCTATTTGATGGGCTTGAAGGTTGGGTTCATGCTGAGCTTATGCGGGATGACCGAGGGGTCTATGTCATGCATATCCTCTTATTTCCATGCAAACACCTCCATATTCTTTCTGAGGAATTGAATAATGAGGTCATTGACCTCTTTGTGCAACTTCAATCCCATATATACCATGTGTCCTGATTCCTCGTCAAGTTGGATCGGTTCTAACTCTTTTGAAGGTGTGGGTCTCGTTTCTAGCTCGTCTCTCATGTTAAGCTCATCTAGGTGGATAGTCTCAACTTCCTTCTTCTCATTATGTAGCACTCTTATGCCACACCCTTATATCCTCGGACCAACCTAATGCCATTCTCGATGGAAAATTTCACTATAAGGTGGTAGGCAGAAGGTATGACCCTCATGACAATAAGGAAAGGCCTCTCCAGCAGAACGTTGTATGCTAAGGGGCATTAACCACCAAGAATCTTATTGTGGTGGTGGATTGGCAATGTGGGTTTCCCATGTTGAGGATAAGTTAGGTAGATCCTAGGGGCAGCATCTTCTCTCTTGAGAATCCCAGTAGGTGTGTCCTTACTAGTTCGAGCTTGTCTCTGCCTATCCATCTGGTCAAAAACAGATACGAAGATGATGTCGGTAAAGCTCTCATTATCGATTAGAACTCAGTGGATCGTTATATTGGTGATAATTATCGTTACCACCAAGGGATCATCATGGGGATGCTGGAAGCCTTCCAGATCGATATCTGAGAATTTTATGTCCATTTTCAACCGAGGTGCTATGGACTTTGCGTATGTGGCCTTTCCTGGCTGAGCTAGATTTTCCACCTCCAGCAAATCCTCTTGATATTACTTGAATTTCTCCTAGAGGCTGTTGGTGCTATTCGAGAACCTACTACTGAGGTGATGGAGGTATGTGAGCTTGGTTCCCATTATCATGCACAATTGTCCTTTTTGGATTAAGAACTCGATTTCCTTCTTCAGCTGGATACAATCATCTATCAGGTGGCATGGTGTTTGTGATATTTACAGTATTTTGTTGCATTCCGTTTTACGGGATCTGCTTTCATTCGAGGTGGTCATCTCAAGAACTTCTTGTTTTGCACCTCGTAGAGGACACGTTGTCACAATGATAGGAATGAATTGCTGAGGTGTGAACCTTGGCTATAATCTCTTGTGGATGTGGACCTAGATGGACTTTGATGTCTCCTCTCCTTTTTGGAGAGCAATCTCTGTCTCTCCGTGGAGATTTGCCTCGACTTCTCTCCTTTCTAGGACTTCAGTCTTTTTCCTTCTCATTCTCTTTATGCGTGGATGAGCTTCTTTCCTTGGAAAGGAGCGTTTCCTCCCCGTTGATGTACTTTTCTACCTTGGCAAGGATTTTTGCCATACTAGGTTGTGGGTTTTTGGACATGAACATTAGGTCATTTGATTGGACTCCTCCCCTAGCAGTGAAGGTAGTGATGGAAAATTTCTCATTAGGGACATCTAATTTCAGAGATTCTGAGTTGAACCTCTGAACATAGCTTCACAGGTTCTCATTGGGTCCCTATTTCACGTTCAACAGGTGGTAGCTTGGATTTCGATAAGTTGAAGCTCCTATAAAGTGCGAGACAAAAGAGATGGAGAGCTCTCTGAAGGATGAGATGCATGTCGAGGTCAACTTGTTGAACCATACTAAGGCTGAACCCTTTAGAGTGATGGCGAAGGCTCGACATCGTACTAGGTTTTGGTACCCATGTAGCTCCATTTGATTTTTGTAGGTGTTGAGGTGATCCATGAGATCTTTCATCCCATCAAAGGCTTAAATCTGGGGCATCCTGAATTTTGGTGGAAGTGGGAAGTGTAGCACCTATGCAGTAAATGGAGACTCAGTCCGCTAAACTAAGGCATCCATGGTTACTAGAGCCTTACCTCTTATACTTCCCATGTGTTCCTTGAAGTATTGCTCCCAACATTGTTCCTTTCTTTCCTGTCGAAATGGGGGGAGTTCATTTTTTATGAATTCCCCTATTTTGGCTTAGCACTTCCTTGTAGTCCTTGTTTTTGGGGGCTCGATGGGCATTGCCCATAGTTTGGCTATGTTTGTCACCTTTAGTGACCTTCCTTAGAGGGTTGATGAGTTGATGTTCCTAGGTGGGAGATCATCCTGGGCTAGTTAGGCCTTCTGGAGACACTGAATGACATTCACTAGTTCTTTATTATGTTAGAGAAGACGTTAGTTAACTAGGAAAAGAACCTCGAGCTCTTTATTTGGAGAGGGATCCACCATGGGAGGATCAGTTTCAGCGGTGGGCAAAAAATCACGAAGATTTTTCTACTGTCTTCTATTGGTGACTTCCTGCTGGTTTTATAACTGTGGGGGATTCATTTGATTTCTACTCATGTTGCACCTAGAAACCATTAATTACTAAAGAAAATCAGTCTATTTGTAACATGAACAATCGTTCCTACAGACGACGTCAACTAATGATGTTCTTAACACGCTTAAGCAATGATGTGAGTATAAGGTACATTGAATAGTTAGATGTAGTTCAGTCTGAGCTCGACGGCTCTAAGGAATAGGATTTGGACATAGGTAGGTGATTACACCGATCGTTTATAGTGGTTCATCAACTCGACAGCTCAGCTAATCCACTCTCAAGAGAGTCTTTTGCTCCAGAATATATTGAGTACTGAAAAATTTACAGAGAAATATTTTTGGTGAGGTTACAATGGCTTGTTGTCATTTTTGAGGGTTTTGTCCCTAGTTATAGTTATCCTTGGACCTTAGCTTGATTTGAGGCAAGATCATTGCCTCTGCCTCATAACGATCGCCTTCATTGCGCAACGGTTGTAGTGGATGTTAGGATGGTTACGAGACTTGCACCCGCTGAGCAATTGTTGCTACAAAAGGCAGTAATTGGTGGGATCTAGTAGTGTCATTTGCACAACCTTCCCTGAGATATGAATATAGTGAGTTGAGGTCTAAGGTCGAGGCCTGCAAATAATATAAAAAGGCTGAACTACCGACCTGAATGACATGACCTAAGTTATCAAGCTCAACCTTAGGTATTTTTGTGGTATCATCAAATAGTAATTTTTATGTATAAAAAATAGTAAAAATAGTTATTTCAAAAATGACAAAAATATCTATAAAAATGAAAATTTATCCATAAAAGTGTTAACTTAGCCGTGAAAATAATAAAATTTTTTGTTATAAAAATATCTATAAAAATTATATACATACTAACAAAAATAATGAAAATTCGAGGTATTATACCAAAATATTTCTTTGTTACGTCTCATAAGAGTATCTCCAATAGATACTTCAAATGGCCAAAATAGGTAAATTTTAGCTAACCAAAATCAAAAACAGTACTCCAACAAATTATCTTTATATACTGTAAAATAAATTTTTGCTACAGTGATGCTGTAAATATAGAACTTCACTGTAGCAATATATAAAACTTTTTTATAATATTTTCTCTCTCTTCCTTTCCTTTTCTTTCATTCTCTCTTTTTCTCCATTTCACTTTTCCCAAAAAAAAAATACAAAATTCATGAGAATTAATATTTAAAAAAAGTGGTTAAAAATATAAAAAATTTGTTAAAGTGTGCATTAAAAAAATGATTAATTAAAATAAAAAATATTTTTTTTGAGTAGTGAAAATATATTTTATTGTTGGAGAGTCTCTAATACAAGGCGGCAAAAGGCCAACGAGAAAGTCAATATCTTAATTATGTAAACCTTTAAGCACAATTTTTCTCAAATATGGATAAAGTAAGGGCTCTCTGGATATTACACTTTTTCAGGACCCACGAGTGGAGTAAATATTGAATACAACGGTGATACCATGTTATAATTGATGACATGATATTACCAACTAATAATAAAACTGTAAATGAGAAATGTGAACTCCACTTAGACTTACATGCAAAAAGGTGGGAAGTTATTTGCTTATACGACAGGGTAGTTAATAATTTTTATGGAGTATATGTATTTATTTGTTTTAATATTATTAGTTAGTAATATCACATCACCTTGCCACGTGGTATTACCGTTGTAATGAATATTTGTTTCATCGCGTGACATGCTGTCTCATCCAGCTCCAGAAGCCACGTGTCACTTTCGCTAAAGAATATGCAAGTCCTCAATGGCCGTCCACCACGTTCTTATCTTTTTTTTTCGTGCTCTTCGATCTAACCTCCACGTCATCTCAGATCCACAAGATACACATCTACGTTCCTTATTAATCTCATTATCAGATACTTGTTCGACCTTTAATGCTCGATCCGTCCTTAAATATCCCTATACCGTCCTATTTCTCCCTTACTTGTCTGTCGCCGGTGTTACCAACTACGCTGTTCTGTTAACGTACAAGGGCTCGTAAAAATACGCCATGGGCTTGCTTGATCAGCTTTGGGACGAAACTGTCGCTGGACCCCGGCCAGATACCGGCCTTGGAAAGCTCAGAAAACACTCCACTTTTAGCTTCCGATCGAGCCCCGGCGAGGGTATGACTTAGTTACTATCTTATGCCGGAGGCACTCTGATCATTTTCATAACCTCTCAGAGTGGATCTGACTCGTTACTGAAATTTCTCAGCAGTCCGTATGTAATCATTTAGGTTCAATTCATAAGTGGTATATAATCAATCAATCTCAAGAACGGAACTTTAACTTTTAATAATTAGCACAGGCATGCTTTTCGTATGCGGTTTCAAATGGATAAATTGTGGAAAAGAGGTTATCACGACAGAAAGGAAGTTTTAAATATAAATCATTTTCGAAAGTTTTGATTTGTATGAACTTCTTGAGGCTAGGGATTTTATTATTAGTAAATTGAATCTCAATTTAGTTTTGAATTGTTTGCTCGGTTTGTGAGCAGATTCCGACGTTGGAAAACCAAGATCCTATAGTGATGATTCGATGGAGGATGCGATAAGTGTGACTCGGAGTATCATGATCGTCAAGCCTCGAAGGAACCAAAATGAATTGCCGCCGGTTTCTCCAGCCGGGTCGACATCTCCAGTATCTGCTTTCGCCGGTGAGCTTGCATGCTTTCTTTTCTTTTGGTGGGACGTTAATGGGGTGTGGCCATTAATATCAGGGATTATAACCTAAATGCATTTTAAAGTGCGACATCTTATTAGTAGACAGTTATATTTTATTAACATAATGACATGACATAATTATTTTAAACAACATTTTTATCAAATTAAGTGAATAATACTGAGTCTAAAAAGATTCTCTGAAATAGTAAGGAGGGTAGTGTAATCATTTCAAGATGTCATTTTCTGAGCGGATAATGCAATGCAAATTATGCAAAACTTTAGCTGGAGGCAATTATCTTTGTTTGCTGGCTTAAAAAATGACATTGGATAGACTCTGTATGCACTTATTTTGCCACTAAAAAAAGCGTAAAAAACAGATATGTTCTTATCAACCAACGACTACTGTGTATGCTGAGGAAATAATGCCATGTTATTATATTCATAGAGAGTTTCTCCCGCTCCAGACTGAATTCAAGGAAGATATGATTAAAAATTCCGCCGGTTCTAGAGCTTACCTTTTTAGAGTGAGTTAGATTTGTTTTTAACGAGTTTTTTTTTTTTTTTTGTTGGACGGTAAGATCGAGTTTTGTTCAAGGGACCAAATTGTAATCGATTCCAAATGGGTTATGACAAGCTCGAATTTGACTAGGTCAATGCCAGTTTAAACAAACCGAGAAAGCTCAAATAAGAGCCCAATCGAAGTTGGATCAACCCATTAAAAAGGAAAGCGTCACGACGTCAATATCGAAAGCCCCAAGGCCAACGCCCAAAGTAGGAGGCATGGCAGCCCTTGGGCGCCTCCACTCTTTGCTCCTCTTGACTTTGGTACTTCAACACAAGCTCAGCCACTCCAACTCAAGGCTCAGGAACAAGATCAAGTCTAATTCAGTTCCGGACCCTCCTTCAACTAAATAGGAGCATGAGGGAGAGAATGTCAGTATGGAGATGTAAACTTACCATGCTAGTACTTACCAAAATAGTGGAAGATCTCTCACTCACGTCACCGTTTTACTCTAACTATATAATATACGTCCTCTCAACAATAAGGAGAGGCTTCTGAAACTTTTACACATTCCCTTATAAACACTATTATTTCTCTCTCCTAAAAGCACTGTAAAATCCTTGGAGTTACTCTCCTGACGATATCATTCATCAATAAAATACCTCCGACGATTGCCGCCGTTCCCGAAAATGGAGTAGGTCATCCGAGACCAAACCACTATAAATTTTTGTGTTGGTCCATTATTTATTCTTCTAATTTTTGATTGTCATTGATTGCTTGCTAATTATTCATTAATTACACTCGTTCATATATTTGACTGTTGATTTTGCACAAGACAAATTTGTGCATCATCAGTTTGGTACCGTCTGTGGGAACGAGTAGATTTCTTATTTTTTCAATCCATGACAATTACTACCAAGTCAATGTCTCAATAGCTAGGAGACAACAACTTGGCTCACCGGGAAGAGAGCCAACCTCGCCTCGTATCTTCAGAACTTGTTGCAACAGCGACTGGACAACAACAACAACTCCTCCAAACCATGCAAATGCTGGTGAAACAGAACCAACAGATTATCCAGTTGATGTTCATTCAAGGAGGCGCTGCCCCTCACCCAATAGGAGGAGCCTCAATCCTTCCAGCAGGGGAGGAATAATAACCTACACCTTCTGGGCGTCAGGCAGTTCCTCACCATGGGATCCCTCGCCAGAATGCCCCGAGGTCATAGGGTGCCCCTTGCCTAGTAGTCCCTCATCAGTACGCAGGAAACTCGCATGTACCTCCTCCACACGTACCTGTGAAGGAGAAAGAAGACTGCGAGAGCTAATATGGTGACCACGAAAGCCAGTACCACCATCCGATTGAAGATGTCCCTAACTAGTAAGACGAGAAGATTAGAGAGGTGTAAAACCAACTCAGTGATGCCCTAAATGCTATTAAGGTACAGACGCCTCAGACCGTGGATTATTTGGTAAGACGTACCGACACTCCTTTTGTTACTGATATAGTAAATTACCCTCTGTCCTCGAAGTTCAAGATGTCTACCATCGAAACCTTTGACGGTACCAAAGACCCCTCGATCACTTGGACACCTATAAGTCTCTCATGCAACTCCACAATGTGCCTGAGGAGATTATTTGTAGAGCCTTTCCTACCACTTTAAAGCGGTTTGCTCGCCAGTGATTCTCCAAGCTCAAGCCCTCAGCCATCCACTCTTTCGTAGAGTTGAGTAGGTCATTCGTCTCCCAATTCATTAGGGGACGTCGACATAAAAAATCAGTGACCCACCTACTTACCATCAAGCAGGACAGGGATAAAAAGCCTAATGGACTATGTTGCCCACTTCACCAGTTTTGAGAGGGATGTTGGTGGCCGTTGGATGAATCTATTTAAGGTCATTGAATGGTCTTAAGTGCAGTCTGTCATATTTTATATTATACGTTGTATCGAACAATAATAAAGTTTTTTCAACAAATTTAATTGTCATGTTAAGGTTAATCTCTCTTTGATAACATCCCATGCATGTAGGTAAAGTGGATTCAGTATATTTTTGCCAGTTTTCATGCGGTTTTTCACTAGACGTGGTAATAAATTCTCTGCTACAACTTATTACGGTGAGTTTCAATATTAAATTGTATCCAACCTATTAGAATTTAACCGAAACTCTTTAATTGTTATGAAAGAAAATTTATTACGTAATCAGAGAATCCTCAATATGAATCTTAATAAATCATAAATATGTTTATTAGTGATTTGATAGGAAACATATAGATTTGAAAAATGGTATTGGATTGTATTTTATCCTTATAAATAGGATTTAATATTATGTAATTAGTTATCAATTTTTCAGTAAATAATACTTTGACATAAGTTTTTGGTTCATTTATGTAGGTATAGGATATGAATGTGAGTAGGTTGTATCGAATTATATTATATATTTGTGTCATATTTTTATTATTGTTTATATTTGAATTCATATCTTCTAACAAGTATTATGTGTGTTAATTATCTGCTATACATAGCCAGTGGTGTTAAAGCTAGATTGATGTTCCTCTCAGAATAATCAAAGCTAGATTGATGATCCTCATAGAAAAATCAAAGCAAGTTGTTGACGCTTCAATGATCAAATTGGTGTTCATATTGTACAAAACTCAGCTCTCACTTTGTGTACGACATAGTGTAAATATTGATTTCGTCCTGCTTATATTAAGGACGTCATCTAAGAATTTTTTTAGTAAAGTATTTAGATCTGCAAGAAATAATTTAAAATTGGTATGAAACCAAATGGGAGACTAAGTTGTTTTTAGGTTGTTTGGATTTCAAGAATTACCACACATGTTGTGTTGAAGAGAGTTTTTTAGGGTTTTGGGCTATTGGAGTTGAAGTTACGTTATTCTAATTGTTTAGGAGCTATTGAACTGATATAAACTTAGTAATAATGAGGTGGTGTCCTGTGGGTTATGAGTCATTAGGCTTTACTTTTTGAATGTTGAAACATTGACTATTAAGACTTCCCAAGTATAGCTAAGTTGTGGTAGAAATGCACAAATGATGTAGACCAAGGTGCAGGTTCTTAAAAGACGGAGGATTTTGATGACTCAGAAAAGCAAAAAAATTGGTCGTTTAAAATCAAGAGCGCTAAGTTCGATATTTGGCATGAGCAAATCAAAAGAGCAAATTTAAAAATTTTGGTTCAAGGGACGTTATTGAAATGAGTAATGTTACGTGGGCTTAAAAATTAGACTGTAAAACTTGACTTGATAATCACAACCATTGAATAAATAGTGGATTCCAATAAATGCCGAGACGCACAGAGAAATCAATGGTTGTGATTATCAAGTCTAGTTTTTAAATTCATGTAGCTTCATTCCAAAGCAAATTGACTCAAATTCTCTAATTGTTAGGAATGAGAGTTTATTCGGTAATCAATGTGAGAATCTTGAATGGAATAGGAAACGTATTAGAAGAGTTTAATAAAGTATGAATAGATTTATTACTGACTAGATAGGAAATAGATATTTGGCAGGATCCAAATTATATTGGGTTATAGTATTTTATTCCTATACATATGGTTGAGTATAATGTAGTTGTGGGTTCGAGGACTGGTAGAGAGAGAGAGAGTATAATGTAATTAGTTATCAGATAACTAATTTTCCAGTAAATACATCGATATGTTTTTGATCCGTATATATTGGTACAGTGTACCAAAATGAGTAAAGTTATCATTTCAAAGATTCTTATATTAAGGAGACTACCGCTTTCTGTTACTTTCGTTTGACTATATCCCCTTAAGAAGCCCAACCCTAAAGAAGTGAAAGGCAGAGGGTTGGATGGAAAGAGTCGGGGCTTTGTTCCCGCCTTAGAAGAAGAAGAAAAAGAATAGACTAGAGACCCTATTCAATAAAGGGGAGATCCCTGCTTGGCATTGGCATTGGCATAAGAGGGCATTCTTAGAGACTATCATCACATGGAAAAAGCTTTCATAAAGTAGTGCAATTGTAGAAATTCTCCCGGTCCAGAGGAAAGGGCAAAAGCTCAAGAGAGAAAATAATGAATAGGATAAGGGTCTTCTACATAGGTTGATTCTTGCACCTTTTAAATCTAGTCATCGAGACTGTACGTTGTATCAAATCCCGTTTTATCTTTATCATATTTTTATTGTTTTCTTATCTTTGAATTCTTATCTTCTAATAAGTATTATTTGTGTTAATTATATGCTGTGCAAAACCAAACACAATAAAAGTGTATTTTTTCAACAAATTTAGCTTAACAAATTTAGATGTCTTATTGAGGTTTATCCCTTTGATAACATCCCATGCATGTAGGCGAAATAGATTCAGTATATTTTTGCATGTGTTCATGCGGTGTTGCTAAATTATGCTGATATATCTCGATAGCATTCTTGTATGCCTTGTCATATACGTGTGTCGTTTAGTTTCGGAAGATGATTATAATTCCCGCCTAAGAAGAGCAATACTTATGGATGACATTCAGGTTCAAGTCGGAAGGAATCGTTTCGGTTTCGACGGAGGTCTACATCGGATGCTTATGAGAACGCGGTCAGGGTTGAACACAAGCTCCCTCCTCCTCCTAACAACCTGTGAGATGTGACTCTTTTTCCATATCAGCGTTCAAATCTGTAGTCGTGTATTCTACGTTGAGAATGTGTGTTTAAGTGTTTTTAGCTGTGTAAATATGGCTTGTGCTCTGTCTGTGATAACTGCTGCATTCGGTATACAAAGGTTGTCTCTTTTACCCTGTGCATTTTTGTTAGTCAAATTTAAGTGGAACTCTCTCTCTCTCTCTCTCTATATATATATATATGTATATATGTATATGTAGATCGATGTGTGTGTCTCGGAAGAATGCGTACTTATATTTTTTATTATTAGTGTTTGCTAAAGTGAAAACAAGTAAATAATTAGCTCCAGATCCAAACAAAAAAAAAAGAGTAAATAATTTTCTAGATAAAAGAGATGAGGGGTAGTTAGCTGTGTATTATGGCTTATAAAAAAAGTGGGTCGCCTTAATTATGCCAAGGAACATCTTTCGGTCTGCTTTGTCTGCTAAAATATTTGTTGCAAGTGGATGGTGGAGCACATATGAGTATAAATCATAGTTGACAAAGAATAAAAGAAAAAGGGTGAAAGAATATAGTCAGAAGACTATGGTAGAAAATGTAACAGAATGATTCTCCAGACAAAAAAAAGTGCCTGTCGGAAGTCCGGACTGGACGGCCAGTGGTACTTACCGAAAGTCCGACCAAGTCATGAGCACAAACAAGGAAGGGACAAAGGCGGAAGGGTCATCCAAATAGCCAAACACCTAGTCTAAGAGTCTGGACTACTCTCCAGAAGGCCTGAGCTAATATTAGGAAGACTGGACTAACTATCTGGAAAGACAAGGAAATGAAAATTTTGAAGAGAAGCCAGAAGTAGCATCTTTCGGACGATCAACCATAGTTTGGAAAAACGGCCGTTACGTAACGTAACGCCCGTTACGTAACGGAATCGGAAGGCTGCGTTACCGTTACAGGCCGATATAACGGACAGAATGAAATTCAAGTAAGTAACGGCCGTTATCGGGTCGTAATGGGTCCGTAACGGCCGTTATCGGGCTGTAACGGTCGACCCGTGTCAATTTTTGCCTTTTTCCTGATTTTTCTTAAAAATCCAAACTATTCTGCAAAAAAAAAAAAAACTCAAAATTGCAAGCAGCCAAGATTTTCAACCAAATCAGTTTGTTTGGTTAAAAAAATCTCACAAAATCGATGACAACTCACCAATGGAGATCGGTAATAGGCTCTTCTTCGGCAGCAAAGATCTCTCCAGCCAGGACTTCGAAGTCTCTTTGCCATAGGCACCATGCATTGGCCACAAAACCCCATTATTTCATGGAGTTTACAGACGAGGAAGATGGTTTTCTCCACAGCTCCTTCTTCCTTTTGGTTCAGCTCATCGGCTGTAGCTTATTCGGGCCGAAAAATGGGTATTAACACTGAGGGAGAAGCATGAATGAAACAATATGTTGCTCTATGTACAAAACACCACTACAGATATGGGTTTTGTTGTGAAACGATGAGCCTGCCACCTGCCACTTGCCCCAATTTGAGTGATAGACATTTGTAGAAGAAACATATACACGTGTTTCTCTATTGTTCAAGAGTTCTTTTGTAAAATGGTATGGGCTGGGACTTCGGTTCTCTGGGAATGTGGGTTTAGGCTGATCCAATGGATTAAAAGATTTTTTTTATTTTTTATTATGTCAATGTTTTCTCTTTTCTGGGCTTAAAATTATATCATGCTTAAAGTATGATAAAAGTTAAACTTGTTTATTATCTAAAACACCTTAAGTAACACAATAAAATAAATTATAAACCACTAAAAAACATATATCTAAACAATTTTGAAGTTAAAACATACATAAATTCACTTTTAGGGCGAGTTGTGAATAAAAAATAAAAATTCACGACTTCGATTTCCGTTACTGTTACGTAACACCCGTTACATCCCGCGTCCGTTACGACGTTACCGTTACCGTTACGACATCCGTTACCGTTATTCAGAACCTTGCGAACAACACCTGAAATCAGAAGTCCGGATGTTAAAGTTACAGTTCTAACGGTAATATCTGGAAGCCTACTATTTGAAATGATCATATTGATCGGATTACTTGCACTAATTGGAACTTCGAGATATACAATGTTCTGAAAAATCACTAGTATGACACTATATACAATGTTCTGAAATTTTTTTGCAATTTTACATAAGTGTTATTGTTTTACTTGAAATGACGCTTTTACCTGAATATATGTATCAAATGCTTGTTTTGCTTTTACAAATCATGTCAAGCTATATTTTCAAACTCGTTTGTCTAACATTGAGCTACTTTATTGGGCTGATGATGCTTCCCTACATTATTTTCTCTTTTTAGATTAACAGGAGGTGAAGGGGTATAATTAGTGAACTGCTTGGACTCTCGAATAGTTTATGTATAAATGTTGGTTATGAATATGTACATACAAGAAAGAAAACTTCAATTTAGATACTATGTATCTAGAGGTCTACAGAATGTAATATGATGGTTGCATGAGATGTAATATATCTATGTATGAAAAAATATATATATATATCTATGTATGCAATGAATGCTTTAGATTTCTTTTTAGGTGGGTTGGTTCACTATGCTACTTTATATTACTTTTACGCTTTTAAATGTTTTTGTGTGTCTTAGTAGTATACTTTGCGTGCCTAGGTCGAGTCTGGGTGTGACAAGACATGTAGGGGGTAGACCCCAAAGTGATTGTTAGGCAAAAATTTAGATATTTTGTCAAACATGACTTTATTTATATGACAAAAAATTAAATAAATTTTATTAATGTAAGTTGGACCTATTCCAGAAAAACCATATCCGCTAATTATAATCCCCTGTTTAAAGGAAACACTCTTTGATTCCAATAAGAAAGTATGTAAGAGCTCCTACTAAAATTAAATAAGAATAATATCATCTTAATATTTGTCTTAGGATATATACAAAGAATGTAAAAACCACGAATCGTTGTTGAAAGATTGATCATTAATTTTGAGTTTTGGACAAATTGACTTTCAGGTCAAATTTTGTTTCAAAGGTGTTTGAGTTTGAGAAGAGTGACTAAGTGATTTTATAAATACTTTTAGGTCAAAAGAAGCTTTTCATAGAATCTATAAGGTCGAAAAACTTTGGGAGATGTTATATAGTGTGTATTAGAAGTTTGGAGTACTACGAAGTTAAATCCTATTTTGGAGAGGATTTGGATAGAAAGGAATTTGATACTCCCTTACTATTATGGTTATAACTTTTAACTTTAATATCTAATTCAACTGATTTTTGGACAATAAACACTAGACTACAAGAACTACAAAAACGTATTTGATGAAAATTTCTTGAATCAACTTTAAACTGGGTCTAAATGTCGTTGAAAGTCTGGAAAAAATGTCAGACACGTTTGAACAGGAGAAACACGCGTCCAAACGCACCGGCCAGAAGTTAGACAATTTGTGTTGAGCATTTTCTCCACTTTTGGCATTATATGTACCTAGAGCACAACCCTAAGGCCTATAATCATCAATTGTTCATTCGAGAAAATCCTAAAAAGCTTGAAAGGAAGAAATAGAGGAGACATAAGGAAGGATTCTAGCTTCGGGATTGATTTAAACACGCTATGGTTATCTTCAAACATCGGATTAAAGGTAGGGGATTCTTCTTGAGTTCTTCCATTGAGACTTTGTATATTATAGATGTAGGTTGTGACGTCCCTAAAATCGGGAGTCATTTATAAGTCCGTTGACCACCCGTCAACCCGTGAAAATACTCGTGAGTGCCTGTAACGCCCCAAAATACACCCTGGACGGCATTACATTCTAATAACCATTTAAGCATAAGAGCACTAAGTAATCCATC
This sequence comes from Ilex asprella, assembly GCA_023539305.1. Taxonomy (NCBI): domain Eukaryota; kingdom Viridiplantae; phylum Streptophyta; class Magnoliopsida; order Aquifoliales; family Aquifoliaceae; genus Ilex; species Ilex asprella. The sequence continues at coordinate 23,385,816 of CM042189.1, read as the reverse complement.
AACAGTGTATCAACAATTTATATTGGAATAAAATTCGGGCAGAGTCTCCCTTGTACGGGGAGCTCTACCACAAAACTCAACCTGTGTAGATCTACTATAATGACCACACCGGGTCGCTTTACTTACTATAAAATCTATGCATCAAATTTACATTTTTATCCCAAAAGAATAGGCCCAGCTATGGCATTTACATCTCCAAAAGAATATTAAAGCAGGCTTGCAGCGGAATACAAAATAACTAGACTTCACAATTTCCAAAAGAACATCCTAGTCTAGTACAAAAGAAAAGGGGTCGCTCTTTGCGTCCACCTCGGGATCCACACTCCCATCAATCGGAGTCTCCCACTGGACGGCCTCCTCGGCTCCTAACTCCTCCTCAAGTACATAATCTGAAAAAGGTTAGCAGTAGGGGGTGAGCACGAAGCTCTGTAGAAAATTTCTCCCAAATCCAAACAAGGTTTTAAAAACATACAAAACGGTCGGTCTCATTTCACAAGTAACATATATAACATTTGAAATAAAACAAGGGCATTTTAAAAGAGATCTCAAGTTTGGACAATAATAAAGCAATGGAAAGAGAATAAAATCCACTTTAATTGGCAAGCAATTTTCAACATAATCCAATCCACCATACACCATTTCCACAAGTTATCGCGGCATCCCATACTACCCGAAACTCTTGGGGAAATAATATGTGGTACAATGAACAATAATTTCTATTTGGTACCACTCAAGTAGG
>CM042189.1:23357114-23380077 GCA_023539305.1 Ilex asprella | reverse complement strand
TCTACCACAAAACTCAACCTGTGTAGATCTACTATAATGACCACACCGGGTCGCTTTACTTACTATAAAATCTATGCATCAAATTTACATTTTTATCCCAAAAGAATAGGCCCAGCTATGGCATTTACATCTCCAAAAGAATATTAAAGTAGGCTTGCAGCGGAATACAAAATAACTAGACTTCACAATTTCCAAAAGAACATCCTAGTCTAGTACAAAAGAAAAGGGGTCGCTCTATGCGTCCACCTCGGGATCCACACTCCCATCAATCGGAGTCTCCCACTGGACGGCCTCCTCGGCTCCTAACTCCTCCTCAAGTACATAATCTGAAAAAGGTTAGCAGTAGGGGGTGAGCACGAAGCTCTGTAGAAAATTTCTCCCAAATCCAAACAAGGTTTTAAAAACATACAAAACGGTCGGTCTCATTTCACAAGTAACATATATAACATTTGAAATAAAACAAGGGCATTTTAAAAGAGATCTCAAGTTTGGACAATAATAAAGCAATGGAAAGAGAATAAAATCCACTTTAATTGGCAAGCAATTTTCAACATAATCCAATCCACCATACACCATTTCCACAAGTTATCGCGGCATCCCATACTACCCGAAACTCTTGGGGAAATAATATGTGGTACAATGAACAATAATTTCTATTTGGTACCACTCAAGTAGGCTGTCGCTTCTCATGAATCTACCCAACGAATCTACCTCGTTCACCTATATATAATCACAATCACAGGCCAATTTAGGAAGGGCGTGTACCGTCTCATACGGCATTGACGAAATCCTTCCAAGGTGTCTAGTATACTAACCCTTTTCCCCGGTATCCGTGAACAATAGTGGTCATTGTCACAACAACGATCCACTACGAGCATTAGACAACCATCTCATCCCTCATTGGGATAGACTAACCTCTAACGCTCTACGGCAGTTTTCGAAGGTAATCCAAGTCCCTCACAACACCATACACAAGAGTGCCATACCAACAATATATTCAACACCTCATATACAAGCCAATTCCATGATTTTCCCCAATTTTCACAAGCAAGATACATAATAGAACATTTTAAGAATACATACTCATTTCGCAATTTATGTTACAAGAGACAAGTTTAAAGGAAATAAGCATGAGATCATCCACACTACCATTTTAATACCCAACACAAAACCCTAGCATTTTAGAAATCAAGAGGAAGTGAAATATAGAGAGAAATCCATATTTCCCCCAAAAACTAGGGTTTGATGAATTTCAAACCATTATTTTGTTCAAATCATGTGTATGTTTGTACAAAGACTAAGCATCAATGAATCCATAACAAATACATACTACTTAGAGTCAAAATTTACATATATAATAACCCTAGCATCATAGGATGAAAATGGAAGAAAACCCCTACCTTAAAGCTTGAAGAACTAGGGCTTGGATTCTTGAATCTACCCTTAATCTCTTGTTTTTCCCTTCCTTCCTTCCTTTTCTCTCTTCCTTTCTTTCTCTCTTAGGGTTTCTAATGTTGGAGTGGCTGAAATAGGGCCAAAATGGACGACCTTGGGTATTTATAAGGCTAGCCTTGGACAAAGATCGTGACATTAAATGTTCAGACTTTTATCGGGTGTACCGGTACCCGGTACCGGTACCATTTAGTACCGGTACCCAGTACCGGTACCACAAACCCTCTGGAATCTGGGTACCGGTACCCAGTACCGGTACCAAAAACCTTCTGGAATCGGGGTACCGGTACCCGGTACCGGTACCACTCAGCTGACTGAGTCTTCCTCCGTCTTCCAAGTTTCCAATGCACTTCCTATTACCCTTCCCAAGGTTTTTCGACCTTCCGGATTCAATGGAAACCTTATCTTGTCCTAAAAGTATTTAGAAATTCATCAAACCCCCATTTTCATGTTTCGACGTCTTTAAAACTCAAACTTTCCAATCAATATGCGTCTCTAGTATTTATCCTAGGATTAAACATCTATATGGTTTATCCTTTCCTTATTATACATATCCACACATTCACAACAATATTTTAATAAATATATATCTATACAAATATATAAAAAAAAATACGGGGTGTTACAGTGCCGCACTACCTGACATCACATCAATAGCATCCCTTAAGTCGGGATTGTAACTCACACGTGTAACCCGTGTACATGTTACCATTTAAATCAACAGGAGTCTAATATACTCCAATATATTTTATTTGATGTTCATAAGTGTCCTTTGAACCAAAGAAACTTAAGCTCGAAAGCATAACACAGAAATCTTAAAATTTTAGTTTCAAATTCACGTTTGAACGTTAATTGGCGTTCGAACGTCTTCTTTATGTTCGAATGTCACTTGGACTTCGAACGTCGCTTGCTCCCAGTACTTTTACATTTCCATCAGAGCTTTGCAAATAACAAAGTACTGGGACTCCCTGTCGTTCGAACGTTGATAACGTTCGAACGTCATTTCAATCGATTTTTCCCTGTTTCACCTATATTCAATTTCAAATCCATTCCAATTATTTCCAAAATCATCCCTAACATGCATGACATATATTTATACATCAAACCTAATTGCCATAAGTCATATTACAATCTTTTGCATATTTTTTACATGCCAAAAAGTAAGTTTTCATAATTGTTTTACAAAAACTAAAATTTAAGCCACAATCCGGCTTTCTTTACCCTTGATGGCCCGAATGAGATCCGTTCACCAGTGTGTAACCCGCACCTGAAATGTGTTCCCATATTGGGTGAGCCACGCACAGTAGAGAATTTCCTATAGAGGCTACTCCCCCACCATAAATGCATATGAAATGCGTATATGCAACAATCCACACTCATCAAACATTCCATATAAGAATATACATTCAATGTTGGAATTTATTTTGTCATGCTATGAAATGAGATGAGACCCACTCATGCAACTCAACCCGAGCCCTTCCCGACTCCTCAACACATGCAAGTGCCAATGTGTATGAACCATCACCCATTTTCACATTGAATGACAATTACAATCTATGGTCTTTCTTGAAGTGGCTGTGTGAAAATAGGAAAATTTTTAAATTTTTTTGAGAAAGGGTAAAATGGTAATTTGCCATTATAATGAGTATTTAAAATACACATGTTCTAAACCTCGGATGAGGAAATGGAATTCGACGTTGGACTCGTATCGCGAAATCTAGTCTCCCTGTCAAATTTCGTCGAATTTCGAGATAATCGAATTTTGTACGTCGTTCGAGGCGGTTGGATGACGGATGACCTCACAAAGGTCCTAAAAAACAAAAATTTTGAAATTTCTTTATAATTGAGTAAAAGTTCAAATAAAATTAATTTGAACTTAAATTGGGATCAAATAAATCGTTTCGGAGCGAAACCGGACCTGAACAAGTGAGGACACTTGGCACGATCTAATCCAAGCCTTGAAAATTATAAATAGGCTTAAAAATCAGATTTTCGGTAGAAATATCTGCTGAAAATCTGGCCTCCAACGTGTGAGAGAAAGAGGGAGAAAAAAGAGCGGAAATCAAAGCTTCCTCCTCTGATTCTTGAAGCTCCGTTGCTCGGAATCGCTTGGACCAAGAATTAAAGTCGCTCACCTCGACGAGGGCTATGCAACCACACCAAAAATAAAAAATTTCACCGAAGATCCAAAGAGGTAATTTTGTGAAATTCAAGTTTTTGGGGTTGGGAGGTGTTCTTGAAGTTCTCCACACTTCAAGTGAGGTAAGGTTGTCCTACTTGGGTTTTATTCCCGTCTTTTGATGCTATTATGGGTGGGATAAATATATAGAATAGGTATATCACTTACCTAATGTTATGAAATTGGGGAAAATGAGGATAGAAAAGGCTTACAAAAATTTCTAGCTTGTTTTGACATGTGGAAGTTACTAGAATAAGTTCTTGTAACTTGGTGAGTCTTAGGACATGCTATGTGTTACATATTTACGTCTTGTATAAGTGTTGATAAAATGTTTTGATTGTTGAAGCTTGTTGTTTTGATTAATTGGAGTAACATACTTAAATTAAGTTATGTGATTACATGACTTGGGTGCCGTTAAGGTGTTTGATTAAATGCCTATGAAAAAAATTATTACATGACTTGGGTGCCCTTAAGGTGTTTGATTAAATGCCTACGAAAAAAATTAAGTATGTTTTGCATAGTTTATGAGTAGCATGCTTGGATATAGTGTTAAAGGAATTGTGAATATATACATGTATTGATATATTAACATTGTGACAAGGTTTGGTAATTATATGCATGCGTTATAAATTACCATGGAACATGTGAACATGTGGTTGAATTGCTCATTTGGCATTGCGGCATATTGAGCACGGTATTAGTGTCACATTCATGGGCTTTTAAGCTAGAGTGTGGGTGTGTGGATACATGGTTTAATCAACACCATAATTGGTGCTTGATGGATGGGCTCGAAAAAGTTAGATTGAGGATCCGATTGAGTCGCATTGTTGTATGAAAAACTTGTGTCGGGTATAGCAAGCATGACTAGATTCTCCCTTGGGTGCAAATCCTGGTTATTTGGTTCATACATTCTGACGGTGCAAGCCCAAAAAGTGTAGATAGGCGTACGGAGCTGGCGGTGAGATTCCAAAATCCGTTGCCCAACAAAGACACAAGGTTTTATTTTATAAAACACTCATTCAATTGGTGACATCCAACAATGATTTGGTTTTACAAGTAAATGATTTCTATTTCAAAATATCATTGGATGCGTTTTCGTCAAATGACGATTTCAATTGCACAAGTGCATCGTATTGTGTTGAGGAGCCGAGAAGGGTTCGGGTTGAATTGCATGAGTGAGTCTTATCTTATTATATGACATGACATGAAGAATTTCAACATTAAATGCATATTCTTGTTTGGAATATGATGTGTTGTTGAATGTTGCATGTGTGCATTCCATGTGCATCTAAGTGGGGAGTAACATCCGTAAGAATTATTCTACTGAGCATGGCTCACCCTATATGGGACACATTTCAGGTGGAGGACACACGCCCGGAGATAACTCTCACTTGGGGCCTCAAGGGTGAAGAGAGATCAACATGTGGTCTTTAACCTTGAAGTTTTGTAAAATTTCGGTTAAAAATGGGTTTTTGCCTGTAAATATTGAAATCATTTTGAACAATTGTAATATAACTTGTATGAATCTTGTATAATGTAGAAAATATCATTATATATGTTTGAGATGAAATTTATAAGTTTTGGAATGGATTGGAAATAAAAAATAGTTGAAACAGGAAAAAACATATAGAGTGTACCGGTATGCGTACCGGTACACTGTTGTCTAGTGAGTTTGCCGTACCGGTATGCCTAACTCCAGAGAGTTTACCGTACCCGTTCGCGTACCGGTACGGTTTCTTAAAATTCTAAAATTTTAAATTTCATTTTTTATGCTTTGGGACTTTGATTTCTTTAGTCCCAATGACACAAATAGGCCTTAATTAGGTATATTGAGGTACATTAGACCTCGGTTGAATTAAATAATTAAAGAAACATGGATCACAATTGTGGACAAAATTTTCTGCAAGGGGAATGTTATCGACGTGGTGTTGGGTTAAGCAACGTCCACGACTACTTCCGCTAGTTGGAGGATTGTCAACGGTTAAATAATGACCCATGGATTTTGGGACATCACAGGATGTTTATGTACTTACACCAACAACACCCAACCGACACGAAATTCATAGACTTTCACCAATGGTTCCGCGTACACCGATACACTTTATGGGCTCTTATACCAACGGAATGCATATCCAATCTCCGGGCCTCTCACCCAACGATTTTCTAGTCCTTTCTTGCCAACCCCAACCCAACTTATCATGCAATCTTGTAGATTAGCTAGGCCTTCAGCCCAACTTTCTCAAGTCATCTGCCAAATCACCAAATTTGGGGTTGACGCTAACCATGCACAAACCTATGTGATGAGATGTTTCATGCAAATGCAATGTAATGAAACATTGCATAACAATGTCATGTCTCATATGTAATGCATGTCATATGGACAACTTAAAACACATATCCCAACATATGTCATGGCAATATATGTTTAAAACACATAACTCCCATATATCATCATGAAACTAATATATTAGCAACATATTCATTTAACAAGATTCGAACATGCTATACATAGTCATGTAACACATACTTAACTTTCACTAGGTGTTTAACAAAAACACCTTCAAGGCAACAACCATGTTATCACATAATCATGTCTATAATCAATTTCATTCACAAGGCCCAATATTAAAATATAGGGTAGCCACACAATATCAAGCTCCAAGTGATTTCACTAGGAACTTCCACACACAAATTTCAAGATAGATTTTGGTCAATCATTTCTATACCCATTTCCTTATTCCAATGTCTATAGTCAAGTCATAATTTGTCATTCCCTATACCCACCCATTCCATATGGACCTATGAGTAGAAATAATCCAAAGTAGGAGAAACCCTACCTCTTGGAGTGTAAAGTGAAGATTAGAAGCTTCAAGAACCCAACAAAGTCCCAAAAACCTTGATTTCTCCAAAGTTTTCCCTTGAATCTTCAGCTTAATCATTCGTTCTTAATCAGCTTAATCATTCATTCGTCCTCGTCGGGGAGATTGACTTTAACTCTTGCCTCTACGGAATTCGACCGACGGAACTCCGTGAATCGAAGAAGAAAGAATTGAAATCTCACTTTTCTCCCTCTTTCTCTCCCACACATTGAAGGCTGATGTTCAGGAGATATTTTTTGTAAAAATATCTAATTTAAGCCCCTATTTATAATTTCCAAGGTTAGCCCTAATCGCGCCAAGTGTCTCCCACCCCGAAACGATTTATTTCATCCCAAAATAAGTTCAAATTAATTTTATATAAAATTTTATCAATTATAAGGAAATTTAATAAAATTTATTTTTGGGGACCTTTGTGAGGTCATCCGCCACCCAATCGCCTCGAACAACGTGTAAAAATTTGACTATCTCAAAATTTGACGAAATTCTACAGGGTGACTAGATTTCGCAATACTAATCCAACAGTAAAGTCCGTTGTGTCATACGATATCATTAGAACGCCTGTTTTAATTCCCTATTATAAATGACAAATGACCATTTTACCATTTTTTAGAAAAATTTCAAATTTACCTGAGTTTTATATTGTCCCCCCTTAAAAGAATTTTGTCCTCGAAATTCACGTACACATATACATGCAACCATATGTATATCTAACAGTCATTTAATATTAAATGACTACAAAGATGTACCTCCATCCTTGAATAAGAAAGGATAATTGGTACGTATGGTGTCCTCACGCTTTCACGTCGCCTCCTCCACTCCCTGGTGTTTCCACAACACTTTTACTAGCCTCACAATCTTGCCTCGCAAAACCTGATCTTGACTATCCATGATACGTACCGGTCCCTTCTCGAAGGTTCCATCCGTATCAACAACAAGTTCGCCCCAATCCACCATATGAGTCGAATTGGGAGTATACTTCTGAAGCATAGAGGCATGGAACACCGTGTGAACACCTGATAGATTTGGCAGTAATACCAACAGGTAAGCAAGCGTACCCACCCTCTCAAGTACCTAGAAGGGCCTGATATATCTCGACGATAACTTTCCCCGCTTGCCGAACCTGACCACTCCTCTTTTAGGCATCACCTTCAAGAAGATATGATCTTTCATCTCAAACTCTAGAAGTCGTCGTTGTCTATCGACATAGGTCTTCTGTCGGCTCTGAGCCGTGAGAAGACGCTTTCGTATCAAGTCCACATTCTCTGAGGTGTCTCTAACTAATTCCGGGCCCGTAGAAAGTCTCTCCACTACTTTCGTCCAACAAATCGGAGATTGACAAGACCTTCCATATAGTGCATCATAAGGTGTCATCTGTATGCTCGCCTAATAACTATTGTTATAAGCGAACTCCACTAAGGGTAAATGTTCTTCCTAGCTACCCTTGAGATCTAGGACGCATGTCCGTAGCATGTTCTTTAATGTTTGAATGGTCCGCTCCGAATTACCCTCCATTTGGGGATGAAAAGCAATGCTTATCATCAACTAAGTCCCATAGCTCAAGGGAAACTCTCCCAAAAGTGAGCTGTAAACCTAGGATCCCGATCCAATACTATAGATACGGGCACCCCATGCAATCGGACAATCTCCCATATATACAACATGGAGAATTCCTCTAGTGTGAAGGTCATCCGCACCACCAAAAAGTGTGCCAACTTCGTAAGCCGATCCACTTTCACCCACACAGCGTCATGTCACCATGACGTCCGCGACAAATGGGTCACAAAATCCATCGTGAAATACTCCCACTTCCACTCAGCTACCTCCAAAGGTTGGAGTAACCTGTTGGTTTCTAGTGTTCAACCTTCATTTGCTGACACGTGAGACATCGGCTAACAAAATCTCTGACATCATTCTTCAACCCGCTCTAATAATACTGACGATGAAGATCATGGTACATCTTCATGCCACCTGGATGCACAACAACATTGGAACAATGAAACTCCTTAAGGATCTCCTCTCTCAGATCCGTATAATGGGGAACTATAACCTTTCCCCTAAATCGAAGATTACCATCCATGTGAATGACCCAGCCCTCATCACATGTTCTCGACCGTAATCGGTCCCTAATGGACAATATCTCTGTGTCTTGCCCCTGGGACTCAATCACTCTGCTCAGTAGGGAAGGCGTCGCCACCAAATTCCCCAAAGTACTCCGAGCCTGACCCATGTAACGTAGTCCGAACTGTCTCACAGTCTGGAGCATCTGTCATTCTCGGAAAGCCACACTAGCGAAGACTCCCCGTGACTTCTGGCTAAGTGCATCAGCCACCACATTTGCCTTATGAGGATGGTTATGCAAAGTGAAGTCATAGTCTTCTAGAAACTCCATCCACCTGCGTTGCCTCATGTTGAGGCCCCGCTGTGTAAAAATGTACTTTAGACTTTTATGGTCTGAAAATACCTTGAACTATTCACCATATAAATAGTGGTGTCAAGCCTTCAAGGCAGAGACAATGACAACCAACTCCATGTCATGTGTGGGGTAATTCTGTTCGTGATTCTTTAACTGCCGAGAACCATAAGCCACTACTTTTTTGGACTTCATCAAAACACTTCCTAGTTCGTCCTTAGAGGCATCACAATATACTGTGTACCTCTGTCTCTTTTTTGGAGCAATCAGAATAGGAGTTGAAGTAAGCCTATTCTTCAACTCTTGGAATGCCTTCTCACATGAGTCATTCCACTTAAACTTGACCTCTTTTCGGGTCAACTTGGTCATAGGTGAAGCTAATCGAGAGAAGTCCTCCATGAACCTCCAATAGTACCCTGTCAATCCTAAGAAATTGTGTATCCCGAAGACTGACTTCGGCCTCTCCTAATTTATGACTGCCTTAACCTTCTCCGGGTCCATAGATACACCTGAAACCGACACCACATGTCCCAAAAATTTTACACCAGTAAGCCAAAATTCACACTTCCTGAACTTGGCATACAACTGATGGTCTCTCAATGTCTAAGTAACAATCCTCAAGTGACCCTCATGCTCCTCCTCAGATTCGGAGTAGATCAAGATGTCGCCAACAAAGACTACAACAAATTGATCTAAATAGGGTTGGAACACCCTATACATGAGATCCATGAATGCCGTCGGGGCATTCGTTAATCCGAATGGCATCACTGTGAACTTATGCAAGAACTCTAGGTCTAAGTACAAAAATTATTGGACATGGGCTTTATTAGATCGAGCACTTCATCTTGAGGTGCTCCGATGTTGCTTGCCAAGAAGAAGGATAAGACCCTTCGGCTATGTATAAACTACTGCTAGTTGAATAGGGTTACTATTAAGAATCGATACCCTTTGCCTAGGATTGACGATTTGTTTGATCAAGTGAGAGGGGCGTGGGTCTACTCCAAGATAGATATTCACACCAGTTACCATCAATTGAGAGTTAGGGAGAAAGATATCCCTAAGACGACGTTCAGAACGCGGTATGGGCATTTTCCTTGTAAGTTGGAGGAAAAATCTGTCTGCGGAATAGTACCGGTACCCCGTTTCCAAAAGGTTTTTGGTACTGGTACTGGGTACCGGTACACCCGATAAAAAGTCTAAATGTTTAATGTCGCGATCTCGGTCCAATTTTTGGGCCTATAAATAATTTAGGCCGCCTCCTTAGTCGTCCATACACCATTCTAAACCCTAGATAGCTTGGAAGAGAAAGAGAGGAAGATCAAAACACTAGATCAAGATAGATTTACACCCCCTAGAAAACAAAACCGAAAATTCTCAAGAACTCCATTCTTCTCCTCTTTTCTTCTACACTTTTACTACACCTTTACCCACACCTCTTAGAACCCTAAGAGAAGACAAGAAGGAGAAGGAGAAGGGAGGAAGAAGATCTTTGGAGCTAGGGTTAGCTTAAATCTCTTGGATTCAAGGTAGGGGATTTTCTCTCATTCACTTACATTGAGGCTAGGGCCTATATATATATGTAATCTTTTCACTTTAAATTATACATGTATGCTATTAATCATTGTTTCTTAATACCTTGTGACTACTACCATGATTTAAACAATATTATTGTTTGATTAACCCTTGAATCCTTTTTCTTGCTTAAAACTCAGCAAATGTCATTCTATGTGGATTCATATAAATGAGCGATGTATCGGGGTGTAACTCAATGATAAAGTCTGCTTCCCTATGTGGAGGTAATCCCAATAGTTTATCCGAAAAACATCCTTATATTCATAAGCCACCCGAGGTAGTCCCAACTCCTGTCTCCCCTCATTTTCCAAGGTAAGGCTTGCCAGCCAACCCATCAACTTCCCGTGCTATCTCGAGTCGTGCACGACTTGGGGTAAAGCACCATGTTTTTTTCCTTGGAACTTGAAATAAACTTCCTTAGTTGTATAAGTAGTGACCCTCTTAAGATCACAATAAATAACAACACGATGTGCCGTCAACAAGTCCATCCCAAGGATGAAATCAAACTCTGACATGTTTATGACCCTAATGTCCACGGTGAGTAGAATCCCCGAGATCTCTAACTCACAGCCCCGATAAATCTGATCAACTCTTACCCCAGATCCTAGGGGAGAACTCACATGCAATGGCTCTTCCAAGGTTTCAACCTCTAAGCCCAAATATTTCACACAAGATACAGAAATAAAAGAATGAGATGCACCAGAATCAAATAATACTTTTGCCTATAAGCGAGAGAGTAGAAATGTACCCTGGGTAACCGACTGATCTGCTGACTCAGTCTGAGGTATGATGGCATAGACACGACCCTGGGTCCCCAAAGTCTTGGCTTGAGAGCCTTTTTCTAGGCCTCGATCCATGCCCTATCCCATTTGGCCTGGTTGCGAAGTCCCCGCTAGGAAAGTGGTAGGTGCTTGAACAGCACCCTGAAACAAGTATTGGCTTCCTTGGCCCATGGTGGGGTAAGGAGGAACAAACTGTGTCTGTGGCTGCCCCACCAAAGACTGGGATTGAGATATCCCATAACCCTGGGATCCCAGCCTCTAAGGGCAATCCTGATGTGACCCATCTGGTGGCAGAAATAGCAAGTCTTCTGACCAACCTGGTAGGTGGTCATGAAATTTCCCCCTCCTTGGGAGAATTAACCTTGGCCTTGATAACCGTAGCCGTACCTTTGCTATCCCTGCGAAGTAGAAGTCCTTCGATTCTTCCCCGCACTAGATGAAGAGGACTGACCCTCTTTCTTCTTGTCTTTAACACTTGCTTCCTAGATGTTCCGTGCATCCTCCACCTCTCTCTCAATAGTCATGGCTGTCTCGACTATCAAATCAAAGTCTTGTAGGAGAAGACCTACAATTTTGCCTCAAATGGATAACTTCAGCCCATCCTCAAACTTTTGCACTTTGGCCATGTCAGTGGCCATATAATCGTCAGCGAAACGGGCTAATTCTGTAAACTTAGCCATGTACTCCAACCCCATCATAGTTCCTTGTTTCAAATTTAGGAACACCCAAGCTTTAGCTTGCCGGGTAGACACTGGGTAATACTTGCCCATAAAAAGTTCTCTGAATTCTCCCAAAGTCATAGCCTCCAAGTTCCTAGAGTCCTTCACCCAACCCCACCACAACTGAGATTCCCCCTCTAGCTGAAAAGTAGCCAGAGTTATCTTAGTGGCATAAGAGGTGATCTCAATAGCCCTTAAGACCTTGTCCGCTTGTCGAAACCAATGGTCAACTACCATCGGGTTCGCCCCTCCCATGAAGGTCGGAGGCTTGTGTGCCTTAAACTTTTGGAGATTACTAAAGCCTCTGTGGCCCACATTTGTACTAGTATGTGCAATGGTAGCGGTTGTAGCACTAGCCTGTGTGTAAACCCCAAGTAAATTTATTTTTTTTTAAAAAGGGTAAAATGATAATTTTTTACTATAATGCGTATTTAAAATACGCATGTTCTAGAACTTGAATGACACAACGGACTTCGCCTTTGGATTTGTATTTCGAAATCTAGTTACCCTGCCGAATTTCGTCGAATACTGAAATAGTCAAATTTTTGCACGTCATTCAAGGCAATGACGACTGACCTAAAAAGATCCCCACAAATTTTTTTTCAAATTTCCTTAAAATTGAATTATAGTTCAAATAAAATTAATTTGAACTTAAACCGGGATGAAATAAGTCCTTTCCAGGCGAAAATGGACCTGAACAAGTGGGGGACACGTGGTGCGACTCGGGCCAAGTATTAAAATTATAAATATTGGTAATTATTTGATATTTCAGCAGAAATATTTGTTGAAAATTTTCCAAAAACGTGTGGGAGAGAAAGAGGGAGAAAATAGACAAATCCAAGAATTCTTTCGCCGAATCACGGAGTTTCGTCGCTCAGATCGACTCGGACCAAGAGTTAAAGTAGATCACCGCGAGAAGGGCTATGCAACCACAACAAGAATGAGTGATTTCACTGAAAATTCAAGAGGAGACTTTGAAAAAATCAAGAGTTTTGGGAGCTTAGGAGGTGTTCTTGAAGTTTTATCACTTCTTTCACGCTACAAGATGTAGGGTTCTTCCTTCTTTGATTTTATTCCTCTCATTTGGGGGCTGTTCTAGGGTCAGTTTGGGGGCTAAAATTATGGACTATTTTGGTGTGAAATTATGGACTGTTTTGAGGTAGAAATTATGGACTATTTTGGGGTAGAAATTATGGACTATTTTGGGAGGAAAATGGACAGTTTTGTGGCCTATTTAGGGCCTATTTTTGGACTATTTTTGGACTGTTTTAGTGGCTAAAATGGGGCTGCATATAGGCAGTCCAAATGGATTATTTTTGGACTGTTTTAGTGGCTGAAATGGGGCTGCACGTAAGCTGTCCAAACAGACTATTTTAGGGCCATTTTACGGATTGTTTTTAGGCCATTTTATGGATTATTTTTTGGCCATTTTTACATACTGTTTTAGGCCGTTTTAAGGACTATTTTTAGCCCATTTTACGGATTGTTTTTAGCCTGAAATTGTGCCCTTGTGATTAAGTGTGTTATTGGCGTAAAAATTGTGATAACATGCTTGAAAATTATTTTATGAAGATTGTCAATGTATATACATGCATATGTTATATTGAAATTGTGAAAACTTATGGGAATTATATGCTTATGATACAATTTTGCCATGAAATATATCAATTGTGCAATGGGACATCATATTGCATATGCATGGTAACATCGCATTGTGTGGGTGTGTACATGGTTGTCGTCAATACCACACTTGGTGGATGACGAATGGACTTGATTAAGCTTGGTCGAAGACCTGACCGAGTCGCACTAGTTGCATGGTAATTAGGGTTAGGTTTAACAAGAAGGGAGTAGAAGATCCCTCGGGTGCAAGGCCCAGTGAGTGGGATATGCACTCCCTTGACTTGGTCCATGAAGTGTGTGGGTGTACACGGAGCCCTTGGTGAAAGTCCATAAATTTTGAGTTGGTTGGAGACCCTTGGTGTAAGCCCACGAACATCCACCCCATACAAAGACCCTAGATTGGTAAAAGTTATTTGATGTGCAACATAAATGACGATTCCATACACATTGACACTTGCATGTGTTGAGGAGCTGGGAAGGGCTCGGGTTGGTTGGTATGAGTGAGTCCCATCTCATTGCACGGCATGACATGATAAATTCTAACATTGAATGTGTATTCTTACTTGGAATGTTGATGTGAATATGAAATGTTGTATGTGAGCATTGCATGTACACTTAGGTGGGGAGTAGTCTTTGTAGGAATTACTCTACGGGGTGTGACTCACCCTGTATGGGAAAACTTTTCAGGTGCGGGATTTACGCCAGTGGATGGCTCTCATTTGGGGCTGCAAGTGTGAAGAAAGCCGACTTGTGGCTTTTATAACTCCTTTTGTAAAACTTTTGGATCAAACTAGTTTTGACATGTAATGTTATGTAAGAGAGTTGTAACTAAACATATGGACTGTTTTTAACATAACATTGCATGTTTTTACATGAGAACAAATGAATGGACCCAGTGTGATCAACTTTTACTTATGAATGGACTCGGTGTGGTCATTGTTTTATACTAGACCTCGGATGGGTCATATGAATGTATATTGCACATGTTGCATTTTGGGTAGAGCTTCCCATACAAGTGAGACTTTGTCCAATTTTTGTTAAATTAAAGACCTCGGTGAATGGGGCATAACGACGTGATATTGAGTTACTCAGTATCCATGGGTATTTCGCGGGTTGATGGGTACTCAACGGACCCCCAAATTTTAGGGTGTCACAACTTCGTATCAGAGCATAGGTATACGATTTACCTAGGGCTTGATGGGCATTGGGTCTAGACCTTTGCATTCATTGTACATTTCATGTTATGCGCCTTAAATTGCTACATGTTATGCGATACATGTTATGTGAAATATATGCATAATAGAAATGTATATGGAAAAGAGGAACACTAGGGTTAGAAAACATAACCTTGGGGGTTTGAAAAAGGGGATGAACGAGATAGTTCAATGTGTAAATGTCTTCTAGTATGTGACATACGTTCTACTAGGGGGACAATGAGATAATTCTCAACGTGTGTCTTTGATTCATATCTTGGGATACTATGTAAGATGCTATTGCTATCTGACATATGTAGATGGCTAGTCGAGGAAGAGGACGCTGAGGCGGTGGGCAGAACAACAACCAACTACCACTGACCTTTGACCAACAAGCTTTCATAGAGGCTATTTGTATTGCGACGGCTACCATAGCATAAGCTAGTTCTACTGCTACTACTATTGCATAGACCAGTACAAATGTGGGTCAAGGAAGATCAAGTAACCTCCATAAGTTCAAAGCACACAATCTTCTAGTCATTCTGGGAGGGGCGGATTCGATGGTGGCTGACCATTGATTCCGACAAGTGGATAAGGTGTTGGGGGCAATGGAAATCACCTCTGATGCTACGAAGATAACCCTAGCTATTTTCCAGTTAGAGGGAGAATCCTAAGTGTTGTGGGATTAGATAAAGACCTCAAGGAACTC
Organism: Ilex asprella; assembly: GCA_023539305.1. Taxonomy (NCBI): domain Eukaryota; kingdom Viridiplantae; phylum Streptophyta; class Magnoliopsida; order Aquifoliales; family Aquifoliaceae; genus Ilex; species Ilex asprella. Next base: position 23,364,562 of record CM042189.1, on the reverse strand, counting down.
TTCATGGGTAAGTAGTTCCCGGTGGCTTCTCAACATGCAAAGGCCCGAGAGTTCTTAGACTTGAGGCAAAGAACGATGACGGTGGTGGAATACGTAGCTAAGTTCACTTAATTAGCCCATTTTTTCGACGATTATGTGGCCACAAACATGGCCAAAGTACGTAAGTTTAAGAATGGCCTGAAGTTATCCATCCGGGGCAAAATTGTGGGTCTTCTTCTGCAAAACTTGGAAACAATGGTCATGACAGCTATGATAATTGAGAGAGAGTTTGTTGATGCAAGGAACATCCGAGAAGCGGGTGGTAAAGATAAGAAGGAGGGCCAATCCTCTTCTTCTAGTGCAGGAAAAAAATAGAGGACTTCTGCTTTGCTGGGGCATCAAGGGCAGGGCCGTAGCTATCAAGGCCAAGACCAATGTCAGTCCTTCCAAGGCGGGGGAAACTTCAGGACTACGTATCAGGCAGGTCAGAGGACTTGCTATCATTGTCATCAACTGGGTCACATGAGGAAAGGTTGTCCTCAGCAATAGGGATCCTAGTTCCAGTCTTTAGTGGGGCACTCATCGACGCACTTTATTCCTCCCTGCCACACCATGGACCAGGGGAGCTAGTACCAATTTCAGGGTGCTGTACAGTGCACTACTACTCCGCGTGCGGGGATCCCATAATCAGACCAGATGGGCCAAGGCATGAGTCGAGGTCGAGGCCAAGGTTCACAAGCCGAGACTTTAGGGACCCAGGGGCGTGTCTACACCACCACTTCTCAGACTAAGCTGGCAGATCAGTCGGTTATCTAGGGTACATTTCTACTCTCTCGCTTATGAGCAAGAGTATTATTTGACTCTGGTGCATCTCATTCTTTTATTGCTGCATCTTATGTGAAAGACTTGGGCTTAGAGGTTGTAACTTTGGAAGAGCCATTGCATGTAACTTTTCCCCTAGGAGTTAGGGTGAGGGTTGATCAGATATGTCAGGATTTTGAGTTAGAGATTTTGGGGATTCTACTCACCATGGACCTTAGGGTATTGGACATGTCGGAGTTTAATGTTATCCTTGGTATGGATTGGTTGGCAGCACACCGGGTCGTCATTGATTTTGATCGAAAGAGGATCACTGCCCACACATTGAAAGGCCTTTGTTTCATATTTCAGGGGGATAAACACGATGTTTTACCCCAGACCGTGTATGACTTTGGATGGCACGGACAATTGATGGGTTGGCTAGTAAGCCTTACCCTGGAGGACGAGGCGAGATAGGAATTGAGTCTACATCAGGCTGTGTGTGATTACGAGAATATTTTTTTAGATGAACTACCGGGATTACCTCCACATAGGGATGTAGACTTTACCATTAAGTTGTAACCTAGTACATCACTCATTTCTATGACTCCACATAGGATGGCGTCTACTGAGTTACAAGAACTCAAGGTCTAATTGTAGGAATTATTGGACAGGGGGTTCATTAGACCGAGTACCTCACCTTGGGGCTCTCCGGTGTTATTTGTAAAGAAGAAAGACAAGACCCTTCCACTATGCATAGACTACCAGTATTTGAATAGGGTTACTATCAAGAATAGGTACCCTTTGTCAAGGATTGACGATTTGTTTGATCAGCTGAGAGGGGCGCGAGTCTACTCCAAGATAGATCTTCGCACCGATCACCATCAGTTGAGGGTTAGGGAGGCAGATATTCCTAAGACAGTGTTTATAATGCGGTATGGGTATTTCGAGTTCACAGTGATGCCATTCGGATTGACGAATGCCCCGGCAGCATTCATAGATCTCATGCATAGGGTGTTCCAACCCTACTTAGATCAATTTTTTGTAGTCATTGTTGATGACATCTTGATCTACTCCAAGTCTGAGGAGGAGCATGAGGGTCAGTTGAGGTTGTTCTCCAGACCCTGAGAGACCATTGGTTGTATGTCAAGTTCAGCAAGTGTGAATTTTGGCTGATTGAGGTGAAATTCTTGGGGCATGTGGTGTAGGCTTCGGGTGTATCCGTGGACCCAGAGAAGATTAAGGCAGTCATGAATTGGGAGAGGCCGAAGTCAGTGTTCGAGATATGCAGTTTCTTTGGATTGACGGGGTATTACAGGAGGTTCATTGAGGATTTCTCCTAACTAGCTACACATATGACAAAATTGACTTGGAAAGAGGACAAGTTTGAGTGGAACGATTCGTGATAGAAGGCATTCCAGGAGTTGAAGAGGAGGCTTGCTTCAGCTCCTATTTAAATTATCCCAGAAAGGGGACAGAGGTACATAGTATATTATGATGCCTCCAAGGACGAACTTGGTTACATTTTGATGCAGTCAGTAGTTAAAGAACCACGAGTAGAACTACCCTACGCATGACATAGAGTTGACGACCATTGTCTGTGCCTTGAATGCTTGGCGCCATTATCTATATGGTGAGCAGTTCGAGGTGTTTCAGACCACAAAAGTCTGAAGTACATCTTTACACAGCAGAATCTCAACATGAGGCAGCACATGTGGTTGGAGTTTCTAGAAGACTATGACTTCACTTTGCATAACCATCCAGGTAAGGCAAATGTGGTGGCTGACGCACTCAGCCGGAAGTCACGGGGAGTCTTGGCTAGTGTGGCTTCTCGAGAGTGGCAGATTCTCAAGACTGTGGGACAGTTCAGGTTATGCTACATGGGGAAGACTCAGGGTACTTTCGGGAGTTTGGTGGCTACGCCTTCCCTACTGAGCAGAATGATTGAGTCCCAGGGGCAGGACCCAGAGATATTGTCCATCAAGAACCAAGTACGGTCGGAGACAGGTGATGAGGGTTGGGTCATTCACTCGGATGGTAGTCTTTGGTATAGAGGAAGGATTGTGGTTTTCTAGCGGAGCTGAGAGAGGAGATCCTTAGGGAGTTCCATTGCTCTCGTTTTGTTGTGTATCCAGGTGGCACGAAGATGTATTATGATCTTCGTTGCAAGTATTATTGGAGTGGGATGAAGCGGCAGGTTGGAGATTTTGTAAGCTGATGTCTCACATGTCAACAAGTGAAGGTTGAACACCAGAGACCAGTAGGGTTTCTCCAGCCATTGGAGGTAGCTGAGTGGAAGTGAGAACATGTCACGATGAATTTTGTGACTCACTTGCCATAGACATCGAGGGGATATGATGCGGTATGGGTGTTAGTGGACTAGTTTACTAAGTTGACACACTTTTTGGCAGTGTGAATATCACACTGGAGGAATTCTGTAGGTTGTATATAGAGGAGATTTTTCAGTTGCATGGGGTACCTGTATCTATAGTATCTAATCAGGATCTCAGATTTACGGCTCATATTTGGGAGAGTTTCCTATAAGCCACAGGGACACAGCTGATGATGATCATTGCCTTTCATCCTCAGACGGGCGGTCAGTCTGAGAGGACCATCCAGACATTAGAGGACATGCTACGGGCATGCGTCCTAGATCTTAAGGGTAGTTGGGAAGATCATTTACCTTTGGTGGAGTTCGCCTATAACAATAGTGATCAGGCTAGCATACAGATGGCACCCTATGAGGCACTATATGAGAGGTCTTGTCGATCTCTGGTTTGTTGGATGGAGGTAGCAGAGAGACCCTCTACGGGTCCGGATTTGGTTAAGGACACATCCAAGAAGGTGGACTTGATACAGAAGTATCTTCTTATGGCTCAGAGCTGACAGAAGAGCTCTGCTGACAAACGTCAACGACCTCTAGAGTTTGAGGTGGGAGATCATGTCTTCTTGAAGGTGATGCCTAATAGAGGAGTGGTCAAGTTTGGCAAGCGGGAAAAGATGTCACCGAGGTATATCGGGCCTTTCAAGGTACTCGAGAGGGTAGGTACAATTGCTTACCGATTGGCGTTACCGCCAAACCTATCAAGTGTTCGTGTGGTATTCCATGTCTCTATACTCCGAAAATACACCCCAGATTCGACTAATATGGTAGATTGGGGCGAGGTTGTTTTTGATGCGGATGGAACTTTCGAGGAGGGACTGGTACATATCATGGATAGTCGAGATCAGGTTTTGTGAGACAACACTGTGAGGCTAGAGAAGGTGTTGTGGCAGCACCGAGGAGTGGAAGAGGCGACATAGGAGCGCCAGGATACTATACGTACCAATTATCCTTTCTTATTTGAGGATGAATGTACTTTTTTATAGTCATTTAATATTAAATGACTATTGCATATGCATGTGATTGTATGTGTGAATTTCGGGGACGAAATTCTTTTAAGGGTGGAAGAATGTAAAACTCCAGTAAACTTAAAATTTTTCTGAAAAAGGAAAAAATGGTAATTTTAAACTATAATTCGGAATTAAAATACACATGTTCTAGAGCTCGGATGACACAACAAACTTCGCCATTGAATTCGTATCGCAAAATCTAGTTGCCCTGCATAATTTTTTCGAATTCCGTGATAGTCGAATTTTTACACGTCGTTCGAGGTGACTGGGTGGTGGCTGAACTCACAAAGGTCCCCACAAATAAATTTTAAAAAGTTCCTTATAATTTGATTACAGTTCAAATAAAATTAATTTGAACTTAAAACGGGATGAAATATGTCGTTTCGGGGCAAAAAGGGACCTGAACAAGCGGGGACACGCGGCGCGACTCAAGCCAAGTATTAAATTTATAAATATGGATAATTATTTGATATTTCAACAGAAATATCTGCTGAAATTTTGCCAAAAATGTGTGGGAGAGAAAGAGGGAGAAAAGAGAGAAATCCAAGAATTGTTTTGTCGATTCACGGAGTTCCGTCGTTTGGATTAACTCGAACCAAGAGTTAAAGTCGATCACTGCGACAAGGGCTACGCAACCACACCAAGAACAAGTGATTTTACCGAAGATCCAAGAGAATACTTTGGAAAAATCAAGAGTTTTGGGAGCTTGGGAGGTGTTCTTTAAGTTCTATCACTTCCTCCACGCTACAAGAGGTAGGGTTCTTCCTACTTTTATTTTATTTCTCTCCTTTGGAGCTGTTCTAGGGTCAGTTTAGGGGTTGAAATTATGAACTGTTATGGACTATTTTTGGGTGAAATTATGGACTATTTTGGGGTAGAAATTATGGATTGTTTCGGGATGAAAAATGGACTATTTTGCGGCCTATTTTTTGACTGTTTTTGGGCTCTTTTAGTGGCTGAAATGGGCTTGCTTATAGGCTGTCCAAATGGATTATTTTAGTGACTGAAATGGGGGCTGCATGTAGGCTGTCGAAACGGACTGTTTTAGAGCCATTTTATGGACTATTTTTAGGCCATTTTATGGGCTGTTTTAGGCTATTTTACGGGCTATTGTTAGCCCATTTTACAGACTATTTTTAGGCTGAAATTATGCCCTTCTGATTAAGTGTGTTATTGGAATAAAAATTGTGATAACATGCTTGGAAATTATTTTATGAAGATTGTCAATGTATGTACATGCTTATGTTATATTGACATTGTGGTAACTTATAGGAATTATATGCTTATGATATAATTTTGCCATGAAATATGTGAATTGTACTAAATGTGTTATCATTGTGCAATGGGACATCATATTGCATATGCACAATAACATCGTATTAGATGGGTGTGTGCATTGTTGTCATCAACACCACACTTGGTGGATGACGAGTGGACTTAATTAAGCTCGGTCGAAGACCTAGCCGAGTCACACGGGTTGCATGGTAATTAGGGTTGGGGTTAACAAGAAGGGACTAGAAGATCCCTTGGGTGCAGGCCCGGTGAGTGGGATACACATTCCCTTAACTTGGTCCATGAAGTGTGAGGGTGTACACGGAGCCCTTGGTAGAAGTCCATAAACTCCGAGTAGGTTGGAGACCCTTGGTGTAAGCCTATGAACATCCACCCTATACAAAGACCCTAGTTTGGTAAAAATTATTTGATGTGAAACATAAATGACGATTCCATACACATTGGCACTTGCATGTGTTGAGGAACTGGGAAGGGCTCGGGTTGGTTGGCATGAGTGAGTCTCATCTCATTTCACAACATGACATAATAAATTCTAACATTGAATGCGTATTCTTACTTGGAATGTTGATGTGAATATAAAATGTTGTATGTGAGCATTGCATGTGCACTTAGGTGGGGAGTAGTCTCTGTAGGAATTACTCTGCTGGACGTAGCTCACCCTATACGAAAAAATATTTCAGGTGCAGGATTGATGTCGGTGGATGGCTCTCATTTGGGGCCTCAAGGGTGAAGAAAGCCGACTTGTGACTTTTATAACTCTTTTGGTAAAATTTTTGGAGAAAACTAGTTTTGACATGTAATGTTATGTAAGAGAGTTGTAACTAAACTTATATGGACTGTTTTTCACATAAACTTGCATGTTTTTGCATGAGAATAAATGAATGGACCGGGTGTGGTCAAATTTTACTTATGAATGGACCCGGTGTGATCATTGTTTCATATTAGACCTCATATGGGTCATATGAATGTATATTGCACCGGTTGCGTTTTGGGTAGAGCTTCCCATACAAAGGAGGCTCTGCCCAATTTTTGTTAAATTAAGGATTCCGATAAATGGGGCATAACGACGTGATATCGAGTTACTCGGTATCCATGGTTATTCCATGGGTTGATGGGTAATCAATGGACCCTCGAATTTTTGGGTGTCACACTGTGCAATAGTCGCAGCAGCCTTAACCATAGCGTCCACAAAGGCTTGGTGATCAAAGGCTGGTGGTGGTTGATTGTTTCATCCACTGCCTCGACGTCTTTGATTAGCACACAATTTTGTTTATGCTGAAATGCTAATCAACTCATTTTGTTTTCTTTTGAGTCTTAAATGATGCAAAGTATAAGAATTGAAGTTCTAATGCCATGTGGTTGTATTTGCAGTTGAATGGAGACAATCATTGCTTTGAAGACCCTTTCACACCCCTTGGAGTGAAAGGAATTGAAGAGATAGTGTGAGGATGGCTCGGGAGCAAAGGAATCAAGAGCTGCAGATAAGGAAGCAGAATGGTACCGGTACCAGGTACCGGTACCCAAAACCTACTGGAGTTGGGGTACCGGTACCACGTTCCTGACATGCCCAAATTTTACATATCTGCTTAGCTGTTTTGAGGGCCCCACCAGTGCGACTCCACCACTTCTCTGACACACCCAGGACACTGATCAGCGTGCCCTCTCCTTCCTTTGGTCCCTGAGGCTATAGCATTTAATGAGGAGTGAGAAAGAAGGGAAAAGAGCAACCCCTGACATGGGTCTGGCCCTAGCCTGCCTCCTGACCCCTTTGTGTTGACTGCCACCTCCAGAGGGTCAGCCATGCTCTCTTGCACGTTTTTGGTAGGGTGCTGCTTACTTCTCCAGGGAGGAAGAGGGGATATACCATCATTCCATTTTGTAAACAAAAATATAGAGAGAGAAGCTCTCAAGGTAGAAGAGGATGAATAGTGAGTTCTAGAGAGAGAAAGTGACGTTTTACATGTATTTTCCATTGTTTCAGCTGT
>CM042189.1:23319978-23342926 GCA_023539305.1 Ilex asprella | reverse complement strand
CTAGGGACGAGATTGGTGAGTATCTAAGCATAACCCGTGACTAGGCCTACGGGATATCAAAGGCTCACCAACTCATCCACTCTCAACCCCATCAAACCGAACCATTTGACTCAAAAGGGAGGAATGAAGAAGAGTTGAAATGGAATCCCCAAGAGGAGGTCTTCCCTTGGATTAACCAACTTAAATCCTAACTACTCATATTAAAAGCAAGACATTTATAATGTAAAGAGACAAGAATGAAATGGAGATTAAATCTTAAGTAAATCCAAGAAATCTTAAACTAAGAAGAGAAATCAACAATACCCATTTTAAACTAAGAAATGAAGAACTTGAAAGCATAAATGGTAAAATCTAAGTTACACAACTAAACTTAAAATAGACTTGAAATAAATGACATTAAGATAATAAAATGAAAACTACAAGAGTATGAAAGCTTGCTACAACAATAGCAAGTTAAATGGGAGAAGAAAATGCAAAAACGAAATGTACTATTCATCATCTTCAACCTTGGAACTCTCTCTCTATATCTACTCCTAAGCTTAGGTAGCCAACCCCCCTCCTTTTTTCTCTTGTGTAAAAATTACTGAATATCTTGGAGTGTGCGTGTTTTTATTTTCGTGCATGATGGTCCCCAAGGTGTAAGAACAGGCCTTCCCATCCATAAGGGCTGAGTGATGGCTCTTGACAAGATAGCCTGCAACCCCATGTGCAGCCCACTTCACTCCCATGCTTCATTAATGCCAAGCCTCCAAAAGTCCAAGGGCAGGTGTACAGTATTGTGGGCGTGTCAGAAGAGTGGGAGAGAAATGCTGGTGGGACCCTCAAAGCAGGAAGTCTGAGCAGCAAAAGGAGGAGCAGAACGACAGACTCTACTGGTAGGGTCTACCAGTAGGGTTTACTCTAGTAACTTAACCCTATCGGTAGGGTTTCTGCTGTATTATTTTCCTGTTTCTGATTTCCTGATTTCTTCACTCTAAAGCTCACCGCAAGCCATCAGTTCACCTCCAATCATCACAAGCAACTTAGGAAAAGCCATAAGAAGCCTCTTCTAACACATTTAATCTGCAAACACGAAATATCAAAGTTAAGACTTCCAATGGCATAACTCTTGTGATTTAATCTTCAAAAGCAACCAAGATGAGATGATTAGCATCTAAAAATATATAAAGTTTTATGCTAATCACACCCCCCAACTTAAGCTTTGCTAGTTCCTAGCAAACAAAATGTAAAAGCAAGAAGATAAAAATAAACCTATACTAATTCCGATATTACATTTAGCACATGCAACAAGCCTTTAAACCCCTAGGGGATCCCTAGTGGATGAGTTTTGTCTCGTGAAGGTTTCCATTGAAGACACCTACAAACTTCTTTTCCTAGTATCTAATATTTAAAATATATTCCCTTATCATAACTAGCAATGGGATTTCAAAAATAACTTGATCCGAACACCCAAACAAATCATACATGAGACATATCATAGCCGTAAATGCTATTCTAGAGTATCCATGTACACTAATTTTCAAACTCGTGTGTGTGTGTGAAATAAACATGTAATTTAAGCATTTACACAATGGAATTCACATTCACTTTGGCTATCCAAATTAAGTTTTGATGCAAAACTCACCAAGGGTGTCTCTCACAATTGAATCACTCAATGATTATCATGGCATGCACTCCATGTGTATATGTGAGATGGAATCTTGTACACAAAACAAAGTAAGCTCACATATAATCCAAAAATGAAGTATGCATAGAAATGAAACAACCTTGGCATAATCTCATAAAAGGAATGCTAGGGCATTAGATAGCAAAATCAACTCCTCTTTTTCTTTAAAAGTATGCATTTCCCATGCTTCTCTAGATCATTTAAGAATTTCAAGGGTTATAATGGGGCCTTAGGGTGGTATCTAGGTAAAAGAAATGAAGGATATAAGGTAACAAAGAGAGTTGTTCCGAGTGAGAGACTTTTAATCATGGACAAGCACTTCCCTTTTAATGGGATTTTGATTTTCACACCATCACAACACCCTTTATTTCTTTTCTTTCTTTTCCTCCTTTTTTTTTCTTTTTCTTTTGATCACTCTTTCATTCATTCACCCCTTTTTCTCCTTTCCTTGGATTTTCATTCTCTTCCTTTGAACTCTTTTGAGTTTCAACATCATTCATCCCTTTTGTTTGAATTTTCACACCATACTTCCTTCTCTTTTATCATCACTCATACTTAGCACTAGGAACAACCAAGATAAGGTAGATATTTGTCAATTTCATTGACTTGGTTAAATGTATGGCATAGAAACGAATTCAAGTAAGGCTCAATCATGACACTAGGGATAAATTTTTCCAAGAAAAGGACAAAGGCTCAAAGCATTCAAAGATGGCCTAAGATCATTTCTAAATAAGGATGGAAGAACATTGTATATATCAAAACAAAGTCAATTAACTACCCAAATGCACCTAACCAAAGTAAGCATAATGAGATTATTGAACAAATTTAGAAATTAAAAAATTGTTCCTTGAGTAAATGTGAGTTCCCACCAAATAAGAATTGGCATTAAAGCTCACAAGGGTTTTTACTCATCTCCATTATTCATGTCAAGCACTCAAATGTGAACTCAATCCGTAAATAGTCCAAATTACACATTCAAGATGCACAATGGTTGAGTTTGAAAGAAAACAAATATGTGATACTCTTGACAATAGGATAAACTTCTATAATGTGCTCATGTATTCAAAGTTCAAAATGAAGATCAAGTAATCACAAATCCCATAACCATTAGGATAGGGGAATATAGTTCAATATTGAAACCAAAATTTTTAAAATTTTCACATTTTTCATTATTCTATACAAAAAGTGGTGGAACATGTGAATGGTGCACCTCACTCCCCAACTTAAACCATGCATTTTCCTCAATGCACAAAGAGTTAGGCAATGAAAACAATGAAGGTAAAAATGAAACACACAAAGCGAAATGAGATGCCTCCCCTTTTTTTTATAAACATAAAAGAGAAAATGAAACACACAAAGCTTATTTACACCCCCCAACTTAGACTAGAACATGATACCCAATAAGATTTTTTTACAATGATGCTCAAGTGAAATGAGTCCAAATTAGAGAGAAGTAAACAAACTTCATGTTAAAATCTACACTACAAAGCTATGAAAATAAAAATATAACAATAAAATAAATCTAACTACTATGTACAGGGAAACAAAACAACAAGGGCTCATGTCAATCTGGTTTCAATTCGGATATGAGCTTGCGCCCATGGATTTTTTTGATTAAAATTTTTTTTTTTGTTGCATCAATGCCCTTCCTAGACCATCTATCCAACAATACAAGGGATAATTATTAAATTGTCTCAACCAAACCAAGATGTATGTGAGTTTATGTAATGCAACAAATGAAAAATATAATTTCTCATTAAAAACACTTGACTCCATTTCAATGCCCTCCCCAAGTTGAGAAACGTGAATCTCAACACCACTCAAAGATGAAAAAATGACCTTGGGCACATTAGCCTCATGTGGGATGATAACTTTATTAAAATTTTCATAATCAAGAGTGGTGGGAGATTCAACATCCATATACATTTCATTGAGGGGATCACACTCAATACATTGACTATGCTCAAAATATTGTTCATCATGCATAATTATAGCATTGGTCAATGTATTAAGTAGATCTCCAATTTCAAAAATTTGTTGGGCTACTTGGGCATTGAATTTCATTTGGTATTGCATAAAATCATAGAAAGTGTTTTCCAATGCTTGTTCGGTTGAGTCCTCATATGTTGGATAGTGGGAGCATTCATTTGGAGGTGTGAGATTGGATGAAAAATTATACGGTTCATTCTCCCAACCATAACTCGGATAACTCGGTGAAACATAATAGTTGGGGTAAGAGTTTTCGCATGCAAAGTCTTGAACCGGGTAATTTATTTGGCATATACAAAAGGTGAGCCCATAGTCATCACAAATCTCACACACATTTTCATAATGTGGGGCATTATATACACTTTCATAAAAATTATAAGACATAACAGAAAACAAACTAAAACATAATATTTACAAGTCAGACGACATACCTTGGCCCGTGATGAAAATCACGAGACTTACCTTATGCCGTTTCAAAATCACCTTCGAACTCAACGCTTAGCCTTCCACGACAACGACGCCAAAATGATTGATTGAAAATAGTGTCGTTCCCTACCTCTCAACACCACCCTCAAATGTATATGGCTTATGTGTGAAGGGAGTGTCACTCTCCCTCGGGATGATACAAGAGATAGAAAACAACGGATGTGAATGGTGGGAAATGGATGAACAAAATATGTGTGAAATGAAATGTGGAATGTGCACAAAAGTGCTCCCCTATCGCAAGGAGTCTTTCGTTGTCGGTGTTTTACTTGGAAAGTATTCCAAGGTCGTCTCCTCAGGGAAGGAAAGGGAGTGTTGTGAAAGTGATTTTGCAAAAGTGAAAAGAAAGTGTAAAATCTTGTATTTAAGTTTTGTGTTTGGTTTGTAAATGAAAATGCAATAAAACAAGTGTTGGCTAATCCAAAGGATTCATTCTAATGGAAATACCAAATCAACTCAAAGCCTTCCTCCGATTGAGCATGAATGAACGTTTGATTTGGGGGAAGCTAGGGACGAGATTGGTGAGTATCTAAGCATAACCCGTGACTAAGCCTATGGGATATCAAAGGCTCACCAACTCAACCACTCTCAACCCCGTCAAACCGAACCATTTGACTCAAAAGGGAGGAATGAAGAAGAGTTGAAATAGAATCCCCAAGAGGAGGTCTTCCCTTGGATTAACCAACTTAAATCCTAACTACTCATATTAAAAGCAAGACATTCATAATGTAAAGAGACAAGGATGAAGTGGAGATTAAATCTTAAGTAAATCCAAGAAATCTTAAACTAAGAAGAGAAATCAACAATACCCATTTTAAACTAAGAAATGAAGAACTTGAAAGCATAAATGGTGAAATCTAAGTTACACAACTAAACTTAAAATAGACTTGAAGTAAATGATATTAAGGTAATAAAATGAAGATTACAAGAGTATGAAAGCTTACTACAACAATAGCAAGTGAAATGGGAGAAGAAAATGCAAAAAGAAAATTTATTATTCATCATCTTCAACCTTGGAACTCTCTCTATATCTACTCCTAAGCTTAGGTAGCCAACCCCCCTCCTTTTTTCTCTTGTGTAAAAATTACTGAATATCTTGGAGTGTGTGTGTTTTATTTTCGTGCATGATGGTCCCCAAGGTGTAAGAGCAGGCCTTCCCATCCATAGGGGCTGAGTGATGGCTCTTGACAAGATAGCCTGCAACCCCATGTGCAGCCCACTTCACTCCAATGCTTCATTAATGCCAAGCCTCAAAAAGTCCAAGGGCAAGTGTACAGTGTTGTGGGCGTGTCAAAAGAGTGGGGGAGAAGTGTTGGTGGGACCCTCAAAGCAGAAAGTCTGAGCAGAACGACAGACTCTACCGGTAGGGTCTACTGGTAGGGTACTCTACCGGTAGGGTTTACTCCAGTAGCTTAACCCTACCGGTAGGGTCTACCGGTAGGGTTTCTGCTGTATTTTTTTCCTGTTTCTAATTTCCTGATTTCTTCACTCTAAAGCTCACCGCAAGCCATCAGTTCACCTCCAATCATCACAAGCAACTTAGGAAAAGCCATAAGAAGCCTCTTCTAACACATTTAATCTGCAAACACGAAATATCAAAGTTAAGACTTCCAATGGCATAACTCCTGTGATTTAATCTTCAAAAGTAACCAAGATGAGATGATGAGCACCTAAAAATATATAAAGTTTTGTGCTAATCAGGGACATTTGTGAAGTCTTCTACCACCCAGTCGTCTTGAACGACGTGCAAAAATTTGACTATCTCAAAATTTGACAAGGTAACTAGATTTTACGATACGAATCCAACGGCGAAGTCCGTTGTGTCATACAAGCTCCGTAGAACACATTTTAATTACGCATTATAAATGGCAAATGACCATTTGACCCTTTTTTTAGAAAATTTTTTGAATTTACCTGGGTTTTACATATGTTTTCAATCTTCTTGATAGTTATATGATAAGTACTTATGAGTTTTTAGTTTTATTTCTCATTGAAACGTAAGTTTGAACAAAATACATGTCTAGTTTAACAAATACTTATTTTTTAATTTTGAAAACCCTAACTTTGCTAAATACATGTTTGATTGTGAAAAAAATACATGGATTCTTATTTTCTAAATCCCTATTCTTGATTACATTATTTTTTCATCAAATACGTGTTTTATTTCTAAGAAATCCTGAGTTTTCACAAAATCCTACAATTTTTATATCAAAATTCTAAAGGTTTTTTTGTATGATTTCTTGCATATTTTAGTTCCTTTATTACGGTAATATATTGAGAATTTTGATACTTCATTTTTTATGGAAATTGTGATTGGTTAAGATTGTGATTGTTGAGTGAAATTGTGGTTTCATCTCTTGTATGGTTTGAGTGACGGACTTAAATTACATTCGAGATCTGTCATAGAGATGGTTGTCTAACACTTGAAGCAGATTATTGTTTGTGAGATCAACCACTATTATTCACGTAAATTCGAGGTTGAGTGATGATATACCTTTCCTAAAAAAGATTCGTCAATGTAGTGAGAGATGATCGACAACATTTCTTAAGTGGTTTATGATGTGTCTTGCAAGGAATGACTGAGATTGTATGGTTGTGGTGTGTTTAGCAAGGTACAATCATTGTATAGATTCTTGAGAAATAACCAACATACAAGAGAATATGAGTTGATGCTACTGAGCTATTTATTGATTGCTTCAATTTTGATATGTTTATCCCTGTCATTGATTTATTGTATTTCACACACTTGAGATTATTACAGCTGGCATTGTTTTACTTTCAAAATGATATATGTGTTATATTCCAAAAGAGACTTGCCTCTATTTTATTGTTTTAAAACCTTGTTTGGATTTGAGAGATATTTTCTAAGGGCTTTTGCTCACTCCCTACAACACATTTACTGATTTTGGCAGAGACAGGAATGTCAAATTACATGAGCAGGTCGACCTCGAGATCGGAGAGGGTCAAATGTGAATCTTAAATTTGAGGCTTAGCGATGCTTCGTTTTAGTTTAGATTATTTTGTTTGAGATATTTCTATGAAACAATATTTCAGTTGGTTTTAATTATTCCCTTGCTTAATACTATTTAGTTTTAAATTGTACGTTGGAAATGTTACACTATTTTATTGACTTTAGTATTTATTCTTTACCAAATAGATGAAAGATTGGTTGTTATAATGATTATTTTTAGTTGTTCTCATGATTGGAAGGTTTATAGATAGTAATGCCCTCCAGGGTGAATTTTGGAACGTTACATGTTTGGTATCAAATAGCTTAAGAATTAAGCCTTACATGAGAACTGTAAGTTTTGAAGTATCACTGGAGTATTAGGTTAGGTTGGACAAAATCTAGACTTGAATTTGTTTAAAATTATACGTTTATAAGATAAACATGATTTGTTGCTTAGTTAGGTTAGGGATTAATTATTTGTTCGAATTCATAGATTATCTAGCTTATAGGAATTGATGAAATGTAACATCCCAAAATACACCTTGGACGACATTACTATCTAAAACCATTCATAACATGAGACCAACGAATAAAATCCACCAATAAATAAAAATTTTATTCATCATATCTAATATTTACAACATCATCCCAAAAGAATATGTTAGACCATGGAAATTACATCCAAAAAAATCAAATTTAACTTGCAGCGGAATAACAAAAATATTAGACTTCACCGAGTCTCAAAATGAATTTCCTAGTCTAGCAAATAGGAGAGTATAGCTCTAAATATCCACCTCAAGATCCACGTACCCATCTAGCGGAGCTTCTCAAAGCACCTACTCATTGACCCCAAGCTCCTCACCTAACACGTAATCTGAAAAATATGTTGTTTGTAAGAGGTGAGCACTAAGTTCTGTAGAAAAATCTTTCCATACACAAACAAGGTTTGGAAAACATATCAAACAAGTAGGTCTTTTTTCACAAATAACATATATTGCTTTTGAAATAAAAAAAAGGACATTTCAATGAATCTTAAGTTTAAGCAAAAGTAATATTTAAATGAAAGGTAAAACCAATTTTTAACCAACAATTCACAAGTCACTATTTTCACAATAAACCAAATCCACCATGGATCTCAATCCACCATTTTCACAATAAAGAATAATAACCAATGTATATCTGTATCTCAAATCACAACTTTTATGCCAGGTATGATGCATGATTCACATGAATAAACACATCGAGAATATCCTGGCCTACACACACACCCCCAATCCTCGTAAGGATATACAACTTTAGGAAGAGCGTGTACCATCATAATGGCAATGAAGGAATTCAACCTATGAATAGTATACTAACCCTCAGCCACGGTATCTGTGAGCGAATAGTGGTTTTGGTCCTCACAAGGCACCAACCCCACTATGAGTGGTAGGAAAAATTCAAACCCGCATAGAGTAAAAAACGCATCTACCCACTCTACGATACCTAACCAACGACCACCCATGGTCATCCAAACATCCATAAGAGATACAATTTCCAACAAATTTCTTAATTTCCTACGGAAATACAAAATTTCCAAATTTTACATAGATTATCTCAATCGAACAGTTGAAGAAAAATGTAAGAGATCATCATAAATACCATTTTTTTTGTTCAATACAAAGTACTACAGTTTTGAAATCAAGAACAAAAGAAAAATCAAGAGAAAAATTCATTTCTCTTGAAAACTAGGGTTTTGAGTCAAGAAAAAAAAGATTTAATGGTTATCCCACCATAGATTTGTTTAAACATGGTAATGTTTGCAAGAAGATCAAGAATCAAAGATTTACTAACAAATAAATAAGATTTAGAGTCAAAAGAATACATATAAGTAAACACTAGCCTCAATATAAGAGAATAAGAAGAAACCCTTACCTTGTAATCAAGAATTCCAAAGGAAAGCCCAAGATTTAGAGACTCTCTTTCTCCCTTTTCTTCTTCCCTTTATTTTCTACTAGGGTTCTAAGAGATTTTATGGTGATAGTGAAACGGAAGAATGGGACAAATGAGACTTAAAATAGTGTTTTAAAACACAAAAATCTCAAATTTTTCCTGTTCCGACAAACTTTAACTAAAGTGTATCGGTACGCGTACTGGTACACTAAGCTTACTAGAGTTCGGCTTACCAATATATTTTTTCTACTCCAAGCCAGTCTTTGTAGAATTAGTATAACTTTTGATCCGACCATCTGATTGAGCTGAAATGTTGACACAATACAGAAGACATCTAGATCTATAACTTTCATGTTTTACACTTCTTCAGATTCGAAGTGGATCATAGTCAAAAAGAAAGAGAATCGAGGAAAAGAAACCCAATGGTGTGGGTGTTGGTGCCTTTGTTACCAAGTACCAATACCTTCTTGATTTTCATACTTTTAGGCCTCCAAATCCTTAGGTAATGTGTCCATTCCTTCACCACACATCTATACTTAGTTGTAAGGTTTCAAAATGCATGAGTTAGACCATAATTACCCTCAACATCAAAATTCGACGTTATTTATAATTTTGTCTAACTCTAAGTACTTAAATGCAAAAAATGAGTTGAAAGGCATGTAATAAGGCCGTTAGATATGCTATATTACGTGATTATCACCTATATTAGCATTTTAAAATAATTACTTGATATATGTATTAAGATATGAGTGTGGGGGTTTACACGAAAATTTTGGGATGGATATGCTAGTTTTATATCATGTTATTATGAACAATTATAAGAGACATATGGTAATTTGGATTTTGGTTTGTAAATGATACTAAGCATGAATCTTTATGCAAGTGATATTATCTGTATTGGAGATGGGTACGAGATAGAAATTGTGAAAAAAAAAACACCCAAACTCTAATTGGACAACTGTAGAAAAACCATCTGTCAAGTTGACTGTCTTTCACTAATTGGACCACAACTCTATGTTGGAAAATCCAAATTGTGCACTGTTTTATTGTTTTTAGAATTTTAACTCATATATCTTTCCAACCATATAGGTTATACATGCTAGAAATACCTAAACTAAATCGGTTTATTCTCTAAAATTGATCAAAAATATGTATTATGTTATTCCTTGGATAGGAAAGTGTCGTGCTTTTCTTCTTAAGCTCTGCACGACTTATCCTTAAGCAAGTTTCCACATTATTTAGGCTTTGACTTAGAGATACCCCATATAGATTGAAGTGTTTTGATGAATAACTACATAAAATTTGACTATGATTTGGTGCCTTGTCGACTTTAAGTATTCTATTCTACAATTTGTGTTGCTTATATTTTTGGAAGTCAAGGAGATATAATAATCCAATTTGGATGTATGGAGGTAATGTCAACTTAGATGTTTTTAAGATGGACTAAATTTTGAATAATAAAGTTATCAAAAGTTATGTCTGTTACTTAAAAGTCATAGAAATTAATGAATGAATGTAATTTTGGTTTCACAAGATAAACTATGGGATGGTTATGTTTTCCTCTATGGTGAGTACAATGGTGTGAGAAAGTATATTTCTCAAATATGATCAATTGAAGGAAATTGTGAAGTAACATTGAATGAGAGCCTATTTTGGAATAATGATAGGAAGTGTGGTTATGGTTCATAAATAAATAGGAGTTTGTTTTCATAACCACAAACTTGAGGTTACCAATATTGGTTTGAAAATATTACGAAGAGTTGATTAAATTTACTTTGAAAATATTAATGATTTAGAATGGTCATACATAGGATACTCATTGAGGATATTATACTTAGGTAATCTTATTTCGTTTTGGACTTAGTTGACTACCCTTAGACTCTCTAAAGTATTAACAATCAAAAATCTCTTGGTTGAGTATGGGGTTAATGGTTGACTTGTATTTATAATTTTTGATTAAAAATTAAGGTCAATTTATGAAAATGAACTTATAGACATGTAAAATAGGAAATCTAGAATGTCTTCTTAAGTTGTATTAGTTATCTTTGACCCTCGATATTCTTGAATTAAAGATTATACAGGTTTAAAAGCTTGAGGTCAAATATATTAGACAGTTATTGAAACAAAGATAATTTCAATATTTTGTGTTAACTTCTATTGTTATATGGGATCTTTCAATATTATTGGAGTCGTGTTGGGGGAATATGCAGTTCTTTTTCTGGTTTCTTTTAGTATTGTTAAGATAGATTTGATTAATTATACTTGAGGATTGTTGGTATGAGTATTAAAAATTTGAACTTTACGGTTAGTGGCGATAATTGGAAAGATGTAATTTGAGGAATCAACGATGATGCCTATTCAGATTGGCTTTGACATGGATATAGGAATTTCATGTAATTTTTAGAATAAATAACTATGGTTATTATAGTAATTAGCAGATCATTATTATCCTGGAGATTGTGAATAATGGTTAAGATTATGATGACTAATGTGGTTAAATCAAGGAATTCTAGTTTAATCATCGGAAGTCTTGTGTTGGCTATTATTGTATTACAAGAAATCTGATAATATTGAATTGGGGGAGATTATTGTGATCATTTGAAGCCTATCTTTATATTATGATTCAGAAATATATTTTTATTTTGGATTGAATCATGAGAATTCAAAATTATATGTAATGGATAGAATGGAGAAGGTGTGGAAACCGGCACTGCAACAAAAAATTATTTTTTTGAGACATTTTTAAATTTGTCGCAAATAATTATTAAGGTAAATTTTTCCGTGACGTTTTTATAAGTTTGTCTCAAAAAATTGAGTCCCCCTCCTTTTTTGTTAGTGCGAGAGATGACGGGAAATGAAAATTTTTTTACGACAATTTTTTTCTTGTCACAAATTAAATAATAAAATAAAATTTATAAATATTGTACAATGCCTTTAATATGAGGCAGGCAACTCCAGTTGTATGAAAAACATTCTAGAAATTGCATTGTCCATTAATATAAGTCTAAGGAGGAAGAAACTCCTTGGAAGAATGGAGTAGCCGAGCTACGGAGCTAGTGAACCACTATACTTTCATTGTGCAAATCATCCCATACCCCCAAGAATCCTACCATAATCCTCATGAGCCTTGAAGCTCAGATCTAATCTCACTCATATGTATACATATTCTACTCACCCACAGTAACACCCCAAAACACTCCCTAGACGGCATTCCATTCTAAAAACATTCATATCATAAGAGCGCTAATAAAATCCCTTAAGGAACACGATTTCATTTATCATCCACAAATAATTACAACATTAACCAAAAGAATAAGCCTAAGTCATGTCTATTACATCTTACAAATTAATTAAAGAAACGCAGCGGAATAAACAAAAAAAACTAGACTACACAATGTTCCAAAGGAATGTCCTAGTCTAGTACAAAAAGAAAGGAGGTCGCTCTATGCGTCTCAGGATCCACACTCCCGTCAAGTGGAGTCTCCCAAGTAGCGGGCTCCTCGACTCTTACGTCCTCATCTAGCGGGCAATCTGAAAAATATTAGCGGTAGAGGGTGAGCACGAAGCTCTGTAGAAAATTTTTTTCAAACTCATACAAGGTTTATAAAAGCATTTAAAACGGTCGGTCTCATTTTTAACATACATAGATACAAAATTTGAAATAAAGCAGTGACATTTAAAAAAAGATCTCAAGTTTATGTAAACGCAATACTTAAATGAATAAATGAGCACCACCTACAAATAATAATAAGTAGTGGTCATAAATAATTCCCAACACTTCTTTTGGTAGGTGGCATACTTTAGGGTAGCCTCTACCCCCTTTTTAGATCACCTTTGATTCTCAAGCATCCTTACCGAAAATCTCTTGAGAATGGGTGAGCATCCTTACAAGGAACCTCTCACTAATCAGTACATGGTTTTCCAAGCATCCTTACAGAGAACATCTTGAGAATGAGTGAGCATCCTTACAAGTAACCTCTCACTAATCACTACATTGTTTCCCAAGCATCCTTACCGAGAACCTCTTGAGAATGGGTGAGCATCCTTACAAGGAACCTCTCACTCATGTGCCTCACAAACAAACCAACCAAGCATACAATTTTCACATTTATCTCAATTCACAAGCTTCTATCCAAATCCCCAAAATATCTCATGCAACAATTTCACAACCAACAAAGTAAAGTGCATGAGATCACAATAGCATCATTTTATGGTTCAATATGAAACACTAAGGTATGAAAATCAAGGATAAAGTACAATTTTAGAGAAAAGTTCACCTCTCTTGAAATCTAGGGTTTTTAGCCAAAACAAGGATTTAATGGTTAACCCACCATTAATAATGTTTAAAACACGATAATATTATCAAGAATCAATGATCTATAGCATACATATAAGATTTATAGTGCAAATAGTACATATAAGTAAACCCTAGCCTCACTGCAAGTGAATGAGAGAAAAGTTAGATTTTGATGCACACCAAGGTATAAATCCCTTCGAAACAAGTGTTTCTCTCTTCCTTACTTCCTCTCTTTTTCTCCTTTCTTTCTCTCTTAGGGTTTCTAAGGTTGGAGGGGCCGAAATAGAGCCAAAAGAGGCGAAATAATGTATTTATAGGGCGAAAATAGGACTAAGATCGTGACATTTTAGTTTCAAAAATCTTTCGGCGGACCATTTAGTACTGGTACGCAGTACCGGTGCGGTTCAGTACTGGTACACAATACCGGCACGGTTTAGTATTGGTACACAGTACCGACACGGTTTTTGTCCAGTTTTTTTTTATTTCCTCCATTTTTCTCCTTTCTTTCTCTCTTAGGGTTTTTAAGGTTGGAGGGGCCGAAATAGAGCCAAAATTGGCGAAATAATATATTTATGAGGCGAAAATAGGACTAAGATCGTGACATTTTAGTTTCAAAAATCTTTCGGCCGTACTGGTACGCAGTACTGGTACGGTACAGTACCGGTATGTCGAACTTTCTAGACCATTTTGTAACGGTACGGTTTTTGTCCAGTTTTTTTTTTATTTCCTCCATTTTTCATTCCCAATCCATCTTAAACCCTTCCAAAGCCATCCCATGCATCTCCAACACCTATTTCTATACCAAACCTATTTAGTACAAGTTCTAGGACCTTAAGTTTCATATTTTCACCTATTAAAACAAAAATTCAACTATTATTTCCACTAACCTTGTAAATCTCTACTTTTCAAATCTTTCAAGATTTAAAGACACATCACTACACATATTCACCTTTTTACCACACTCAGTTACCATATATTTATATACATATATAAAAGAAAAAATGTGGGGTGTTACAATCCACCCCCTTAAAGAAAGTTTCGTCCTCGAAACTTACCTCAAGTAGCAAACAAATGTGGATACTTCTTCCGTATTTCTTGCTCTGGTTCCCATATAGCTTCCTCCACTCCATGGTGTTGCCACAAAACCTTATCCAATCTAATAACCTTGTTGCGAAGCACTTTTTCCTGGACATCGAGAATTTCTACCAGTTGTTCTTCGTAGGTTACTCCGTTTTGAATTTCAATCCCTCTAAGTTCACGAATGGAGTGGCATTCGAGTGACACTTTCTCAACATGGACACGTGGAACACGTCATGTACTCCAGATATATGGGCTGGTAGTCAAAGTTGATATGCCGCCTTGCCTACCGCTTTGATTATCTCAAACGGTCTGGTAAATCTTGGCGCTAACTTCCCATTTTTGCTGAATTGAAACACGTCCTTCTTGGGTGACACCTTGAGAAATACGTAGTCTCCCACCTTGAATTCTAAGGGTCTTCGTATGTGGTCCTCATAGCTCTTCTATCTACTTTGCGCCGTCTGTAGTCTCTCTCAAATGAGTTAAATCTTCTCCGTAGTTTCTCGAACAATGTCCGGTCCAAACAAACTACTCTCGCCGGCTTCTAACCAACACGTCGGTGATCGGCATGGTCTTCCATAAAATGCCTCATAAGGTGCCATCCCAATACTTTCCTGATAGCTGTTGTTGTAAGCAAACTCAACCAACGGTAAATGGTTGCTCCAACTCCCCGTGAAGTCTAACGCGCAAGAGCGTAACATATCCTCTACAATCTGTATCTCCCTCTCAGATTGGCCATCCGTTTAGGGTTGAAAGTGGTACTGAAGTGTAACTCCGTCCCCATCGCTTGCTGTAGACTCTGCCAGAATCTCACCGCAAACCTAGAGTCACGATCTGACACAATCGAGAGCGAAACGCCGTGTAACCTCACTATCTCACAGATATACCTCTAGCTCAAAGTCTTAAATGTATCCGTGGTCTTCATACCCAAAAAGTGAGCGGACTTGGTGAGTCTATCCACAATGACCCACACTGCAATATGCCCGTGCGATGTCCGTGGTAAACCCGACACGAAGTCCATGGTGATGTGATTCCATTTCCACTCTGGAATAGGCAATAACTGGAGGACTCCTGCTAGTCTTTGATGCTCAATCTTCACCTGCTGGCACACTATACATTTTGTCATGTACTTGGCCACATCTCACTTTATTCCCCTCCATCAATACTGACGCTTCATGTCCCTATACATTTTTGTGCTACCGGGGTGGATAGCAAACTTGGAGTGATGACACTCTCCAAGTATCTCCTCCTTTAAGGATGAGTTACCAGGAACACATAGCTTCTCCCTATATCTCAACTCTCCATTCTTCCATGACAATCCCTCAATTGCTTCTCCATTCTCCAATCGGGCTCTAATCCCATCGAGTTCCGAATCCAGGCATTGCAACTCCACTATCCGTCGCCGAAACGTCGGTTGAGCTACAAGGTTGAATAGATATGGTTGATACTCCAGTCCATCCACCCATAGATCATACTCCTCCAATGTATCAATCATTTTCCACCTATTTACCGCAAGAGAATTGATTTCACCTCGAGACTTCCTGCTAAGAGCGTCGTCAACTACATTAGCCTTCCCCCGATGGTAGTGGAGCGTGAACTCATAATCTTCCAAGTACTCGATCCACCTTTTCTGCCGGAGATTCAAGTCTTTCTGTGTGAAGATATACTTGTGGCTCTTATGGTCAGAGAACACTTGAAATTTCTCTCCATATAAATAACACCTCCATAGCTTAAGAGCAAAGACCACATCGGCAAGCTTTAAGTCATGGGTGGGATAGTTCTGTTCATGAACCTTGAGTTGCTTAGAGCCACAGGCAACTACCCTACCTTCTTGCATTAGCACACATCCCAAGCCTCGTAGTGAAGCATTGGTGTAAAAATCGTATCCTTCCCCACTATTCGGAATAATGAAGACAGGATCCGTCGTCAACTTCTCCTTCAAGGTGCGAAAGGCTAGTTCACACGCTTGAGTCCACAAGAATTTCTCTCCCTTCTTTGTAAGGCGAGTCATCAGCATCGCTAGCTTGGAGAACCCTTCCACAAACCTCCGATAGTAACCTACCAAGCCCAGAAAACTATACACTTCCGTCACATTTTTTGTGGTTCCCATTTTATCACAGCCTCAATCTTTGCGGAATCAACTGCTACCCCTTGCTCGGACATAACATGGCCAAGGAACTTCATTTCCTTCATCCAAAACTCACACTTGCTCATCTTCGCATATAACTTATGTTCTCTCAATATTTGTAGCACAATAGAGAGATGACGAGCATGTTCCTCCTGAGTCTGTGAGTAAATCAATATGTCATCAATAAACACAATGAAAAATTGATCGAGGTAAGGCAGGAAGACTCGGTGCATTAAATCCATGAAGGCTGTTGGTGCATTCGTCAGTCTGAATGGCATCACCATACACTCAAAATGACCATATCGGGTACGAAATGTAGTCTTAGGAATATCCTCCTCTCTGATCTGTAATTGATGGTACCCTGTGCGAAGGTAAATCTTAGTGTAATACTTCAAACCCCTCAACTGATTGAATAAGTCATCTATTCGTGGCAACGGATATCTGTTCTTCATTGTCACCTGATTCAACCTTTGGCAATTTGTACATAACCGAAATGTCTCATCCGTTTTTTTCACAAAGGAGACCGGGGCTCCCAAAGGTGAAGTACTCAAACGGATAAACCCAATTGCCAATTGATGGTCCAATTGCTTCCTTAGCTCCTTTAACTCTAAAGGTGCCATCCGATAGGGAGCAATGGATATGGGTTCGGTTCCCGGATAGAGGTCAATCTTGAACTCAATTTCCCACTGTGGTGGTAACCCGGGTAGCTTGTCACGGAAGACATCCAAAAATTCGATACTATCAACACTACGTCTGCATGGGATTTATCCTAATCATCTCCCATTAAAATGGCTAAGAAACTCAACTGGCTCCCAGCCTTCACTTTCAAGAATCTACTACCCGTAGTAGGAAATGGATTGGAAGAATCTCGGTTATTGAGAACGACTCCTCCTAGCAACTGAAATGTAATTCGCTTGCGAAAATAATCCATTACCGCCCGGAAAGCGGATAACAAGTCCATCTCGAATATAACGTCATACCCTTTCATATATAGAGCAACCAAATTCATAATCAATTCGTGCTCTCCGATACAAAGCACACAACCCTTGCAGACTTGGCTGGTAACAACCGTTCTCCCGTAGGTAAGTTAATATTCAATGCATGTTCTAGCTTCTCGAAATCCAATCCCAAACTACTAGCATATGTAGTACGTATAAAAGAATTTGTCGCATTGAGGTCAAATAAGATTCAGGTCCAAGAATTAAAAAGAAGGATTATACCTTCAACAAAGGCATTGGAGGCATCTTCCTCCGGTTGGGTCAAGGCAAATACTCGCTCCTGGGTGGCACTACCGGGAGCTTGAGCTTGTATCGGTCGCTGCGGTGCAGGCCTCGGTGGTGGTGGTTGGGCTGTTGGCATCTGTCTGGCTGTCTGGATAGGCCCCTGAGGTGGAAAAACTGGGCAATGGATCCGAATATGTCCCACACCTCCGCATACAAAGCAGGATCGCGGGGTAATACCGCCTTTAGTCTGAGTATCTCCCTCTCTGCGGGCTATCAAAAGTCACTGTCCACCTATCTGGTCTGGGCGATGGTATAGTGTCGATCTCTGTGTCCCACTAGTGCTAGCACCCGTCCGAATCGGACCTCCTCTCGCTAAGCTCTGTCATCGCTGACTATCCTCTATATCTCTCTCCACCAGTGTAGCTCTATCAATAATATTTTCGTAGTCCCGAATCTTGAGAGCCATTAACTTCTCTCGAATGACCGGCCTCAAACCCTACTCAAAGTACTTGGCCCTGTTGGCCTCACTAGAAATAAACTCCGCAACATATCGAGATAGCTCATCAAACCTTCTCTCGTACTCGGCCACGGTCATGCTGCCCTGTCGTAGAGCCAAAAGTCAGTCTTCATCCGGTCTCTGACTGATTCCGGAGAGTACTTGTCTTGAAAGATTTGGTCGAACCCTTCCCAAGTGAGTACATCGGTGTTCCTCCTTCGTTTCATAGAGTCCCACCAATGGTCAGCCTCCCCCTCGAGCAAGTAGGTAGCCAAGCCAACCCGTAAATCCTTGGCAATCCTCTTGCCTTCACAAATCTTCTTCACTTGGCGGATCTATTTATTCGCATCCAAATGGTTAGAGCTCCCTTGGAAAATAGGCGGGTGTTGCCTCAGGAATTCTCGAAGAACTATCATCATTCGGCTGCCGTCGTCATTGCCCGACATTTGAGCTAAAGGATGAGCTCCTCCATTATGGTTGTTCCCATTCTGGTGTTGTACCAGAGTGATGAGCTCCCTCAAACACTGATAAATGTCATTCATGGCATCGGGAGGTGGTGGCGGAGGAGGAGTACTAGGTCACCACGTCCTCATCCACGGCTACGTGCACGTCCTCTTCCTCCATCCATTCTGCACATCAATTCACAGTTTAGTTTCATTGATGAACAGGACATCCTAAACATTACTTAAATCTCAAGCCTATGGTTCCTATAAAGCAAGACCGAACAATTTCTTTCTACCTAGTCCTATTTCACTAGTGTGAATCCATAACCTACAGCTCCCAGGTAAGACCTAAAGCCTAGGCTTTGATACCAAACTTTGTAACACCCCAAAACACACCCTGGACGACATTACATTCTAAAACCATTCATATCATGAGAGGACTAATAAAATCCCTTGAGAAACAAGACTTCATTTGTCATCCACAAAATATTATCCAAAAGAATAAGCCCAAGTCATGGCTATTACATCTAAAAAATTAATTAAAGAAACACAACGGAATAAACAAAAGAAACTAGACTACACAATGTTCCAAAGGAATGTCCTAGTCTAGTACAAAAGGAAAGGAGGTCGCTCTATGCGTCTACCTCGGGATCCACACTCCCATCAAGTGGAGCCTCCCAAGTAGCGGGCTCCTCGACCCTTACGTCCTCCTCTAGCAGGTAATCTAAAAAATGTTAGCGGTAGGGGTGAGCACGAAGCTCTGTAGAAAAATTCTCCCAATCTCATACAAGGTTTATAAAAGCATTTAAAATGGTCGATCTTATTTTTAACATAACATAGATATATATTTTGAAATAAAGCAGTGACATTGAAAAAGGATCGCTAGTTTATGTAAAAGCATTACCTAAATGAATAAACGAGCACTACATACAAATAATAGCCATTAATGGTCATAAACAATTCGCAACACTTATTTTGGTAGGTGACATACTTTAGGGTAACCTCCACCCCCTTTTTAGGTCACCTTTGATTCTCAAGCATCCTTACCGGGAACCTATTGAGAATGGGTGAGCATCCTTACAAGGAACCTCTCATTAATCACTATACGGTTTCCCAAGCATCCTTACCAGGAACCTCTTGAGAATGGGTGAGCATCCTCACAAGGAACCTCTCACTAATCACTATATTGTTTCCCAAGCATCCTTACCGGGAACCTCTTGAGAATGGGTGAGCATCCTTACAAGGAACCTCTCACTCATGTGCCTCACAAACAAACCAACCAAGCATACAATTTTCACATTTATCTCAATTCACAAGCTTCTATCCAAATCCCCAAAATATCTCATGCAACAATTTCACAACCAACTAAGTAAAGTATATGAAATCACAATAGCATCATTTTATGGTTCAATATGAAACACTAAGGTATGAAAATCAAGGATAAAGTAATATTTTAGAGAAAAGTTCATCTCTCTTGAAATCTAGAGTTTTTAGCCAAAAACAAGGATTTAATGGTTAACACACCATTAATGTTGTTTAAAGCACAGTAATATTATCAAGAATCAATTATCTATAGCATAAATATAAGATTTAGAGTGGAAAGAGTACATATAAGTAAACCCGAGTCTCAATGCAAGTGAATGAGAGAATACCCCTACCTTTTGTTCTTGAAAAGTTAGATTTTGATGCACTCTCAGGTATAAATCCCTTCGAAACAAGTGTTTCTCTCTTCCTTTCTTCCTCTCTTTTTCTCCTTTCTTTCTCTCTTAGGGTTTCTAAGGTTGGAGGGGCCGAAATAGAGCCAAAAGAGGCAAAATAATATATTTATAGGGCAAAAATAGGACTAAGATCGCGACATTTTATTTTCAGAAATCTTTCGGCCGTACCGGTATGCAGTACTGGTACGGTACAGTACCGGTACGCTGTACTGGTACGTCAAACTCTCTGGACCATTTAGTACCAGTACGGTTCAGTACCGGTACTGTTTTTGTCCAGTTTTTTTTTTCTCCATTTTTCATTTTCAATCCATCTTAAACCATTCCCAAGCCATCCCATGCATCTCCAACACCTATTTCTACACCAAACCTATTTAGTACAAATTCTAGGACCTTAAGTTTCATGTTTTCTCCTATTAAAACAAAAATTCAACTATTATTTCCACTAACCTTTTAAATCTCTACTTTTCAAATCTATAAAGATTTAAAGACACATCACTACACATATCCACCTTCTTACCACACTCATTTACCATATATTTATATGCATATATAAAAGAAAAAATGTGGGGTGTTACACCCATGTTATATTCACAATCAATGGGGCTTACTTATCCACTTGTTTCTTTGTTAGTGGATGATTATACAAAGTGACTTTGTTGACTTGAGGTAACTATTATGCTCAAGATTTTTTTTTTCATATTTTAGGTTGTATTAACTGAATTGCATAAGGTTAAAAAAAACTGAATTATATTGTATTTAAAATTGGAATGTTTAAACTTTAGTAAACGATTAATAGTTGGATGACTAACAAGAAGTTATTATAATATGTTATTATTGTCTTTTCATCTTTTTAAGGATAGTATTATCAATTAAATTTTTTTGAAAAACATTGAGATTCGAAAGTAGTATGTAGATTATTAGATCTATTCAAATATTTGTTTTTTTAGTGAATTTGGATAAGCATTACATGCCTACAAATATATACAAACATATAATGTAATTTGGTGATTATTTAATAAAATTGAAGATAAATTCATATTCTAAATGTTAACATTATCTATAATCAACTTATTTAGATCAAAACGAATATATATTTTAACGGATTTATATATGGGCTGTGAAAATTAAAATTCATTGGATAATTGAATTGGACTCGGATCATATTTTTTAAATTGGATTTGAATCGAATTTATATTGTCCGGAAAGAAGATAATCAAAAGTCAAACAATGAATTTATTAGTTGAATTAATGCAACTACTAAAAAATAAAAAATTCTTAAAAAAAAAAGATAAAGTAGATATTATAAAATTTTTAAAGGATTAAAATTTTTTTTATCTTAAGTCATTTTTATTAGTAGTATAGATTTAGTTAGTGGTATAGATGAAGCGGAGTTACCAAAATCGATTTTTGAACAAATATAAGCTAGCCTTCGTTCTTTTCACTCCTTCTCTCAATTGAAAAAACCCTTTTCCCTCTTTTTCTTTATCTCTTACCGATTCTGTGCTCCCTCCCCCTTTCCCTCTAATTTCTTCATTTCTTTTCCTGACTCATCCCCAATAGACGTGAACACCAACCATTGAGCCCTAAAAATCCATCGCTATCAAAGAATATCTAAATAGTGACCCAAGCATTGCAATTGAAATTCAAAGGCTAAGAATTCAACGTGATTGAAGAAGACAAGGTGAGAAATTATTAGCCCTATCTGAGATTCGTTTGAGCCTATTGCATATCACCTTCGACTGTCATGTGAAGACACAGTAAAGAAGGAAACACAAGATTCGCATGCCAAGGTATAATTCACTCTTTAACTCCGCAAATATCACTCCTATTTCCTCAATCCCCACTGCCCACCCCCTGAGTTTATTGTAGTGCGCCTTAGTATACCCAAATCCTACTGATGCCAAAAAAATCTACGAAATATAGGTATACACAAGGTGTTCGTTGGAATCGCTAGAAGAAATATATTTTGCCTTTGAAGTTCTTTGACATGGGCAACCACTGATTTGATTATCTAGCATTTATCATCTTCCAGTTTCAAGCTATTATGCTTTAATTCATTTTTTTAAAACATCAAATAGACATTAAGAATACATTGTTTGTTGTTGTCGCAATTGCTTTGTGAGTGATTTTAAAAATACATATTATTAAATAAAAATATCATTTGGGGGGATGAGTGTCTTTAGGTTAAGTCTTATACCTTCAATTTTAGGTAATGTGGGTTTCCTTCAAGATGATTAAAACCATTTTAAACTACATATTTGCATTTCTTGATCTTCACAGTACAACTCCTAGATCTTTGATCAATCCCCAAACAGATCCTGGTGCAGAAACATTATGTCAGATAATTTTTTTTAAGGAAAAAAAATTATTGAAGGAATATCAGAAATTACAAGAATCAAAAATAGAAACATTTTGTTTGAACAAAAATGCAGAAAAATGCTACAAGAACTAAGCCTGTTTGGTTTGCGTTTCAAAAACTAGTATCCGAAAACAGTTTTTGAATAGAGTTTTGAGAAATTGGTTTTGATATTTTTTGAGATAAAAAA
>CM042189.1:23261994-23304978 GCA_023539305.1 Ilex asprella | reverse complement strand
ACATTATCCCCGGGTTGTTTTGCTAAATTGAATACATTCAGCTCCATGGTCATGTTCCCAAAAGCCAACTTCATTAGACCATTCCTGCAATTAATCACAACGTTAGCGGTAGCAAGGAAAGGTCTTCCAAGAATAACGGGGATTTGGGAATTAAGGTTAGCAACCGGGTGTGTATCTAATACAATAAAATCAACTGGAAAGTAAAAATTGTCAACTTGGACAAGCACATCTTCCGTTACTCCACTTGGTGTGCGTATGCTCTGATCCGCCAGTTGAAGTGAAACTAAGGTGGGCTTCAACTCTTCAAGATTGAGTTGTTGGTACACGGAGTAAGGAAGAAGATTGACACTTGCTCCCAAATCGAGCAGTGCTTGTTCAACCCCGCAATTCCCTATGGTGATGGCAATTGTTGGACAACCGGGATCCTTGAATTTTGGAGGAGTGTTAGTCCTCAATATTGAGCTCACTTGTTCGGTGAGAAATGCTTTCTTCCAGACATTCAACTTCCTCTTCACCATGCATAGGTTCTTCAATATTTTAGCACAAGACGGTATTTGCTTGATGGTATCCGAGAGAGAGATGTTGATCTTTACTTGCTTAAACAATTCCAAAATGTCAGAATAATTAGCCACCTTAACAGGTGGCTTCAAACGATGGGGGAAAGGGGCAACAATCGAAGGAAAACATAAACCATCATCAATCACATGTTCTTTATCAACCCCATCTCTTTCACTTTTTTCACTCGACTCACCCTTGTCGACCACATTTTCTTTGGCCTCTCCCTCAATTTCTTTTTCTTTTAGCAAAGCGGCCTTTGGTGTCGACTTTGGCCCCACTATCTTTTCAATGTGTTTACCACTCCTGAGTGTGGTGACAGCCTTGAGTTGCTCACAACTCTCATGGGAAGTCTCGGCCAACTCAACCACATGTTGGCCTTTGGGGTTCTCTTGAGGTTGAGCGGGGAATTTACCCCTCTCTTGTTGAGATAACCCAATGTGACTTGTGATCTTTGTGAGTTGGGTTGCCAGTTTTTTGAGATTTGCGGCTGTTTGATTATTGATGGTGGTTTGGCTTTGGATGAAGTTGTAATCCACATCCTCCAAATTCCTCTTATGGGGAGGTTGGTAGGAAGGAGGATGAGTTGGTGCTTGTTGGGAAGAACCTTGGGGAGAAGGGTTGGGTCGGTGGTACTGGGAGGTAGAAGCTTGCCCTTGACCTAAGGACTGAAATTGAGCTTGCCTAGGAGGTGCAGGAGGTGTGTATGTGTTTGAGCCATACGGGATAGGGTTCTCATTCCTCCAACTAAAATTGGGGTGATCACGAAACCCCGCATTATAATGATTGAAATTTGAAGGAAATGATTGCCTTGGTTGGTTAAAGGCATTGACTTGTTCGTGATAGGCTTCCTTAAGTGTCGGGATGCTTGGGCACTCCGATGTGGAGTGGTCAACACCGCTACAAATAGAACAAGCCTCCTCGGCTCTTGACACCTGAGAAACCACCCGTCTCCTATCCACCTCAAGGATATCTATCTTCTTAGACAATTTGGCAATTTGTGAAAGTAACTCCTCCCGGTCTTTCAAGTCATACATTCCCCCTTTTTGTGATTAACTACTACCCGACAATTCCCTAAGTACATCGTTTGGGTCCCTAATATCCCAAGATTGTGTATTTTCAGCCAAGGTAGCAAAGTAGTCAAGGGCCTCATCGGGATATTTGTTCAAAAATTCACCATTACACATCATGTCGATGAATTGCCTATGGCTTGGTGTAATTCTTTCGTAGAAAAAACTCACCAATTGCCATGATTTAAATCCATGATGTGGAATGGATTGGAGCAAATTTTTGTAACGATCCCAACACTGGTAGAATTGCTCATTGGGGTTTTCAGAAAAATTTTGAATTTTCTTCTTTAAAGTCGTGGTACTATGAACCGGAAAGAATTTTTTCAAAAAGGCTGAAACAATTTGGTCCCAAGACAGCATAGTCCTGGACGGCATGAAATCAAGCCAATCCTTTGCCTTATCACCCAATGAGAAAGGAAACAATTTCATCCTAGCTATTTCCTCCATGTTGTAATTTGGGATAAATGTTGCAACCACCTCCTCAAAAGTCCTTATATGATTATATGGGTTCTCTTCTAATATCCCATGAAATTTGGTGATTATTTGTAATATCCATGGTTTAACAACAAAGAGATGAGCTTGGACGGGAAGGAGTATGTATGATGGTGTGGTGCTACGGGTCGGTTGAAGAAACTCCCGCATTGTCCTAGCCGAAGGATCAAGTAGGACGTTCCCTTAATTCCTAGGAGGGGGAAAATGAACATGCGGGTTGGGCATCCTCGGTGGTTGCAATCCCCCACCCCCTTGCATGTTAGGGTTGACATTTGCATGATCGAATTGATCGGGGGGAGGATATTGCATTCTTTGGTTAGGCATCCTAGGTTCGGGCAACCCTCTACCCCTTTGGTCATTTTGGTTTGCACCATCATAGTCAAAATTTCCACCCCCTTGGATGTTTGGGTTCACACCCACATTGTCAAAATTGTCACCATCATCCTCGGGTGGATTCTGGTCGACATTCATGTTGGGAGCTAGGTTTTGTCTAACTAGTTGGTGATGGGTATCCCTCTCCCACATGCAACAAAATATACACAATTGAAATTATAAACAAACAAGAATATGTACACGAGACAACATACCTTAGCCTGTGATGAAGATCACGGGACTTACCTCCGTTGTTCGAAAATCACTTCCTTGAATTGGCACTGGCCCTCCCCGGCAACGGCGCCAAAAATGATTGAATGAAATACCTAACCTCAACTAACCCCTAATTACTCTCCCTCAAATGATGCAATATATGGCCGAGGGAGAAAGATTTCTTCCCCTAGGGATAGTGTCAAAAGAAAGGGCAATGAGGCAAGGGAAATATAATGATGTAAAATGGGATGTGTACACATAAAAATGCTCTCCAATCGCAAGGAGACTTTCGTGTATCGTATGTTACTTGGAAGAATATTCCAAGGTCGTATCCACATGGAAGGAAGTGAGTCAAGGTTGGAGTGATTTGGTGAAAAACGGAAATATAAAATATTTTGTCTTAAGATTTGGTTGGTAAAGTGTGAGCTAATGAGAATGCAATGAGAAAACAAGTGTTGGCATTTCCAAGAGGTCACTCCACTAGGTATATAATCTCAACTCAAACTACTCCTCCGGTCAAGCATAAATGAACGATTGATTAGCGGGAAGCCGAGGATGAGTCCGGTTAATATCTAAGCATAAACCGTGACTATGCCTATGGTTTATCAAAGACTCACCAAATCATCCACCTTTAACCCGGTAAAACCGAACCATTGGTCTTGAAGAGAGGAATGAGAACTAATAAATTAGCTACTCATATTTGAAATCAAAATAACAATAAAGAGACAATGCATTGTTACCCTATGAAGATTTAGAACAACTAAGTACAAGAATCGTTGATTAGAAGTGAAATGAGTAAAAATGCATTTTATATCAAAGAACATGAACAACCCACGAGCATTAATGGTAGAAGTGAAAAGAGAGCATCAAAACAAAGAACTAACATAGAGAAACTAGCATTAATCACATTCAAAGAAGTTCTAAGGATCCTTTCAAAGCATTCAAAGCTGAAAACAATGGAAAATACATGAAAAATGCCACTTTCTCTCTCTAGAATCCACTATTCATTGTCTTCTATCTTGAGAGCTTCTCTCTCTATATTCCATACAATAATAATGTCTATCCCTTTCCAACCCCTCTTCCTGGAGAAGTAAGCTACCTCCTTCCAAAAACGTGCAAGGGAGTATGGCTGACCCACTGGAGGTGACAGTCAGCAAAAGAGGTCAGGGGGCAGCTAGGGCCAGGTCCATGTCAGGGCTGTTTTGCCCCTCATTTCTCACTCCCCATTAAATGTTGTAGCTCTAGGGTTCAGAGGAAGGAGAGGCCACACTGATCAGTATTCTGAGTGTGTCAGAAAATTCGTGGAGTCGCAATGGTGGGGCCCTCAAGACAGCTGAGCAGATCTGCAGAATTTGAGCACGTCAGGAACGAGGTACCAGTACCAAGTATCGGTACCCCGATTCTAGTAGATTTTGGGTATCGGTACCTAGTACCGGTACTGTTCTGCTTCCTTATCTGAATTTCTTGATTTTTTGCTCCCGATCTACCCTCAAGCTATCTTTTTAATTCCTTTCAACCCTAGAGGTGTGGGAGGGTCTTTAAAAGCAATGATTGTCTCCATTCAACTGCAAATACAACAATTTGACGTTAAGACTTCAATTATCATACTTCATATCATTTAAAGCTTAAAAACAAGCAAAATGAGTTGATTAGCATCTTTAGAATATACAAAGTTGTGTGCTAATCAGTATGGATGTGTGGTGAATGCCTTGACACATTACATGAAGATTTGGAGGCTTAAAAGTGAAGAAATCAAGGAGGTATTAGTGCTTGGGAACAAAGGCACTAGCACCTACACCATTTGGTTGTAATACCTCAGTTTTACCCCATTTTGACCATGATCCGCTTCGAATATGAAAAAGTGCAAAACATAAAAGTTATAGATCTGGATGTTTTCTGTATTGTGTCAAAATTTAAGCTCAATCAGATATTTGGATCAAAAGTATTATTACGAAAACTGGTCCGAAGTAGAAAAAGTGTACCAGTACACAATATCGGTGCTTTAAACTCCAGCAGTCAAATAGTACCAGTACTGAGTACCGGTACGCCGTGCCTGAAGTGTCAAAGCACCTGCAACTCATGCTCCACTTGCATGGGTGTCCCACCATTGATTCTCCCACTTGCCCTCTGACTTTCCTTACACATTTAAATGTCTCCTTCACCCTTGTTGAAGACTTTAAAGGCAAATGCATTAATGTGGTTGGGAGAGAAGGGGGTTGCCAGGAGAGTTGCTGGGTAGGCTACTCCTAGCCTGTCCAAACCATCATCTCACCTCCCATTGATGAGAGACCTGTACACACATGCTAGAGGACCCCTATGGACGAAAAATGCAAGGCTATCACTCTATATATTCAACATTCACACAAGATTTGAAGTGTGGCTACCTAAACTTAAGAGTAGTTCAATGAAGAAGAGGATGAAAAGTGTAATAGAAGCTTATGTTTTTCACTCATTTCATTGTAGTAAGTTGTAGTTCTCTTGTAATCTTTGTTTCATGCATTGTAATCTCTTTTATTTCAAAGTCTATTTCAGGTTTAGCTGCATGTTTTGGATTTTACCATTATTGTCTTAAGTTTTCTTCATTTCAATTTTTAAAATGGGTATTGAATATTTTTCTTCTTAGTTTAAATTTTCTTGTATTGGGTTAATTTTTAATCTTTATTTCAATATCATGTCTCTTTACATATTATATGTCTTTCCTTTTAGCATGAATAGCTAGATTTTTAGTTGGCTAATTCAAGGGAGACCTATTCTTGGATTTTTCATTTCAGCTCAATATTTTTCCTCTCTCGGTGTACGATGGTTTGGTTTGACTAGGTTGAAAGTGGATGTGGTTTTGAGTCTTTGATATTCCGTAGGCTTGGTCACGGTTTATGCTTGGATCCTCATCATCTCGTCCCTAACTTCCCAGGAATCAATCGTTCATCTATAAACCCTTAGAGGAAGGTTTCAAGTTGATTGGACATTCTCATTGGAGTGAACCTTTTGGATTAGCCAACACTTGTTTTTATTGTATTTTCATTTACAAACTTCACTCACCAAAATACAAACAAAAGATTTTACACTTTTTCATTTTAATAAAATCACCTTCATATAACTCCTTTCCTTCCCTGAGGAGACGACCTTGGAATACTCATTCCAAATAAAACACGAATTTTAAAAGACTCGCACTTGGAGAGCACTTTTGTTCACACACACTTCATTTCCATTTCATTGTTCATTTCATTTCATTCCACCATTCTGTTGCCCCATTTCCCACATCATTTCGAATGAGAGTGACACTCCCTTCACACATAAGCCATATATATACACATTTTAGGGTGATGTGCAGAGATTAGGGAATACTACAACGATTTTCATCAAGCAGTATGGCCCACCGATAGGTTTTCCCTTATTTTACTGGTTTCTTGGTTTCCTCATCTCTTGAGCTATCGTTAAGCCATCATATCACCCTTCTTCATCCGAAACACTATGAGAAGGCTTAGCAAGCATCATTCATCACCCTTTATCTGCAAACATACCAAAATTCTTTAAATACCACAAATGATGCATATCCAATTGTATTAACCACCAGAGCTAGCACAAAAAGGAATGTAAAAACACTTTAACTATACAATGTTTTGTGCTAATCACACCCCCAACTTGAGTTTTGCTAGTCCCTAGCAAAGTTTATTTTCAAAATAAGATAAAAAGTACAGTACCAAAGCAAACCATTTCTACATCTCATCCTTCAAACATTCAAAATATAGAAATCACAATGCAATTAAAGTAATGAACATGTGATAAATGAAACAAAAATTTTCGTATTTCATTAATGTGTTTCAGAGTTGGAGTACATGGAGTCTAACATCAAAAAGAGACAAATTGGCCGAAGATTAGAATTGTAATCGAACTCATATGTACTAATTTTAATGTAACATTGCATGTTATTATATGAGTAGGAATAAATGGACCCGGTGTGATCAATGTTATATGATTTCACATGTTGTGTTTTGGGTAGAGCTCCCCGTACAAAGGAGACTCTGCCCGAATTTTGTTAAATTATGGATCTCGGTAAATGGGGAATAACGGCGTGATATTGAGTTACACAGTATCCATGGGTATTATGCAGGTTGATGGGCGATCAATGGGTTGACAAAGGACCCCGAATTTTTGGGGCGTCACAGCTTGGTATCAAAGCTATGGTATACGATTTACCTAGGGCTTGATGGGCATGAGTCTAAACCATTGCATTCATTGTACATTACATGTCATGTGTTTTAAATGCTATATTTTATGTGTTATTTGTTATGTTAAGTATATGCATGGTGAAAGGTATGTCGAAAAGAGAAACTAGGGTTAGAGAACATAACCTTAGGTGTCACAAAAAAAATGAAAGGGATGGTTCAGGGTGTAGATGTTTACTAGTGAGTGGCACACACACTGCTAGTGAGACAATGAGAGAAATCTTAATATTACGACTTTGATACCTACCATGGGATATTATGTTAGTGCTCTATTATTATTTGACTTTAGTGCATCTCATTCATTTATTTATACATCATGTGTGAGGGATTTGGGCTTAGGGGTTGAGACTTCGAAGAGCCATTTCTTATGAGTTCTCCCCTAGAGGCTAGGGTAAGTGTTGATCATATATGTCAAGGTTGTGAGTCAGAGATATCAGGGACTCAACTCACCATGGACCTTAGGGTCATGGACATGTCAGAGTTTGATGTCATCCTTGGGATGGACTGGTTAGCAGCACACGAAGTCGTCATTAATTATGATCAAAAGAGGGTCATTGCCTACACATCGGAGGGTGTTTGTTTCAAGTTCTAGGGGAAAAGTATGATGCCTTACCCCAAGCCGTGTATGACTCTCAAAGGCACGGGTAGTTAATGGGTTGACTAGCAAGCCTTACACTGGAGGACGAGGCGAGACAGGAGTTGGGTCTACCACAGGTGGTTTGTGAGTATGAGGATATTTTTTGGATGAACTAGCGAGATTACCTACGCATAAGGATCTAGACTTCACTATTGAGTTGCACCTCGGTACATCGCCCATTTTTATGACTCCACATAGAATGGCATTTGTAGAGTTGCAAGAACTCAATGTCCAGTTGCAAGAATTAATGGAGAAGTGGTTCATTGGACTGAGCACCTCACCTTGGGGGTGCTCCGGTGTTGTTTGTCAAGAAGAAGGATAAGACACTTCGGCTATGCATAGACTACCAACAGTTGAATATGGTTACTATCAAGAATAGATATCATTTTTTGAGGATTGATGATTTGTTTGATCAACTGAGAGGGGTGCGTGTCTACTCCATGATAGATCTATGAACGGGTTACCATTAGTTAAGGGTTAGGGAGACAGATATCCCTAAGATGACGTTTAGGATGCGGTATGGATATTTTGAGTTTATCATCATGCCTTTTGGATTGACGAATGCCCCGACGGCATTCATGGATCTCTTCCATAGGGTGTTCTAACCCTACCTAGATCAATTTATCGTGGTCTTCATTGATGACATCTTGATTTACTCCATGTCTGAGAAGGATCGTGAGGTGCACTTGACACACCCGAAACTAACACCACATGCCCCAAGAATTTCACCTCGGTCAGTCTTCGAGATATATAGTTTCTGGGGATTGGTGGGGTATTGCAAGAGGTTCATTGAGGACTTCTCTCGATTAGCAACACCTTTGACGAGATTGACTCGTAAAGAGGCCAAGTTTCAGTGGGATGATTCGTGCGAGAAGGCATTCAAGAGTTGAAGAGGATGCTTACTTCAACTCCTATTCTGATAGTCCCAGAGAGGGGACAGAGGCACACAGTATAATGTGATGCGTCCAAGGATGAACTTTGTTACATTTTGATGCAATACAGAAGGGTGATGACTTGTGGTTCTCGACAGTTAAAGAACCATGAACAGAATTATCCCACTCATGACTTGGAGTTGGAGGGCATTGTCTTTGCCTTGAAGGCTTGGCTCAACTATTTATATGGTGAGCAATTTGAGGTGTGAGATTATGTCTTCTTGAAGGTGATGCCTAAAAGATGAATGGTCAAGTTCCATAAGTGGGGAAAGCTGTCGGCGAGGTATATCAGGCTCTTCGAGGAACTTGAGAGGGTTGGCATAGTTACTTATTGGTTGGAGTTGCCACCAAATTTATCAGGGGTTCATGCGGTGTTTCATGTCTTTATGCTTCAGAAGTATACTCCAGATCCAACACATATGGTTGATTGGGGTGAGTTGATTGTTGATATAGATGGGACCTTCAAAGAGGGACTGGTGCGTATCATTGATAGCTGGGAGCAGGTTTAGAGAGACAAGAAGGTGAGGCTAGTGAAAGTGCTGTGGCAGCGCCGAGAAATAGAGGAGGCGACATGGGAGCGTGATGACACTATACATACCGATTATCCTTTCTTATTCGATGATGGAGGTACATTCTTATAGTCATTTAGTATTATATGACTGTTGTATATACATGTGGTTGTATGTGCATGTGTGTGTGAATTTCGAGGACGAAATTCATTTAAGGGGGGAAGAATGTAAAACCCGAAAAAATTTTGAATTTTTCATGAAAAAGGGCAAACTGGTAATTTAGCACTATAGTGTGGGTTGAAAACCCGTATTTTTCTACACCTCAAATGACGAAAAGGACCTCACTATTGGATTCGTCTCACAAAATCTACTTACCTAGACAAATTTCTTCAAATTCTGAGATGGTCAGATTTTTGGCGTTTTAAGAGACTGTCAGGTCTCGGGTGACCCAAAAACAAATTTTTTAATAAAATTTTAAAATTGAAAAATAATTTAAAGCAAGTTGAAATAAAAATATTTGAACTTCAACTGGAGCAGAATTTAATCGTTTTGGGGCGAAAACAGACCCTCCAAAGGGAGACGTGTGGCGCGAAGTGGACCAAGCATTAAAGGAGTATAAATAGGACCAAAAAAATCTATTTTTTAAGATAACTCTCTGCTGAATTCCAGTGGGTTTGTTGGGTTTTAATATTGGGAGAGAAAGAGAGGAAAAAGAGAAATTTCAAGACTTATTTGTCAAATCTATAGAGTTCTGCCGGTCAGAATTCTTCTGGCCAACTATCAAAATCGATCTCCTCGACAAGAGCTATGTAACCATACCTAAAACAAAGGTTTTCACTGAAGGTTTGAAAAATAGAATTTTGAAAAAAGCATGGATTAGAGCTCGGGCTGAATTTTTGAAGCTCCCTACATCAATTTTACGCTTCAAGAGGTAGGATTTTTATCCTAACTAGTTTTATTTCCAACCTAGAATGAATATATGACATGGGTGGACTGTTTCGTGTATTTAAACACTTGCCTATTATAGTTGGTTTAATGAAAATGGGTAGAATTAATTCTAGTGTGAATTGGTAATTAAAAATTGCCAGTTTATGATTTCTTGAAAGTTTTGATAATTGGGTATGTGAAAATCATTTCATTTGATTTTGTTTTAGTTATGTGTTAAATTTGGGCATTTTATGTGCTCACATGATTTGGTGCCTTGAAGGTGCTTGATGTGATAACATGCTTGGATGATGTGGTAAAGTGAAATTATATGTTTATGAAATGAATTACAATTGGAAATGCAAATGTTGATATGTGCTTATGAGATATTGGCATTGGGGTGAATTATGGAAATTATTTTCTTGTGATGTAATTATCCATGACATGTGTTGAAATGCGGTAGAAATAATCCATATGGCATTCTTTACATTTGGAAATGATATTGATGTTGCAATTGCTCATTACATTGCATACAGACGAAGGCTTCACATTCATGGGCATGAGCCATGAGTGTGGGTATGTGTGCTTGCTATTAGGTCAAACCCCATACGTAGTGGTTGACAAGTGGACTCGGCATAGTTGGACCAAGGTTCAACAGAGTCACATGAGTTGATTGAAAAACTTGTGTCGAGTAAAGCAAGAAGGGCTAGATACTCTCTCGGGTGCAAGAACCGGTTATTGGTTTATACACTTCCATCGTTGAAAGTCCCAAAAAGTGTATCGGTGTACAGAATCGGCGGTCAGACATCAAAAATCCACTACCCAACAATGTCATCAAAATTTTTTGATTTTGTTTCATACAAAAATGTCATCGAATGCATAATATCAATGATGGGTTTATTACACATTGGTATTGCATTGTGTTGTGGGAGTTGGTAAGGGTTCGGGTTAAACTACATTAGTGAGTCTCATCTCATTTCATGGCATGACATGGTAGAATTTCAACATTAAATTGTATATTCTTGTTTGGGATGATTGTTACTTGTTGAATGTGTAACACCCCGCATTTTCTTTTATAAATGTATATAGTTATATGATAGATAACTATTGTGAAAATGAGGATATGTATAATGATGTAAGAATGCATCACATAGGTTAAAACATTAGAAAAGGAGGATTGGGAGACAAATGGATTTGGGGAGTTAAGTTTCAAAGACGTTGGGGATTGGAATTTGTTATTAGATAAATTTCTAAATGTTTCTAGGTCAAAATAATGTTTCCATTGAATCCGGAAGGTCGAAAAACCTTGGGAAAGGTAATAGGAAGTGCATTTGAAAACTTGGAAGACAGAGGAAGACTCTGTCTGCTGAGTGGTACCGGTACCGGGTACCGGTACCTCAATTCCAGAAGGTTTGTGGTACCGGTACTGGGTACCGGTACCCCGATTCCAGAAGGTTTGTGGTACCGGTACTGGGTACCGATACCAAATGGTACCTGTACCGGGTACCGGTACACACGATAAAAATCTGAATGTTTTAAACCGCGACGTGGTCCGACTTTTGAGCCTATAAATACCTTATGCCGCCTCCTTAGTCGTCCATTACTCATTCTAAACCCTAGATAACTTGAGAGAGAGGGAGAGAACTCAAGATCAAAGGAAAATATCAAGAGATTACGGGTAGATCCAAGAATCCAAACCCTAGATCTTCAAGACTCAAGGTAGGGGTTTTCTCTCACTCACTTACATTGAGGTTAGGGTATATATATATATATATGTAATCTTTTCACTTTAGATTATACATGTAGGCTATATAATCATTGTTTCTTAATACCCTTGTGACTATTACCATGATTCAAACGATATTATTGTTGATTTACCCTTGAATCCTTTTCCTTGATTAAAAACCCTAGATTTCAAGAGAGATGAACTTTTCTCTAAATTGTTCTTAATTCTTGATTTCAAAAACCTTAGTGTTACATATCAAACCATAAAATGATGCTATTGTGATCTCATGTACTTTTCTTGGTTGGTTGTGAAATGGTTGTATGATATATTTTGGGATTCTAGAGAAATGCTTGTAAATTGGGATAATTGTGGAATTGTATGCTTGGTTGGTTTGTTGGTGGCACACATTAGTGAGAGGTTCCTTGTAAGGATGCTCACCCTTTCTCAAGAGGTTCCTGGTAAGGATGCTTGAGAAATAAGTCCGTTATAGTGAGAGGTTCCTTGTAAGGATGCTCACCCCCTTCCCAAGAGGTTCCCGATAAGGATGCTTGGGAAACAATGTAATGATTGGTGAGAGGTTCCATGTGAGGATGCTCACCCCATTCTCAAGAGGTTCCCGGTAATGATGCTTAAGAATCCAAGGTGACCTAAAAGGAGGTGGAGGTTACCACAAAGTATGCCACCTACCTAAAGAATTATTGGAAATTGTTTACAACCATTAATGAATATTATGGGAGTGTGATTGCTCGTTTATTCATTTAAGTAATGTTTTGAAATAAACTTGAGATCCTTTTTAATTGTCCCTGCTTTATTCCAAAATTATGCATTTATGTTACGTTAAAAATTAGACCGACCATTTTACATGCTTTTCTAAACCTTGTATGGGTTTGGGAGAATTTTTCTACAGAGCTTCGTGCTCACCCCCTACTGTTGAACCTTTTTCAGATGTTGGGCCAGAGGATGTACCCGATGCTCACGAGCCGTACCTTGGGGAGGCTTCACTAGAGGGATATTTGGATCCTGAGTGGGACATCTAGAGATGTCGTTTGTTTTTTTTGTTCTAGACTAGAATACTACTATGGAAACACTGTATAGTCTAGATTTCTTTTGTCATTTCCGCTACGCTATAATAGTACATTTTCATTTGAAATGTAAAGGCCAATGATTGACATATTCTTTTGGGGATATTGATGTACATGTTATGAATTATTGTTATGAAGACTTATTTATTAATGGTTTATCTTAGTGCTCTCATGGTATGAATGGTTATTGAATGTAATGCCTTCCAAGGTATATTTTGGGGTGTTACAGATTTGGTATCAGAGCCTAGGCTTTAGGTCTTACATGGGAGCTGTAGGTTATGGATTACCACTAGAGAAATAGGATTAGGTTGATTAAGATTGTTGATCTAAATTTTACACGAGTCTTATACTTTGGTTTAAATCGACGATTAGGATGTCTTGTACATCAAAGAACTAAATTGTGAATTGATTTACAGGATGGACGGTGTACGAGGACGGGGACGTGGGCGTGGTCGTGGAGGCCAAGCAAATCCAC
This sequence comes from Ilex asprella, assembly GCA_023539305.1. Classification (NCBI taxonomy): domain Eukaryota; kingdom Viridiplantae; phylum Streptophyta; class Magnoliopsida; order Aquifoliales; family Aquifoliaceae; genus Ilex; species Ilex asprella. Next base: position 23,291,765 of record CM042189.1, on the reverse strand, counting down.
CACCACCACCACCTCCCGATGCCATGAATGGCATCTACCAGTGCTTAAGGGAGCTCACCACTCTGGTGCAACACCAGAATGGGAACAACAACAACCACAACCACAATGGTGGAGCTCATCCCCTAGCCCAAGTACCGGACAATGGGAACGAGAATAGACAGATGGTGGTTCTTAGAGAATTTTTACGCCAACACCCACCTACTTTCCAAGGGAGCTCTAACCCCTTGGATGCGGATAAATGGATTCGCCGAATCAAGAAGATATGTGATGGTATGGGAGTGGCCGATGATCTTCGGGTCGGTTTGGCTATCTATCTACTAGAGGGGGAGGCGGACCATTGGTGGGAATCGGTGAAGAGGAGGAGGACCACAGATGCACTCACTTGGGAGGAGTTTGACCAAATCTTCCAAGATAAGTATTTTTCGGAATCTGTTCGGGATAAAATGAGTGCCGATTTTCTTGCCCTTCGACAAGGTAATTCGACAGTGGTGGATTATGAGAGGAGGTTTGAGGAGTTGTCTCGCTATGCCACTGAGTTTATATCCACTGAGGCCAAGAAGGCCAAGCGCTTTGAGCAGGGACTGAGGCCGGCCATCAGAGAGAAGCTCATCGCTTTGCGGATCCGAGACTATGGGGATCTAGTTGACAGAGCCGCACTTGTGGAGAGAGACATGGAGGATACAAAGCGGCGACAGAGCCTTATGAGGGGAGGTCCGATCCGGACGGGTGCTAGCACTAGTGGGGCACAGAGACTGACTCCATACCGTCGCCCAGATCAGACAGGGGGACAACAACTTTTAATAGCCCGAGGAGAGGGAGATACTCAGACTAGAGCCGGTATTCCCCCACGTTCCTGCTTTGCATGCGGAGGTGTGGGGCCTCAAGGATGAAGAAAAACCTACTTGTGGTTTTTAATTCACGTTTTGTAAAACTATTATGAAAAACTATGCTTTTGTAAAACATTCGCTAAGTTAGTTTTTGGGCATGTAATGTATATAAAAGAATTGTAATATTGCATGTTATTATATGAGTAGGGATAAATAGACCCGGTGTGGTTAATGTTTATTAATAAATGGATCTACTATGGTCAATGTTGTATGATTGCACATGTTGTATTTTTGGTAGAGCTCCCCATATCAAGGAGACTCTGCCCGAATTTTGTTAAATTATGAATCCTAGTAAATAGGGCATAACGGCGTGATATCAAGTTGAACAGTATCCACTGGTATTATGCGGGTTGATGGTCGATCAATGGGTTGACAAAGGGCCCCCATTTTTTGGCACATGGATAATGATTAATCCTCTTCTTATTCTCTAGTTAGGGTATGATTTTCATGATTGTACCTACCTTTTCAAATACGCTTTGATTGAATGAATGATTTTATTAAAGTAATATACTTTGTAAACTTATTTGATTAATCATTAACAAGATTGAGTTATTGGTGAGATTAATACTTATAATTCCTTGCGAGTTTACAATACTAGTCCTTAAATTCTTATTTTCTTTCAATCAATCTTGGGTTTTCAAAGCTATATTTTTTGGTTAATTACACTGACATTGGAACTTAAATGAGATAAAATTATTATAATTGCACAAGTATAATATTTTATTTATATAAATGATACTTGATCTTGAAGCTAGAGAATAACCTTCTTTCACAGTAATTTCCATTAAATGTGTTTGAATTACTTACATTCAAATTCTCTTTGATCATTATTTATTTTTAACTTCCTAATTCCAAGCAATTTCCCTGAGGATCAACTTTGGTGTTACCGAGTATTACTACTTCTTGACCATTTGTAGTAGGGAGTATTGATTGGGATTAAACAAGTTTTTGGCCCCGTTGTCAGGGAAGTTGAAAGGACACGGAAGCCAAAAAGAAGAATCCTCCATCACAACGAGCTAGTTGGAGAACTCAACTTTTCTGAGTGACCTTGTTCCATCTTTTAGATTTTTGTTAATTTTGTTTAAGTATTATAGATTTTTTTAATCTTTGTTATTTAATTGCTAGTTGTTTTAAGTCACAATCTTCATTTAGTTTATAGTTGTATGTCTGGTGGAGAAAACTCGAATTTTAAAGTTGAGTCACCATTTAAAGAATCTATAGGGTTTGTAGGTTCATCTTCATCTTTGGAGTCTGACCAGTCAGTCCTTGCCTCCACCTTTGGTCTATGTCGAACAGGTAGTGACATGGGAGATAACAGTAATAACCCAAGTGGAATTAACCCTAACCACGATCAAGAATTCAACCAACTAGTCAAAACTCTTAGGGATTATCAACACCCCACAAGGAGTAGTTTCCTGTCATGTTTCATTTTCCCTACTAATGTATAGCTGTTCACGGTGAAAACTGGTGTAATTTAGGTTTTCTAGCAGTTTCATGGCCTCAATTCTATAAATCCTTATCTACACATGAAAGAATTTGAGGAGGTATTTAGAACCTTTCAGGATAATTCCGAGTTCCCCAAGCTGAAGCTTTTTTCTTTCTCCCTGAAGGATAAAGCCAAGCAGTGACTTGACATTTTCAAACCACATTATATCCCTTATTGGTATGCAATGCAAAAAGAGTTCTTCAAAAATTTCTTTCCTATTCATCACACTATTGCTACAAAACATCACATCATAAACTTTTTTGTGATGGATGGGTAGAAAATCTACGAGTGTTTAGAGAGATTCAAAGATCCCCTCCACCCATGCCCACGACATCGGTTTGAGAGTTGGACCACGGTAGGTTTTTTTATGACTCTCTCTGCCTCTATGCATTAGCTCTTCGTGATTATGTCATTGGGAGAGTTTAGGTAAAACCTGGGTAAATTTGAACTTTTTCTAAAAAATGCAAAATAGTAATTTATCACTATAATGTGGATTTAAAATACGTATTTATCTAGAGCTCGGATGACGAAACGGACTTCGCCGTCGGATTAAACTCAAAAAATCTAGTTGCCCTTTAAATTTTCATCAAATTTTAAGATAGTTAGAATTTTTTACGTTTTACGAGACGACTGTGTTGAATGACCTCACAAAGGTCACCAAAAATAGAAATTATAAAATTTTCTTATAATAGAATTAAAATTCAAGTAAAAATAATTTAAACTTAAATCGAGATGAAATTAATCATTCCGGGGAGAAAAATCGACCCAAACAAGGGGGTGGGTAGCGCGACGTGGACCAAGTGTTAAGGGTTATAAATATGAACAAATATCTGATTTTTAGGCAAAATACTCTGCATTTTCCAGTGGGCAAAACATGTGAAGGAAGGGAGAGGGAAAGGAGAGAAAAAAGAAAGTTTTCAAGGCTTCTCGCTACAATTTCTGCCTCTCCGTCGCTTGAATCAACTGAAGCCAAAAATCAAAGTTGATCTCCTTGACGAGGGCTATACATACGTACTAAAAACAAAGGATTTCACCAAAGATCCAATACAAAGATTTTGGAAAAATCAAAGGTTTGAGGTTAGGGTTGGGGTTGGTGTTCTTGAAGTTCTACACTTCATTTTATGCTCCAAGAGGTAGGGTTTCTTCTTACTTTGATTTCTTTCTAACCTATGGGTCCGTATGAAATGGGTAGGTATATGGAACTATACATGTCACTTTCCTCTTGTTATGGAAGTGAGGAATTGGGTATTGAAATGACTTAGACCAACTTCTAGCTTAAATTTTATATGTGGAAGCTATTGGTGTAAACTCTAGGAAATTGGGTTTATGTGGGTTGTTTGTGTATTTTAAAACTTTCCTATTATAGTTAGGTTAATGGAAAAGGGTAGGTGAATAGAACTATATATTTCACTTGCCTATGGTTATGGTGTAGGTGTACAAATGATTTAATCAATTTTCAGTTTGAAATTGATATGTGAAGTTCCATGTAAAAATTCTTGGAGATTGGTATTGTGTAGGCATGCTATGTGTTATATTGTGCCTTGTGAAAGAAATGAGTTATTTACATAGGTTATGCGATAACATGATTGGTGCCTTGAAGGTATTTTGCTAAATGCCTATGTGAGAATTAAGTTTGTTATAGCAGAATTTATGTATGATATGCTTGAGAAAAAGGTAATTGATATATGTTGTTAATATATAGGCATTATGATGAATTGTGGTAATTATGTGCATTAGATATAAATTAGCATGACATATGTTGAAGTTTGTGGTTAAATTAATCCATATGACATTCATTATAGATGGGACTTGACAATGACATGCAATGGTTCTTGTAACACCCCTAAATCGGGGGGTCCCTTATCAACCATTGACCAACTGTCAACCCACGGAAATAACATTTCTTGTCTCAATTCTGGAACTTAAGTCCAAACAAATCCCCTTAATCGGGACTCTAACCCACGGTTAAACCCCGTATTCTTTTAGTCATTTAATTGATCCGAGGTGTGGGGTGCCTCAAAATAGTTCATTTGCAACCTTTGAAATCAAGGAAATCCAAGTCCAACAGCATAAGAACTAATATTAAAATTTCAGAATCTTTCGGTTGTACCGGTGCGTCGAACTCTCTAGACCAAAGTGTACCGGTACTGTCTACCCAGATTTTTACCATTTCTTACATTTTTCGTCACCAATTCATTCCAAACCTTACCAAAACCAACCCAACACTTACACAACATATTCTTGGGCATTCCACATAGGTTTTACAATTCTATTACATCATTTGAATGCAATCTCATTTACTTACATGCCAAAAGTAAATATTCATTTCACTTTACCAACTTTTGTCAAAAAAAGTCACATTCCGGCTTCTTCACCCTTGGGACTCAAAATGAGAGCCATCCGCCGGCATAAGCCCCACACCTGAAATGTTTTCCCCATAAAGGGTGAGCTACGCTCAATAGAGAACTTCCTAAAATAGGCTACTCCCCAACTCAAATGCACATGAAATGCTCATAAGCAACCAATCCACCATTCACATATTCCAATCATATATATGACATCAATGCTGGAAATTTGTCATGCAATGTTATGGAATGAGATGCGACTCATTCCCAATAACCAACTCAGGCCCTTCCCGGCCCTTCAACACATGTAATTTGCAATCGTGCAATTACTCGTCATCCATGAACCCGAGCCCTTCCAGGCTCTCCTACACATGCAATTTCCCATGTGTATAATCCTGTCATCTATGTTACACATCAAATGACATTTTTCATCCGAGGTCTTATATGAGGTGAGTGTTTATGTGCTTACACCAATGGTACCCAACCGACACGGGATTTATGGACTTCCACCAACGGTACCGCGTACACCGACACACTTCATGGACTAATACCAACAGCAGTGCGTATCCAACCACCAGGCCTTACACCCGAGGGATCTTCTAGCCTTCTTGCTAACCCCGACCACAACACCATACAAAACTGTGCGACTCGACCAAGTTATCGACCTCGCTTCCTCGAGTCCACTCGTAATCCACTCATGTGGTGTTGACTACTTCCATGCACAACCACCCATTTGGTGCGATGTCCTCATGCATATGCAATGTAATGTCCCATTACAACTCTACTACAATGTTCAATATGCAATGTATGCAGCATGAACCATTTCAAACCCAATTCACACAATCCATGACAATTATATCCAAAGCATATAATTTTCAAAATTCTCAATGCCAATAAACAAGCATGTATTTATCAACATTATCCAAACTCATATCCAAGCATGTTATCTCTTATTAAGCAAATAACACACTTCATAATCACGACATTATGTAAACACATAACATGCCCATAATTCTCATAATTTTGAGAAATTACTTTAAATGATTTCTACCTACCCAATTCAAGATAGAATATATTCTACCTATTTTCAATACCCACTTCGCCAAGGTAAGATTTGAACACACTACATGTCCATATAACACAAATTTTCATGGAATTTTCCAAAATAAATTACCACCTTTTCTCAATTGCAAGTTAGGAATTTACCGTAATCTATTTCCATTCTCATTTTTCTACCCATTTCATTTCATTTCCTTTCAATAGGCAAGTGATATAGACATCTTTAAACCTACTCATTTTATTTAACATTCTAGGTTGTGAATACCACCCAAATAGGATAATTCCCTACCTCTTGTAGCGTGAGGAATGTCCGTAGAAGCTCCAAGGAACAAACCCAACTCCAATCCAAATTCTCCCTAGGAATTCCAGTTTTCCACCTTCGGTGAAAGCCCTCCTTTTTGGTGTGTACGCGTAGCCCTCGTTGAGGAGATCGACTTTCCCTCTTGGCTCGAACGGATCCGAGCTCTCTAGCTCCGTAGATTGTAGAGAGAAGTTAGAGCTTCCTTCTCTTTTCCCTCTCTTCTCTATCGGCTGGAAATGGCTGAACAAAATGGGGAAAAAATCTGATTTTCTCCCTATTTATAATTTTAAAACACTTGGCCCGTAATGCGCCACACGTCCATTTTAATTTCGGGTCCGTTTTCATGTCGTAACGATTAAATTTCGCTTCAGCTCCAGTTCAAAATATTTTTAATTTATCTTTACCTCATTTATTTTAAAATTTTCATAATTTTCCCAAAAAAAATCGTATTTGGGTCTCCCGGGGCCCGATCGCCTCGTAAAACACAAAAAATCCTACTATCTCGAAATTTGATGAAAATTGACATGGTCACTAGATTTAGCGAGACGATTCCAACAATGAGGTCCGTTTTGTCATCCGAGTTCTAGAATATTTTAGGTTTACAACCCGACCAATTTTGATAATTTACCATTTTTGCCTTTATTCTTAACAGTTTAAATTTACCCAAGTTTTTACATTCTTCCCTCGTAAAAGAATTTCGTCCCCTAAATTCATGTACACATCAAATATATGCATATGCAACATGTAATACTCTACTTAAAATTGTAGACATGTATCTCCATCCTCGAACAAGAGCGGATAATTGGCACGAATGGTGTCCTCACGCTCCCATGTTGCCTCCTCCACTCCCCGGTGTTGCCATAACACCTTCACTAGCCTCACAGTCTTGCCTCGCAAAACTAGCTCCCAGTTATCCATGATACGCACCGGTCCTTCCTCGAAGGTCCCATCCGCGTCAACCATCAATTCACCCCAATCCACCACATGTGTCGGATCAGGTGTATACTTTCAAAACATTGAGAAATGGAATACTGCGTGAACACCCGATAAATTTGGCGATAATGCCAACTTGTAAGCCACTGTACCCATCCTCTTGAGTACCTCGAAGGGCCAGATAAACCTCGGCGAGAACTTCCCCTGCTTTCCAAAACTGACCACTCCTCTCTTAGGTGTCACCTTCAAGAAGACGTGATCTCCCACCTCTAATTCCAAAGGTCTTTGCCGTCTATCAGCATAGCTCTTCTGCCGACTTTGAGCCATAAGGAGATGCTTCCTTATCAGGTCCACCTTCGCCGAAGTGTCCCCAATCAAATTTGGACCCATAGAGGGTCTCTCTCTAACCTCCGTCCAACAAACCGGAGAACAGCAAGGCCTCTCATACAGTGCCTCATAGGGTTCCATCTGTATGCTCGCCTAATAGTTATTGTTATAGGCGAATTCCACCAAAGGTAAATGATCTTCCCAGCTACTCTTGAGATCTAGGACGCACGTCCGTAGCATGTCCTCTAATGTCTGGATGGTCCTCTCTGACTGACCATCCGTATGGGAATGAGAAGCAGTACTCATCATCAATTGTGTCCCCATGGCTCGCTGAAAACTCTCCCAAAAGTGAGCCGTAAACCTGGGGTCCCGATCTGATACTATAGATACAGGCACCCCATGCAGCCGGACTATCTCCCGAATGTACAGCTTACAGAATTCATCCAATGTGAAGGTCATCCGCACCGCCAAAAAGTGAGTTGACTTGGTAAATCGGTCCACTATCACCCACACTGTATCATGTCCCCGCGATATTCTTGCCAAGTGGGTCACAAAGTCCATCGTAATATCCCACTTCCACTCAGCTACCTCTAAGGGCTGGAGCAACCCTGCTGGTCTCTGGTGCTCGGCCTTGACTTGCTGACACGTGAGGCATCTACTGACAAAGTCTCCAACTTGTTTCTTCATCCCACTCCAATAATATTGTTAATGAAGATCATGATACATTTTTGTGCCACCGGGATGAACTGCAAAACGTGAGCAATGAAACTCCCTAAGGATCTCCTCTCTCAGATCTGTCATCTGAGGAACCACAATCCTTCCTCGATACTGAAGACTACCATCCGAGTGAATGGCCTAGACCTCGTCACCTATACCCGGTCCCTGGTAGACAACAGTTCAATGTCCTGACTCTGAGACTCCATCACTCTGCTCAGTAGGGAAGGCATAGCCACCAAACTCCCCAAAGTACCCTGAGTCTGACCCTAGTAATGTAGCCTGAACTATCCGAAAATCTCGAGCAGAAGCTACTCTCGAGAAGCCACACTAGCCAAGACTCAATGTGACTTTCAGCTAAGTGCATCAGCTACCATATTTGTCTTACCGGGATGGTAGTGCAAAGTGAAGTCGTAATCCTCCAAAAACTCCATCCACCTGCGTTGCCTTATATTGAGCTCCCGCTGTGTAAAGATGTATTTCAGCCTTTTGTGGTCCGAGAACACCTCAAACTTCTCGCTATACAAATAGTGGCGCCAAGCCTTCAAGGCAAAGATAATGGCCGCCAGCTCCATATCATGCGTGGGGTAATTCTGCTCGTGGTTCTTTAACTTCTGAGAACCGTAAGCCACCACCCTCCCAGACTGCATCAAAACGCAACCAAGTCCGTCTTTGGATGCATCACAGTAAACTGTATACATTTGCCCCCTTTCTAGGACTGTCAAAATAGGAGCTGAGGTCAACCTCCTCCTTAACTCCTAGAATGCCTTCTCACAAGAATCATTCCACTCAAACTTGACCTCCTTACGGGTTAATCTCGTCATAGGTCCAGCCAATCGAGAGAAGTCCTCAATGAATCTCCGATAATACCCTGCTAATCCCAAGAAACTACGTATGTCAAAGACTGACTTTAGTTTCTCCCAATTAATCATTGCTTCAACCTTTTCCGAGTCCACGGATACACCCGAAGCCGACACTACGTGTCCCAAGAATTTCACTTCATTTAGCCAAAAATCATATTTACTGAACTTAGCGTACAATTAATGATCTCTCAAGGTTTGGAGAACAACCCTCAAATGACCCTCATGCTCCTTTTCAGACTTGGAGTAGATCAAAATGTCATCAACAAACACCACAATGAACTGATCTAGATAGGGCTGGAACACCCTATGCATGAGATCCATGAATACCGTAGGGGCATTTGTTAACCCAAATGGCATCACTGTGAATTCGAAATGCCCATACCGCGTTCTGAACGCCATCTTAGGGATATCTGCCTCCCTAATCCTCAACTAATGGAAGCCCGTTCAAACATTTATCTTGGAGTAGACCTTTGCTCCCCTCAGCTGATCATACAAGTCATCAATCCTCGGCAAAGGGTACCTATTCTTGATGGTGACCTGGTTCAACTGCCGATAGTCTATGCATAGTCGAAGGGTTTTGTCCTTCTTCTTTGCAAATAACATCGGAGCGCCCCAAGGCGAAGTGTTTGGTCTAATGAAACCCCTGTCCAACAATTCTTGCAATTGCATGTTGAGTTCTTGCAACTCTGCGGGTGCCATCCTATGTGGAGTCATATAAATAGGCGATGTACCCGGATGCAACTCAATGCTAAAATCCACAACCCTATGGGGAGGCAATCCCGGTAGCTCGTTTATTTGCACTTTTTGTGATCGGATTTAATTAATATTATACACCCAAGTATAAGTGATCAAATTGTAGTTTTCTCGATTTTTAAGTCCAAGTATCAATCCCACGAAGAGTTTTAGTAATTAAAACTTAAAATAAAAATAAGGTGTTTGTTTGAAGCAGAATATTATTTCATAGCTTGTGATGGAGCTTAGTTTTATAATTAGTTTAAACAATTAAATAAAAATAGTGTGTAAATAAAACAGATAATTGACATGAATATAAAAGATACCCTTCAGTTTAAGGGTCCCATATGCTTTATATTGGTCAGTTTCTGGAAACGCTACCTCACATCAGTTGACTTCCATTTTACTGGAAAGCTAACCGACAGGTCTGATGTATATAAATCATAACACAGCTGTTTCTCAAGCTACACTGGTTATATCCATGTCAAATGATTAACTCAGGCAAACCAGAAGGATGAGTCGTTCATGAGGAATACTTGAGTTATTCATTTGATCTCATGATTGTGAACACATATATAAAAAACCATAACACAGTTGCTTCTCAAGCTACACTGGTGGTAATATATTATAACACAGCTGCTTCTCAAGCTACACTGAGTATAGATGTGTCATTTGATTAATTTAAGTAAACCCGCAGGTTGTATAAACTATCTTCCAGCAATTTGTTAGATCAGCCGGTTGTAGTAAATTATAACACAGCAACTTGTCAGATTAACTATATTTAGATATATCAACCAGAAAGTCAAGCCATGCAAACGGAATACTTGAATTATTCAATTGACTATTAGTAATATATATGTATATCTATATATATATATATATATACCCGCAAAACTTCCTCAGAATTCTAGTAGAGGACTAGCCATCCCAATAGGATCATCGGGGTTATTCTAGCTGGCAATAGTAATATCATGCATTAGTGGAACTTCCTCAACATTCCGATGGAGGACTAGCCATACCGGTAGGAACGCCGGGGTTATTCTAGCTGGCATGTCTTTTATATATATATATATATATATATATATATATATATATTAAACATTTAAATAAAACATCAGCGATTCCATAATTAGACCAATAACATACAGATGTTCCCCTCGCACTGGAGGGTATAAGTGACTACTCACGCTCCATGACTACAGACAAGTCAGGAGTATAAGTAATTTTCATTTTAACAGAAAGTAAAGTACAGAATGTAAAAGGTTCTTTCATACGGAGCAACTGAAATACAACCACTCTTATTATCAATTAAGACGAAAAAGTGACAGCAGTTCAACTACCCGAAATAGAAAGATACAACAAAAATGTAAAAGTATAATATTTGGACTAAGAGTGAATCACGGACAGGCCCGTGGTTACACTTCTCTTTTTCTATCTTTTCCCTTCTCTTTTCCCTTGTTTGGACTTCTCCTAGGAGCTCTCAGATTCTTTTGTTTTTCTTTGGGTGACAGGAGGTGGCCATCTGCATGCATTGACTAAGGGTGGCAGTCGGACGGTAGTGCACCGTCCGAACGGTGGCACCTTGTTAGACTTTGCAACTTGCATTGATGGTGATCCGTTTGAGGTAGATTTACACTTTCATCCTTGGTGCTTTTGAGCTTTGACACTTGGTTCCTTGCACTTTGGAGTATTTCTGCATTTGATCACAAAACTTTGGATAAAAATTGTAAAAATAATCAATTACCACACAAACCCTAATTTGTACTAATTAATATTTTTTAGGTGCGTTGATTATACTAATTCGACTTTATTATTAATTCTAATTTATATACTATTTAAGGTTAATCACTCGTTTGGGAAAACGTCCTAATACTCGCAAACGACCCGAGGTAGACCAAATTCCTGTCTCACCTCATCCTCCAAAGTAAGGCTCGCAAGCCAACCATCAGCTGTCCGTGCCATCGAGAGGCATACACTGCTTGGGGCAAAGCATTGTGCTTCTCCCAGTGAAACTTAAAACAGACGCCATCCGGCGTATATGCAGTGACCCTCTTTCGTTCACAATTAATAACAATACGATGTGCCGTCAACAAGTCCATCCCTAGGATGACACCGAACTCCGACATGTCCATGACCCGAAGGTCCACGGTGAGTAGAATCCCCGAGATCTCAAACTCATAACCCCGACATATCTTATCAACCCTCATTCTAGCTCCTAGAGGAGAACTTACATGCAATGGCTCTTCCAAGGTGATGCCCAAATCTCTAACACATGATGCATATATGAATGAATGTGATGCCCCACTATCAAACAACACTTTAAACCATAAGCAAGAAAGTAGAAATGTACCCTGTATGACCGACTGATCTGTAGGCTCAGTTTGTGGCACCATGGTGTAAACACGCCCTTGAGTCCCTGAAGTTCCGGCCTGCAAGCCCTATCCTCGGCCTCGACCTATGCCCTGGCCTATCTAGCCTGATTGCGGAGTCCCCGCTCAGAAAATGATAGGAGTCTAAGTAGCACCCTGGGACTGGCACTAATTTCCCTGGCCCATCGTAAGGTAGGGAGGAATATAATGCATCTGTGACTGTCCCACCGAAGATAGGGACTGAGGTGTCCCGTAACCCTAGGATCCCTGCCTCTGAGGGCAATCCCGCTATATGTGATCCGGCTGGCAACAATGAAAACAAGTCTTCTGGCCTGCCTGGTAAGTAGTCCCGAAGTTGCCCCCACCTTGGGAAAATTGACATTGGCCTTGATGACCGCGGCGCTGTCCCGGTGGAGTAGAAGTCCTTTGCTTCTTCCCCGAACTAGAAGAAGAGCATTGACCCTCTTTCTTCTTGTCCTTAGCACCCGCCTCCCAGATGCTTCGAGCGTCTTCCACTTCTCTCTCAATAACCATCCCTGTTTCGACCATTATATCTAAGTCTTGCAGGCGAAGGCCCACAATCTTTCCTCGAATGGACAATTTCAAACCATTCTCAAACTTTCTCACTTTGGCCATGTCGGTGGCCACGTAATCGTCAGCAAAATGGGCTAATTCCGTGAACCTAGCCACATATTCCATTTCCTTCATCGTGCCTTGCTTCAATTCTAATAATTCTCGGGCCTTCGCATGTTGAACGGTCGCCGAGAAATACTTGCCCATGAAGAGCTCCTGGAATTCTCCCCATGTCATAGTCTCCAAGTTCTTGGATTCCGTCACCCAATCCCACCATACTTGGGCTTCTCCTTCTAGCTGGAATGCCGCTAGTCATATCTTAGAGGCATTTGAGGTGATCTCCATAGCCCTTAAGATCTTGTTTACTTGCTGGAAGCAATGGTCGGCCACCATCAGATCCGCCCCTCCCGTGAAAACTGGAGGTTTGTGTGCCTTGAAGTGTTGGAGGTTACTCGTGCCTTCCTGATTGGCATTGGCACTAGCTTGTGTAACAGTGGCAGCCATCGTGCCCATAGTCTCATTAAAAACTTGTTGATCAAAGGCCGGTGGTGGTTGATTATTGTTCCTCCCACTGCCTTGGTGTCCTCTTCCTCTACTTGTCATCTACACACATGTCAAATGGCAATAACACGCTAACTTAGTATCCCGAACTGGAGATCAAGTGCAAACTTTGAGAATTTTCTCATTGTCTCACTAGTAGAGCACATGTCACCCACTAGTAGACCTTCGTACCATGAACCATCCGTTCACCCTTTTTTCCCATACCCAAGGTTACGTTTTCTAACCCTAGTATGTTCACTTCCATACACATTTTACCATGTATATAAATCACATAACAAATACCACATAACATGTAGCAAGTAAAGCACATAACATGAAATACACCTGGAATGCAATGGTTTAGATCCAATGCCCATCAAGCCCTAGGTAATTCGTGTACCTAAGCTCTGATACCAAGCTGTAACACCCTAAAATCTGGGGGTCCCTTATCAACCGTTGACCCACTGTCAACCCGCGAAAATAACATTTCTTGTCTCAATCCTTGACCTTAAGTCCAAACAAATCCCCTTAATCGGGACTCTAACCCACGGTTAAACCCCGTATTATTTTAGTCATTTAATTCATCTGAGGTGTGGTGTGCCTCAAAGTAGTTCATTTGCAACCTTTGAAATCAAGGAAATCCAAGTCCAACAGCATAAGAGCCCAAATTAAAATTTCAGAATCTTTTGGTTGTACCAGTATGTCGAACTCTATGGAGCAAAGTGTACTGGTACGTCAAACTCTCTGGACCAAAGTGTACTGGTACGCCGTAACGGTACGCAACCGTACTGGTACGCCGTAACGGAATGCAACCGTACCGGTATCCAGATTTTTACCATTTCTTACATTTTTCGTCTCCAATTCATTCCAAACCTTACCAAAACCAACCCAAAACCTACATAACATGTACTTGGGCTTTCCACATAGGTTTTACAATTCTAATACATCATTTGAATGCAATCTCATTTACTTACATGCCAAAAGTAAATATTCATTTCACTTTTACAACTTTTGTCAAAAAAAGCCACATTCCAGCTTCTTCACCCTTGGGACTCAAAAAGAGAGCCATCTGCTGGCATGAGCCCTGCACTAGAAATATTTTTCCCCTAAAGGGTGAGCTACGCTCAATAGAGAACTTCCTAAAATAGGCTACTCCCCAACCCAAATACACATGAAATGCTTCTATGCAACCAATCCACCATTTACATATTCCAATCATATATATGACATCAATGTTGGAAAATTGCCATGCAATGTTATAGAATGAGACCAATAACCAACTCAGGCCCTTCCCGGCCTTTCGACACATGTAATTTGCAATCGTGCAATTGCTTGTCATCCATGAACCCGAGCCCTTCCCGGCTCTCCTACACATGCAATTTTCCATATGTATAATCCCGTCATCTATGTTACACATCAAATGACATGTTTCATCCTGGGTCTTGTATAGGGTGAGTGTTTATGGGCTTACACCAACGGTACCTAACCGACACGGGATTTGTGGACTTCAACCAATGGTCCCGCGTACACCGACACACTTTATGGACTAATACCAACGACAGTGCGTATCCAATCACCGGGCCTTATACCCGAGGGATCTTCTAGCCCTTCTTGCTAACCCCGACCCACAACACCATGCAAAACCATGCGACTCAGCCAAGTGATCGACTTCACTTCCTCGAGTCCACTCGTCATCCAACCATGTGGTGTTGACTGTTTCCATGCACAACCACCCATTTGGTGCTATGTCCCCATGCATATTCAATGTTATGCCCCATTGTAACTCTACTACAATATTCAATATGCAATGTATGCAACATGAACCATTTTAAACCCAATTCACACAATCCATGACAATTATATCCAAAACATATAATTTTCATAATTCTCAATGCCAATAAACAAGCATGTATTTATCAACATTATCCAAACTTATTTCCAAGCATGTTATCTCTTTTTAAGCAAATAACACACTTCATAATCATGACATTATGTAAACACATAACATGCCCATAATTCACATATTTTTGAGAAATTACTTTAAATGATTTCTACATACCCAATTCAAGATAGAATATATTCTACCTATTTTTAATACCCACTTCACCAAGGTAATATTTGAACACACCACATGTCCATATAACACAAATTCTCATGAAATTTTTTCAAAATAAATTACCACCTTTTCTTAATTGCAAGTTAGGAATTTACCGTAATCTATTTCCATTCTCATTTTCCTACCCATTTTATTTCATTTCCTTTCAATAGGCAAGTGACATAGACATCTATCAACCTACCCATTTCATTTAACATTCTAGGTTGTGAATACCACCTAAATAGGAGAATTCCCTACCTCTTGTAGCATGAGGAATGTCCGTAGAAGCTCCAAGGGACAAACCCAACTCCAATCCAAGTTCTCCCAAGGAATTTTAGTTTTCCACCTTCGGTGAAAGCCCTCCTTTTTAGTGTGTACGCGTAGCCCTCGTCGTGGAGATCGACTTTCCCTCTTGGCTCGAACGGATCCGAGCTCTCTAGCTCCGTAGATCGCAGAGAGAAGTTAGAGTTTCCCTTTCTTTTCCCTCACTTCTCTATTGGCTGTAAATGGCTAAAAAAAATGGGGGAAAAATCAGATTTTTCCCCTATTTATAATTTTAGAACACTTGGCTCATAATGCGGCACACGTCCCTTTAATTTCGGGTCCGTTTTCATTCCGAAACGATTAAATTTCGCTCTGGCTCAAGTTCAAATTTTTTTTAATTTTCTTAACCTCATTTATTTTAAAAATCTTATAATATTTCAAAAAAATTCGTATTTGGGTCTCCCGGGGCCTGATCGCCTCGTAAAATGCAAAAAAATCGACTATCTCAGAATTTGATAAAAATTGACATGGCCACTAGATTTCGCGAGATGATTCCAACGGTGAGGTCCGTTTTGTCATCTGAGTTCTAAAAAATTTCAAGTTTACTCGAATTTTTACAGTTCTTTACTTTGAATTTACACGGAGACCTCACATTAGGTGGGTGTGTGTGCATGGTGTAATCAAACACCACACTTGGTAATTGATGGATGGCGTCAGGAGAGTCGGATTAAAAATTTGACTGATTCATATGGTTGCATGAATAAGAGGTCGGGGTTAGCAAGACGGGCTAGAAAATCCCTCGGGTGAGAGACCCAGTGACTTGGATACGCACTCCAGTGGTGTAAGAGTCCATAAAGTGTGTCAGTGTACGCGTAACTGTTGGTGAAAGTCCTTGAATTTCGTGTCAATTGGGTACCGTTGGTGTAAGTCCATAAATACTCACCCCACGAATGATCTAGATATTTTAAAAGGATCATTGGATGAAATTCATCAATGACAGATTTTCTACACATTGGCATTGCATTGTGGTGTGGGAGTCGGTGAGGGCTCGAGTTAAAGGGCACAAGTGAGTTTCATCTTATTTTATGGTATGACATAGTAAAAGAAATCCAACATTAAATTGCATGTTCTTGTTTGGAATGGTTGTTGATTGTTACATGTACACATTCATATGCATCTAGGGTGTGGAGTAGCCTCTGAAGGAGATATTCTGTTGAGCATTGCTCACCCTATACAAGAAAATATTTCAGGCGCGGGATACACACCGGTGGACGACTCTCATTTAGAGACCCAAAGGTGAAGAGAGGGCGAATTGTGACTTTTTGCCTTGGTTTTTTGTAAAACTTTTGCTAAAACTATATTTTGGGCATGTAATATGTGTAAAAGAATTGTAATCGAACTTATATGAACTAGTTTTAATATAAACTTGCTTGTTTTTATATGAGTGTGGATAAATAAATCAGGTGTTATCAATGTTTACTCATAAATAGTCCCGGTGCGGTCAATATTGTATATTGGACCTCAAATGGGTCATGTGATTGTATATTGCACATGTTGTATTTTGGCTAGAGCTCTCCATACCAAGGAGACTCTGCCTGAATTTCATTAAATTATGGACTCCGATAAATGGAGAATAATTGTATGATATCGAGTTACATATTATCCACGGGTATTCCGTGGGGTTATGGGTGATCCATGGACACTCATATTTTTTGGGTGTCACAGTTTATGGATAAAAATCTGGATGAGGCTTTTGAAATTTTTGACACATTATCTAAGTGTTTCAAGATCTAGGACTCGACCTCACCTGTTAGTTCATTGAAGTATTTGTGGGATATGTGCTTTGGTGGGACATTATACTAAGGAGGGTCCCACGATTCCTACTTTTCAAGAGGTGATATTGGAAAACTCCAATGTCATCTTCTTTTTTCAAAATACCTATAATAACCCCTACTCGGAGACATATAATCCTTGGTGGAAACAATAACCCTAATTTTATTTAGAGGGGTATAAAAAAGTAGCCAGCCTAGCCACTACCACCACCACCATAGCCACAACAATATCCTCTTTACCTGCCACCCCACAAATGTAGAATGACGGATACAGTGAATCAATTCATATAGGCCCAAATGCAATATAATAATCAGAACTCACAGGGCTATAATTAATTTAGGGAATTCAAGGCTCAAGCTACATAGTCTTCAAATGATCTATAAGAGTACATGCAGAGACTAACCTAGTCGATGGCTAACCCAAAAAAGGGAAAAATCCTAACCCGACCAAAATCTCCTCACTTCACATAGGCAATTCTGTTTCCATAGAAACTTCTCATGAATGTGTCCAAGCCATTGTCACTCTAAGGAGTGATAAAATAATTTACAAAGGCACACCACGAGAACTCATTGAGTCCATTCCTACACTCAAGAAATCACAGAAGTTGAGCAATTATGCCAATATTCACGAGATTTTCAAGTAAAAAATAAATATACCACTTATGGATGCCATAAAATTGGTCCCTTATTATGTCAAGTTCCTAACGGACGTGAGCACTGTAACGAGAAGTCAAAATATTCAAAAATAACCTTTTGACTAAATAGGCCAAAGCCAGTATCCAACATAAGACTCCTCCTAAATTCAAAGATTTGGGGTGTCCTACTATTTCTTGTGTCTTATGGAACTTTAAGATTAAGCAGGCTTTGCTTGATCATGGGGACAGTGTCAACATACTCCCTTACTCTATCCACCTACAGTTAGGATTAGGCAAGCTCAAGCCCACCTGCAACACACTTTAGTTGGCAAACCATTCTTTTAAAAACTCATGAGGGAATAGTTAAGGATGTACTTATTCAAGCGGACAAATTTTATTTCCCTGCTGACTTCATTATTGTGGACACCCAATCAGTTATTCATTCAAGAAAGTCAAATTCCTGTCATGCTTGGTGGACCCTTACATGCAACATCTAAGGCTCTAATCAATTCTAGGAATGGGGTCATGAAGCTTCCTTTTGAAAATATGGCGATGGAATTAACTATTTTTAATGTTGACAAATAACCTAGAGAGGATTCTTTGGTAAATCAATTAAATACATGTCATTGTCTAGATACCTCTTAAGTTTGTTTGACTAATTCAGTTTATGATGGAGATACTGGTGAATGTTCTATGTACTCATACTTGATTTATCAAAATTTTTGCAAGATTGAGGAGAATAACGAGAGCTAGTGGCGGCTAAGATAGTAGTAACAACTCAGATGTGGTTTCATCTCTTATATGGTTTGGGTGTGACGGACTTGAATTGTCTTCGAGAGCTATCGTTGAGTGTTAGAGGTCAATCTATCCAACAGGAGGTGAGATGGTTGCCTAACAATTGCGAGCAAACACTATTGTTCACATAGGTTCAAGGCTAAGGGATAGCATACTTTTCCTTGAAAGGATTCATCAATGTCATGGGAGATAGTATATACTCTTCCTAAAGTTGGTTATGATGTGCCTTATTGGAAATGATTGAGGTTATGTGTTTGGGGTTGGTGAACGAGGTAGAATTATTGTGTAGATTCCTGAAAATCAACCAACATACATGAGAATATAAGAAGATGCTATTGAGTTATTTATTGATTGCTTTAAGTTCATGCAAGTTATTTCCTATCATTGTTTTACTCTCTTTAGTACACTTCAGGTCATTACAACTGTCGTGATTTTATTCTCAAAAATTTATATAAGCTATTTTTCAAAAGATACTTGCCTTCTTTTTTTTGTTTTAAAAACTTGTTGGGATTTGAGAGGGATTTCCTACGGGCTTTTGCACATCCCCTAAAACCACACACTTATAGATCTTGATATAGAAGAGGATGTCAATGTGGATGAGTAGGTTGACTATGAGGCATTGGAGAATCAATATATGGACCTGTCTTAGAGGAATAGAGTTGTTTTAATTTGGGTTTAGAGTTTGAGAGATTTCTCTGAAACAAGGTTTTAGTTGGTTTTGATTATTCTACTGCTAGATACTATTTGACTTTGAATTGTAAGTTTGGTCAAGTTACAATATTTTATTGTCTTAGTATCTGGTATTTATTGGATGAATGGATGATGTATTATTTAAATGGTGATTTTTAGGTGTTATTTGCTTGACTTATTTCGTTGACCCTAATCTCCGAACATGAACCCTCAATGTGCATATGGATTATGTGTGTGGGTGAGTGTCACTCTCACTCGGGTTAGATGCAAGAAATAGGAAAATAGGCATGTGAATGAAATGTGTGTGTAAGTGTGTGAACAAAAGAGATCCACAAGTGCAGAAAGACTTTCAAGTGTCGTGTTTTACTTTGAATTCGTATTCCAAAGTTGTCTCCTTAGGAAAGGACGGTGAATTATTTTTAAGGAGATTTTGGTAAAAAAGTTAAAGTGTAAAAATCTTTAAGTTCGAGTTTTGGTAAGTTTTGTTCTTGATGAAAATGAAATGGAACAAGTGTTGGCTAATCCAAAGATGTCATTCCAATGGGAATGCCGTATCAAATCAAGACCTTCCTCCAATGGTGCCTAGATGTCTGATTGATTCATAGAAAGCAAGAGACTAAAATGAAGGTGAGGATTCAAGCATACTCATGTGACAAGTCTACGATGTATCAAGAACTCACAACCACGTCCATACTAAACCTAGTCAAACCAAATCATCGTACACTACAAGGAGGAATTTAAAAGATTTGATTTAGCATACCCAAGAGGAATTCTCCCTTGGATTAGCCAACTTGAAACTTAGCTACTCATATTTAATGCAAGAACATTAATGAAGTAAAGAGTCATTGTGAAGAAATGAAGATTGGAACTTAAATTAATGCAAGAAAAGTTAACTACGAAGTAGTCATTGAATACCTGAAGAACACAAAATATTGCATATTTAACGGCCTCATTCCATGCATTTTAACTCAACTTTTGGATCTAAGTACTTTGAGTTAGCCGATATTATGAATAATATTGAATTTTCGATGTTGCGGGTAATTATAGTGTAAATCATGTATTTTGGAACTTTGCATGTACACATTACATGAGGATTTGGGGGGCTTAAAATAGAAGAAATCAAGGAGCTATTGGTGCTTGGGAACAAAGGCACCAGTACCCACACCATTTGGTTACAGTACCTTAGTTTTCCACTATTTTAACCATGATCCACTTCGAATTTGAAAAGTGAAAAACATCGAAGTTGTAGATCTGGATGATATCTAAAATGTGTTAAAATTTCAGTTCAATCAGACGGTTGGATCAAAAGTTATGACAATTCTACAAAAACTGGTCTGAAGCAGACAAAGTGTACTGATACGCGTACTAGTACGCCGAACTTTAGTAGGCTTAGAGTACTGGTACGTTTACCGGTACATTATTCTTGAAGTGACCAGAACACCTATAAATCATACTCCACTTTCTTGGGGGTCCCACCATTGATTCTCCCACTTGCCCATGACTTTCCTTACACATCTGCATGCCTCTTACACCCTACTTGATGACTTTAAAGGCAAAGATATTAATGTGGATGGGAGAGAAGGGGGCTGCCTGGTGTGTTGCAGGCTTGGCTTCTCCTAGCCTGTCCAAGCAATCATTCAACTTCCCATTGATGGGAGGCCTACACACTCATGCTAGGGGACCACCATAGACGAAAATCCAGGGCTAACACTCCATATATTCAGCATTCACACAAGCCATTTCAAGGGGTGGCTACCTAAGCTTAGGAGTAGTCCAAGGAAGAAGATGATGAATAGTAGATAAAAATTTATGTTTTTGCATTTTTCTTCCATCATTTCACTTGTAGTTTATTGCAAGGATCTTGTAATCCTCATTTAATGTTTTTAATTTCATTTACTTCAAGTATATTTTAAGTTTAGTTGGGTATCTTAGCTTTTACCTTTGTTGTCTTAAGTTTTCTGTATTTAAAGCTTTGAAATGGGTATTAATATTTTTCTTCATAGTTCAAGTTTTCTTGCATTGGTTTAAGTTTCATGCTTCATGTCTTAATTATTTCTCTTTACATTATACTTTTCTTTCTTACTTTCATGAGTAGCTAGATTTTTAGTCGGCTAATTCTAGGGAGACCTCCTTTCAGGTTTTTTGTTTCAACTCATTTTCTTTCCTCTATCGATGTATGATGGTTCGGTTTGACTGGGTTGAGAGTGGATGTGTGTGTGAGTCTTTGATATTCCGTAGGCCTAGTCACGGTTTATGCTTCAATCATCACCATTTCGTCCCTAATTTCTCACGAAATAATCGTTCATCTATAAATCCTCGGAGGAAGGTTTCGAGTTGATTGGGCATTCTCGTTGGAGTGAACCTTTTGGATTAACCAACACTTATTTTTATTGTATTTTCATTAACAAACTTCACTCACCAAAACACAAACAAAAGATTTTATACTTTTTATCTTTGTCACAAAATCACCTTCACACAACCCAACCTTCCTTCCCTGAGGAGACAACCTTGAAATACTTTTTCAAGTAAAACATGACATTCAAAAGACTCCTTGCATTTGTGGAGCACTTTTATTCACTCACACACTGCATTTTCTTTTCCATTTCATTCCACCATTCAGTTTCCCTTTCTTTGACATCATTTCGAGGGAGGGTGACACTCCCTTCACACATTCACCATATATACATATTCAAGGGTGATGTCTGTAGGTTAGGGATATACTACATCGGTTTTCATCAAGCAATCCCCATTTTAAAAGCTTGAAATGAAGAAAACTTAATACAACAATGGTAGAATCCAAAATGTGTAACTAAACTTGCAATGCACTTGTAATAAATGGCATTAAAGGTAATAAATGAAGCTTACAAATGTCTTATAAAAGATTACAAGTGAAAAAGGATGGAAGAAATACAAAAATCTAAGCTTTCTCTCTCTAAACTGTCTCTTATGTCTTGAAGCTTCTCTCTCTATATCTCTACAATGCTAAATAGTATCCAATGAAGGCTTGCATTTTCATCCACGGAGTCCCCTCTAGGTGTGAGAAAGACCTCCAATCAGTAGGAGGCTGGTTGGATAGCATTGGGCAGGCTAGGACAAGCCTGTAACACGCCGCATTTTCTTTTATATGTGCATATAAATATATATAGTAAATGAGTGTTGTAAAAAGGTGGATATGTGTAGTGATGTGTCTTTAAATCTTGGTAGATTTCAAAAGTAAAGATTTAAAGAGGTTAGTGGAAATAATAGTTAATTTTTTGTTTTAATAAGTAAAAATATGAAACTTAAGGTCCTAGAACTTGTACTAAATAGGTTTGGTGTAGAAATAGGTGTTGAAGATGCATAAGATGGCTTTGGAAGGGTTTAAGATGGATTGAAAATGAAAAATGGACAAAAAGGAAAAAATTGGACAAAACCGTACCGGTACTACGTACCGAAGCAAACTAGTCCAAAGAGTTCGACGTACCGATATGGCCGAAAGTGATCTGACTATTAAAAGTCGCGATCTTGGTCCGATTTTAGCCTTATAAATACCCAAGGTCGCCTATTTGGACTCCATTTCAGCCCTCCAACCTTAGAAACCCTAAGAGAGAAAGAAAGGAAGAGAAGAGAGGAAGAAAGGAAGAGAAAAACAAGAGTTTAAAAGGGTTATTCAAGATCTAAACCTAGCTTCCAAGAACACAAGGTAGGAGTTTTCTCTCATTCACTTGCATTGAGGCTAGGGTTTACTTATATGTACTCTTTTCGATCAAAATCTTATATGTATGCTATAAATCATTGATTCTTGGTAATATTACCATGCTTTAAACAATATTAAAGCTGGGTTAACCATTAAATCCTTGTTTTGGGCTAAAAACCCTAGATTTCAAGAGAGATGAACTTTTTTCTAAATTTTACTTTATCCTTGATTTTCAAACCTTAGTGTTTCATATTGGACCATCAAATGATGCTATTGTGATCTCATGTACTTTACTTAGTTGGTTGTGAAATTTTTGCATGATATACTTTGGGGATTTTGGTTAGATGCTTTTGAATTGAGATAAATGTGAAAATTGTATGTTTGGTTGGGTTGTTTGTGATGCTCATGAGTGAGAGGTTCCTTATAAGGATGCTCACCCCTTCCCAAGAGGTTCTCGGTAAGGATGCCTGGGAAAGAATGTAGTGATTAGTGAGAGGTTCCTTGTAAGGATGCTCACCCATTCCCAAGAGGTTTTCGGTAAGGATGCTTGGGAAACAATGTTGTGATTTGAGAGAGGTTCCTTGTAAGGATGCTCACCCATTCCCAAGAGGTTCCCGGTAAGGATGCTTGAAAAATAAAGTAGTGATTAATGATAGGTTCCTTGTAAGGATGCTTGAGAATCAAAGGTGACCTAAAAAGGGGATGGAGGTTACCCTAAAGTATGCCACCTACCAAAAGTAGTGTTGGGAATTGTATATGACCATTAATGGCTATTATTTGTATTTGGTGCTCGTTTATTCATTTAGGTAATGCTTTTACATAAACTAGAGATCATTTTTCAATGTCACTGCTTTATTTCAAATTATGTATCTACGTTATGTTAAAATGAGATCGACCGTTTTAAATGCTTTAATAAACCTTGCATGGGATTGGGAGAATTTTTCTACAGAGCTTCGTGCTCATCTCCTACCGCTACTTGGGAGGAGCCCGCTACTTGGGAGGCTCCACTTGATTGGAGTGTGGATCCTGAGGTAGACGCATAGAGCAACCTCATTTTCCTTTTGTACTAGACTAGGACATTCCTTTGGAACATTGTGTAGTCTAGTTCTTTTTGTTTATTTCGCTGCGTTTCTTTAATTAATTTTTGAGATGTAATAGCCATGACTTGGGCTTATTCTTTTGGATAATGTTGTAATTATTTGTGGATGACAAATGAAGTCCTGTTTCTCAAGGGATTTTATTAGTACTCTCATGATATGAATGGTTTTAGAATGTAATGCCATCTAGGGTGTGTTTTGGGGTGTTACAAAGTTTGATATCAGAGCCTAGGCTTTAGGTCTTACATGGGAGCTGTAGTTTATGGATTCACACTAGTGAAATAGGACTAGGTAGAAAGAAATTGTTCGGTCTTGCTTTATAGGAACCATAGGCTTGAGATTTAAGTAATGTTAAGGATGTCTTGGTCATCAACGAAACTAAATTGTGAATTGATGTGCAGGATGGACGGAAGAAGAGGACGTGGACGTGGTCGTGGTCGTGGACGAGGACGTGGTGACCAAGCACCCCCTCCTCCGCCACCACCTCCGATGCCTTGAATGGCATTTATCAGTGTTTGAGGGAGCTCACCACTCTGGTACAACACCAGAATGGGTACAACCATAATGGAGGAGCTCATCCTTTAGCTCAAATGACAGGCAACGAGGCCGGTAGTCGAAGGATGATAGTTCTTCGGGAATTCCTGAGGCAATACCCACCTACTTTCCAAGGGAGCTTTAACCCTTTGGATGCGGATAAATGGATCCGCCAAGTGAAGAAGATTTGTGAAGGCATGAGGATTGCCGAGGATTTACGGGTTGACCTGGCGACCTACCTATTTGAGGGGGAGGCCGATTATTGGTGGGATGCCATAAAGAGGAGAAAGGACACTAACACCCTCACTTGGGAGGAGTTCGATCAACTCTTCCAAGATAAGTATTTTTTGGAAAGAGATCGGATGAAGGCCAATTTTCTTGCTCTATGACAAGGCAGCATGTCTGTGACTGAGTATGAGAGGAGGTTTGATGAGCTATCTTGGTATGCTGCAGATTTTATTTCTAGTGAGACCAACAGGGCCAAGCGCTTAGAACATGGCTTGAGACCGGTCATCCGAGAGAAGTTAGTGGCTCTCAAGATTCGGGACTACGGGGATAATGTTGATAGAGCTACACTAGTGCAGAGAGATATAGAGGATGGTCAGCGAGGACAGAGCTTAGTGAGAGGAGGTCCGATCCGGACGGGTGCTAGCACTAGTGGGGCACAGAGAACGACACCATACCGTCGCCCAGACCAGACAGATGGATATCGACTTTTGACAGCCCGCGGAGAGGGAGACACTCAGACTAGAGCTAGTATTACCCTGCGATCCTGCTTTGCATGTGGAGGTGTGGGACATATTCGGATGCATTGCCCAGTTTTTTCACCTCAGGGGTCTATCCAAACCGCTAGACAGATGCCAACAACCCAACCACCACCACCGAGGCCTACACCGCAGTGACCGATACAAGATCAAGCCCCTGGCGGCGTCAACCATGGGCGAGTATTTGCCATGACCCAATCAGAGGAAGATGCCTCCAATACAGTTGTTGAAGGTATAATTCTTCTTTATAATTCTTGGGCCTGAATCTTATTTGACCCTGGTGCAACATACTCATTTGTACGCACGACATACGCACTTGATTTGGGATTGAGTTTCGCGAAGCTAGAGCATGCTATGAACATTAGCTTGCCCACGGGAGAACGGTTAGATACTAGCCGAGTCTGCAAGGGTTGCGTACTTCGCATTGGAAAACACGAATTGATTGTGAATTTGATTGCTTTAGAGATGAAGGGGTACGACGTGATTTTCGGAATGAACTTGTTGTCCGCTTTTCGGACGGTAATGGATTGTTTCCGCAAGCGGATTACATTTCAGTTGCCGAAAAGAGTCGTTTTTAGTTTTGTGAATAACTAAGATTCTTCCCATCCATTTCCTACTATGGGTAGTAGGTTCTTAAAGGCCAAAGCGAGAAATCATTCGAGTTTCTTAGCTAGCTTGATGGGAGATGACAGGGATAAAATCCATACGGATGTGGTGCTAATTGTATCATAGTTTTCGGATGTTTTTCCCGAGGAATTACCCGGATTACCGCCACCTAGGAAAATTTAGTTCAAGATCGATCTCTATTCGGGAACCAAACCCATATCCATTGCTCCCTACCGGATGATACCTTTGGAGTTGAAGGAGCTAAAGAAGCAGTTGGATCACTTGTTGGCGATTCGGTTTATCCGTCTAAGCACTTGACCATGGGGAGCCCCAGTCCTCTTTGTGAAGAAAACGGATGAGACCTTACGGTTGTGCACGGATTATCGGAGGTTGAATCGGGTTACTGTGAAGAATAAGTATCTGTTGCCCAGAATTGATGACTTATTCGATCAGCTAAGGGGTTCGAAGTATTACACTAAGATTGACCTTCACACAGGGTACCATCAATTACGGATCTGAGAGGAGGATATTCCTAAAACTACTTTTTGTACCCAATATGGTCATTTTGAGTATACGGTGATGCCGTTCGGACTGACGACTGCACCAACAACCTTCATGGATTTGATGCACAGAGTCTTCCGGCCTTACCTCGATCAATTTGTCATTGTGTTTATTGATGACATATTGATTTACTCACAGACTCAGGAGGAATATGCTCGACATCTCTCTATTGTGCTACAAACATTGAGAGAACATAAGTTATATGTGAAGATGAGCAAGTGTGAGTTTTGGATGAAGGAAGTGAAGTTCCTTGGCCATGTTGTGTCCGAGCAAGGGATAGCGGTTGATCCCGCAAAGATTGAGGCCGTGATAAAATGGGAACCACCAAAGAATGTGACGAAAGTGCTTAGTTTTTTGGGCTTGGCAGTTTACTATCGGAGGTTTGTGGAAGGGTTCTCAAAGCTAGCGATGCCGATGACTCGCCTTACGAAGAAGGGAGAGAAATTTTTGTAGACTCAAGCGTGTGAACTAGCATTTCGCACCTTGAAGGAGAAGTTGACGACGACTCCTATCCTCATTATTCTAAATAGTGGGGAAGGATACGATGTTTCACTACGACGCTTGGGATGTGTGCTAATGCAAGGAGTTAAGGTAGTTGCCTATGGCTCTAGGCAACTCAAGGTTCATGAACAGAACTATCCCACCTATGACTTAGAGCTTGCCGCTATGGTCTTTGCTCTTAAGTTGTGGAGTTGTTATTTATATGGAGAGAAATTTCAAGTGCTCTCTGACCATAACAGCCTCAAGTATATCTTCACACATAAAGACTTGAATCTCCGGCAGAGAAGGTGGATCGAGTACTTGGAAGATTATGAGTTCACGCTCAACTACCATCCGGGGGAAGGCCAATGTAGTTGCCGACGCTCTTAGCAGGAAGTCTCGGGGTAAAATCAATTCTATTGCGGTAAATAGTTAAAAAATGATTGATACATTAGAGGAGTATGATCTATGGGTGGATGGGCCGAAGTATCAACCATATCTATTTATCTATGTAGCTCAACCGACGCTTCGGCGACGGGTAGTGGAGTTGCAATGCCAGGATTCGGAACTCGATGGGATTAGAACCCGATTGGAGAATGGAGAAGCGATTGAGGGATGGTCATGGAAGAATGGAGAGTTGAGATATGGGGAGAAGCTACGTGTTCCTGATGACTTATCCTTAAAGGAGGAGATACTTGGAGAGTGTCATCGCTCCAAGTTTGTTATCTATCCCGGTAGCACAAAAATGTATAGGGACATGAAGCGTCAGTATTAGTGGAGGGGAATGAAGCGAGATGTGGCCAAGTACGTGGCAAAATCTACAGTGTGACAGCAGGTGAAGATTAAGCATCAAAGACCAAGAGGAGTCCCACAGTCGTTGCCTATTCCAGAGTGGAAGTGGGATCACATCACCATGGACTTCATGTCGGGATTACCACGGACGTCGTGAGGACATAATGTTGTATGGGTCATCGTAGATAGACTCACCAAGTCTGCTCATTTCTTGAGTATGAAGACCACAGACAACTTAGAGACCTTGAGCAAGTTGTATGTCCGCGAGATCGTCAGGTTGCACGGAGTTCCACTATCTATTGTATCGGATCGTGATTCTCGTTTCGTGGCGCAGTTTTGGCAAAATCTTCAAAGAGCCATGAGGACAGAGTTACACTTCAGCACCGCATTTCATCCTCAAACCGATGGTCAATCCGAGAGAGTAATACAAATTCTAGAAGATATGTTACGGGCTTGCACATTGGATTTCAAGGAAAGTTGGAGCGATCATTTGCTGTTGGTGGAATTCGCATATAACAACAGTTTTCAAGCAAGTATTGGGATAACGCTGTATGAAGCATTGTATAGAAGGCCATGTCGATCACCAACTTGTTGGTTAGAAGTGGGCGAGAGCAGTTTATTTGGGCCAGAAATTATTCGAGAAACTACAGAGAAGATTCAACTCATCCGAGAGAGGCTACTGACGACGCAAAGTAGACAGAAGAGCTATGCGGACCACAGACGAAGACCCTTAGAATTCAAGGTGGGAGACTACGTATTTCTCAAAGTTTCATCCAAGAAGGGAGTGTTCCGTTTCGGCAAGAAGAGAAAGTTAGCGCCAAGATATACCGGACCATTTGAAGTGATCAAAGTTGTGGGTAAGGCGGCGTATTAGTTGCGGTTACCAGCTCAGCTATCCGGAGTACATGATGTGTTCCACGTGTCCATGTTGAGAAAGTGCCAATCGGATGCAACGCCCGTCGTAGACTTGGAAGATATTGAAATTCAAGACGGAGCAACCTACGAAGAACAACCGATGAAGATTCTCGTCGCCAAAGAGAAGGTGCTCCGCAACAAAGCCATCCAACTAGTGAAGGTTTTGTGGAAACACCATGGAGTGGAAGAAGCTACTTGGGAACCGGAGCTAGAGATGCGGGAGAAGTATCCATATTTGTTCGCTACTTGAGATAAGTTTCGAGGACGAAATTTTTTTTAACGGAGTGGATTGTAACACCCCGCATTTTCTTTTATATATGCATATAAATATATATAGTAAATGAGTGTTGTAAAAAGGTGGATATGTGTAGTGATGTGTCTTAAAATCTTGATAGATTTGAAAAGTAGAGATTTAAAGAGGTTAGTGGAAATAATAGTTATATTTTTATTTTAATAGGTAAAATTATGAAACTTAAGGTCCTAGAACTTGTACTAAATAGGTTTGGTGTAGAAATAGGTGTTGGAGATGCATAAGATGGCTTTGGAAGGGTTTAAGATGGATTGGAAATGAAAATGGACAAAAAAGAAAAAACTGGACAAAACCGTACTGGTATGTGTACCGGTACTAAAGCGTACCGGTACGGCCGAAAGTGATTTGACTATTAAAATTCACAATCTTGGTCCGATTTTAGCTTTATAAATACCCAAGGTCGCCTATTTTGACTCCATTTCAGCCCTCCAACCTTAGAAACCCTAAGAGAGAAAGAAAGGAAGAAAGGAAGAGAAAAACAAGAGTTTAAAGGGGTTATCCAAGATCTAAACCTAGCTTCCAAGAACACAAGGTAGGGGTTTTCTCTCATTCACTTGCATTGAGGCTAGGGTTTACTTATATGTACTCTTTCCACT
>CM042189.1:23243686-23261594 GCA_023539305.1 Ilex asprella | reverse complement strand
GACTCCATTTCAGCCCTCCAACCTTAGAAACCCTAAGAGAGAAAGAAAGGAAGAAAGGAAGAGAAAAACAAGAGTTTAAAGGGGTTATCCAAGATCTAAACCTAGCTTCCAAGAACACAAGGTAGGGGTTTTCTCTCATTCACTTGCATTGAGGCTAGGGTTTACTTATATGTACTCTTTCCACTCTAAATCTTATATGTATGATATAAATTATTGATTCTTGATAATATTACCATGCTTTAAACAATATTAATGGTGGGTTGACCATTAAATCCTTGTTTTGGGCTAAAAATCCTAGATTTCAAGAGAGATGAACTTTTTTCTGAATTTTACTTTATCCTTGATTTCCAAACCTTAGTGTTTCATATTGGACCATCAAATGATGTTATTATGATCTCATGTACTTTACTTAGTTGGTTGTGGAATTATTGCATGACATACTTTGAGGATTTTGGATAGATGCTTGTGAATTGAGATAAATATGAAAATTGTATGTTTGGTTCGGTTGTTTGTGATGCTCATGAGTGAGAGGTTCCTTGTAAGGATGCTTACCCCTTCCCAAGAGGTTCCCGGTAAGGATGCTTGGGAAACAATGTAGTGATTAGTGAGAGGTTCCTTGTAAGGATGCTCATCCATTCTCAAGAGGTTCTCGGTAAGAATGCTTGGGAAATAATGTAGTGATTAGTGAGAACTTCCTTGTAAGGATGCTCACCCATTCCCAAGATGTTCCCGGTAAAGATGCTTGGGAAACAATGTAGTGATTAGTGAGAGGTTCCTTATAAGGATGCTCACCCATTCTCAAGAGGTTCCCGGTAAGGATGCTTGAGAATCAAAGGTGACCTAAAAAGGGAGTGGAGGTTATCCTAAAGTATGCCACCTACCAAAAGAAGTGTTGGGAATTGGTTATGACCATTAATGGCTATTATTTTTATGTGGTGCTCGTTTTTTCATTTAGGTAATGCTTTTACATAAACTAGAGATTCTTTTTCAATGTCACTACTTTATTTCAAATAATGTATCTATGTTATGTTAAAAATGAGACCGACCGTTTTAAATGCTTTTATAATCCTTGTATGGGATTGTGAGAATTTTTTTACAGAACTTCGTGCTCACCCCCTACCGCTAATATTTTTCAGATTACCCGCTAGAGGAGGACGTAAGGGTCGAGGAGCCCGCTACTTGGGAGGCTCCATTTGACGGGAGTGTGGATCCCGAGGTAGACGCATAGGATGACCTCCTTTCCTTTTGTACTAGACTAGGACATTCTTTTGGAACATTGTGTAGTCTAGTTTCTTTTGGATAATGTTGTAATTATTTGTGGATGACAAATGAAGTCTTGTTTCTCAAGGAATTTTATTAGTACTCTCAAGATATGAATGGTTTTAGAATGTAACGCTGTCCAGGGTGTGATTTGGGGTGTTAATAGGCCTAGCCTACACTTTCCTAGCTTGCCTGTTCTCTCTCCTCCTTATTAATGTCATTGCCCCCAAATTCCAAGCATGGGTGTTAGGAGGCATACAGATGTGCAAGCGATGTCAAGGGACAAGTGGGAGAAGTTTAGATGGGACCCCCAAATGGCAGAGCTTGAGTTACAGGTTGTCTGGGCTTTATGGGCCAAACCTTCCAAAATGTCGATGCAAACCTTCCGAAAGGTTTGTGCAGGAACAGTTAAAGTAGTAGTATAGTAAGCAAAACCTTCCGGTTCTGAAGGTTTTGGCAATGAATAGGCAGACCAAGTGCAAACCTTCCGAATGGTTTATGGCCAAACCTTCTGGAAGATTTTCATCCAATTTACCTTTTTCTTGGTTTCTTCACCTTCCAATCCTTCCTTTAAGCAATTCCCTCATCTTCATTTACTAAAAACACTTCAATGGGGGCTTAACTTAGCCGTTTTCAATTCTTCACCTTTAATCACACAAGATTTCATTAAAACGTAGATTAACTGCATTTATCCCCAATTTCACAACAAAAGCAAGTATAAAAAGGGCATAACCACACACAATATATGGAATGTTTTGCGCTAATCATTCTTATGATTGGATGGTTTGTATGTAGTAATGCCTTACAAGGTGAATTTTGAGGCATTACAAATATACATTAGCATGAAACTTGATACATATAGTGGAGAATAATTAGATGTCCCTTGTAATTTTTGAGCCAATAATTCTTGGACTGATATGTATATTTACTCAATACAAGCAATTTCTTTCTACTTTATTTCTTGGGTAGTTTCATTATGCTTGTTTTGATCAATACTAATATTATGAATGATTGCTTGATTCTAAGTTATTTGCATAGAGATTATGTTCCTAAAAACTCTTGAGATATGATTTTGACTATGTTTGTTATTAATTGAGCCGTTGTGTTATTTTTTAAAATTTTATTATCCTAAGAAGCCATGATTGTGCCTTTTTGATTGAAAAATTATTTGTTAACCCATATATAATAACCATGCCTAGCATGAGAAATAACATTTTTTTCCTTTGGTTATTCCGAGATTGAGCTAAAACTTGATTATGTGGTCAGCATTAGTTGAAAAAAAAAAGGTGGATTTTTGGTGCACTTGTGAGTGAATGTTTAGAAGAGTGAAATGCTTCCACTATTTTAACTTGACCAAATCCATGAAGGGTGGAAAGTGATTCATCCATTCTTCGTCAAAGATAGGCTCATGTCGGCTACTTGGAGGGATGAGAATCACTCACTTTTCTAACTTTCTTAAAGCCATGAAGAGTGATTAGTTTCTCATTCACTCTTTAGTAAGAGGTGATGGACATGTATAAATCATTCAGAATTTATTTTTGTGCATTTCATTTATGCTTAATGTAAACCCCACATGTTAAAGTAATATAATCATAAATTATGTAGTAATGTGATATATGTAATGGTGTAGGAATGAAGCCCATGAGTTATAACCATAGGAAATACTAATATTGTAAAAATAATAGTTAAAGTCGGTTTAGCTAGTGAATATATGACATAACTGGTAAAAGAACTTCTATCAACTATATTTGGGGTACAAATGTATGTTGTGTAAGTTTGGGTTGGCCTTAAAAGGGTTTAGGATGGATTGGAAATGAAAAACGAAGGAAAAAGGTAAAACTGGGAAAAACCGTACCGGTACTGTGTTTCGAAGCAAATTGTTCCAGAGAGTTAGACGTACCGGTACTGTACCGTACCGATACTATGTACTAGTACAGCCGAAAGAATTCTGACAGTTTAATGTCGCGATTTGGGGTCCATTTTTGCCATATAAATACATTATGACGCCTCTTTTGGCACCATTTCAGCCCCTCTAACCCTAGAAACTCTAAGAGAGGAAGAAAGGAATAGAAGAGAGGTAGAAAGGTAGAGAAAAACAAGAGTTTACAGGGGTGATTCAAGATCAAAACCTAGTTTTCAAGAACATAAGGTAGGGGATTTCTTTTCTTTCTCTTACATTGAGGTTAGAGTTTATGTATATATGTATGTTTTGCTCTAAATATAATATATATATGATATGAAATCATCCTCTCTTAGTCTTTTTGACAAAGAATAAATGTTTTTATCAAAGTTAGGGTGAATACCCATAAAATCTCTTTTTGTATTTCAAAACCCTAGTTTTTTTTGGAGAGTGATGATTTTTCTTCTTAAATTCTTCATTAATAATTGATTTCAAAACTATAGAGATTTGTGTTGAGTAATCAAATGATGTTGTTGTGATCTCTTGTATGTTTCATATTTGGTCATTTAAATCGTCATATGATGAATTTGGGGATTTTGTTAATACGTTGAAAAATTTTAGTTAACTTGAGAATATATTGGTTTCCTTATCATATGGTTGTTGTGATGGACTTGAATTGCCTTTGAGAAATGTTGTAGAGTGTTAGAGGTTAGTCTATCCCGGTGGAGGTGAGATGGTTTCCTAACACTTGTAGTGGGTTGTCATTTAGTAATGCGACCACTATCGTTCACTGGAGTTCGAACTAGGGTTGGTATACCTTTCCTTGAAAGAGACTCGTCACTACCATTGGTATGGTAGATGCCCTTTTTTCCAAAGTGCTTGTGATTTGATTGTAATTGGTGAACTAAGTATAGTCGTTGGGTAGATTCTTGAGAAGCAATCAACGTACATGGCACAAGGATAAACCAATATACATGAGATTGTTAATTATTGTTTGTTGTTATGGGAATGGTTTCTACAAGAACCTATTGGACATGATGTATGGTTGAGAACTGTATTTTATTGCTTTCATTTAATTCTTACTCATGGGTAAACATGGGATCTGTTTAAATGTCCCAGTTTTATATCAAAATTGATATATGATATTTGCGAAAGGAGACCGATCGATTTTACATGTTTTCTTAAACCTTGTTGGAGTTTGGGAAGATTTTGCTACAGAGCTTCGTGCTCACTCCCTACAAATTATATATTTTCAGATATTGTGTTAGAGGAGGAGATTAGAGTTGATGAGCCAGCACATTGGGAGGCACCACCCGAGGGAAATCTAGACCCCAAGGTGGACCTGTAGAGACATAGCTTCTTTTGTACTAGACTTGAGAATTTAGAAGTCTAGTTTTCTTTTGTATTTTCGCTGCAAGTGTAATTTAATTCCTTTGGGATGTAAAGGCCAAAGTTTGGCATATTCTTTTGATATTGTGGTCATAGCTTGGCGTATTCTTTTGGAATGATCTTGTTACTTTTATATATGATGAATGAAAAATTTTTTATTGATGGATTTACTTAATGCTCTCATGATGTGAATGGTGATTAGCATGTAATGCCACCTAAGGGGGTATTTGGGGCGTTACACTTAATGATGTATCTATTGATTACTTATTGAATCATTGAATGTTTCTAGAAAAACTAAGGTATTTTGTCCAACCATGAGTCCTTTCTAAGACGAGATGACTCTTGGCATAGGAGGATTCATTGGTTCTTTCAAGTACTGCAGTTAAATCTTCATGACTACATTTCAATCTTCACCATTATTGTACTTCAACTAATAAGGAAATATTAACACAGCGGTTGGATGACTTGTAGAATTACTTTCTTATTTGTAGACGGGTGGAGTCTTCACACAGACTATTATTGTAAATCTCTACAAAGATATCAGAATCATGCTTTTAATTCTCACAATCCATCTTTATACTCCAATTAACTTGTTGTTGACATAGGGGTTACTTGAGTTCTCAAGCACAAATATAACAACCGGATGGTTGACTACATGCTTAGATCCTTGAGCTAAATGGTGACTTTTACATTTGAGAGAATATTATATTTTGTCTAGAAAAATCCCTTGGAGAGAATCTTATATTTTGTCCCAAAAATTTCATAAACATTGTAACTTCAAATCTCAAGGGTATCAATCACTATTTTCCCCGAAACACCAACATTAGTTCCCTGTGGATTCAGCTCCAAACTTAATCGGATTATAACTACAACTAGACTATCTGCACTTGGGTGTACACATTTCATATCAAGTCACACTCACGTAGACACAAAACAACAGCAACGACCATAACTAAATAACCAGAATAAATAAGGAATAGACCCGAGCCATATATCCACAATCTCCTTAAGATAAATTTACTCTCTCTCGGTGCTCAACATTGATGAGCCATTGTCTCTCAAGATATAAGGGATTTACATTATTGAAAAAGCAACACTTCAATCTTGAAGACTCCTGTGAACATAATTTATTCCTTATACTTGAATGGAAGATGAAGAACAGCGCTACAACAATATGTATGCAAAGAGAGATAAAATAGAATACATAATTATGGACTTGAGAGATTTCAGTATGTTAAGTGTTACTATTTAATTAAACTAAACAAGCAGGGGATGCCACTGTTCATCGCACTGATTTAGAGACACTCTGGATGATGACAATTGCATGACGTGTATTTTAAAAATTAATATAAAAGACGGTTGGGTTAGAAATTGGAAGGCAAAAGCAGCAGACTGCGAGTTAAGATGACCACGGGATGGAGGGCTCCGGTGCCAAGGCAAGGCAAGGCCCCAAAATCCCTTGGGTGCGACCTATGAGCACCACCACTTGCTTCGTCCACTGCTCCGATCTGATCCATTTTTTGACCTAACTCCAAATCCAAAAATTTAGTCTATCACACCAACACAAATTGTTAAGTTTTGAGACTTAATTTCTCATTCAAATATTAATAGTTTTGAACAAATAATTATATCATGGTCCCACTAATTTCGATGGGTGAGTCCCATTTTAATTTATTTTTCATAACCATTTTTTCCAACAATCCCCCATATGAATGAAAATTTAATATGTGATAATGCAAATACTGGTTCAAGGTTACTAAATCTGAAAAATTAGTTAGTGGCCTTAAACTTTACGTAGTGAAAGATTAAAGGATTTACTTGGCCAATCAGTGAACATGATGTCTTTGAACTGTCAGCCATTTGTGTAAATCAAGAAAATAGAATTCACACAATTTTCCTCAGACTCAGTTGGTTCACATTTCTGTTCATTTTTTCCTTGAATGCCACTTGATTTCGTGAGTAATATTAAAGTAATCATCTTACGATTCTCATAGAAACGACCCCTTCTTTACTCACATAGATGATATCTGATTAAGACTACATGCTATACCCCACTTTGGACACTTCCAAGTTAGAGAATATCATTAAAAGTGTAACTTACCATAATTCTCATGACAAATATGCGTTGTCTCATCTTAGGAATGGGAAGGAGTTAAAAACCTTCTCAGTTTGTCTTTGACTTACACATAATTTGGTTGTCCCTTTGAACTTAGATCTTAGAATTTTCAGTTAGTTAATTTAGGCTGCCATTATTATGACTCTTAGTTAAATAATATGCTTTAAGCCCATTCCCTTCGATGAACTTTTCACTTGCTCTCTAGTCAAATTTTTTGCAAATGTATCCCCACTATTATCCATTGACTTCACATAGTCAATGGATATAACACCATTAGAAAGCAATTGTCTAACGGTATTGTGTATACAATGAATGTGCCTAGACTTATTGTTATACATACAATTTTATTCCCTTCCAATCGTAGTTTGGCTATTATAGTGAATGCATATTGTAGGCATAGGCTTTGGCCAATTTGAAATATCCACTAAGAAGTTGCAAAGCCATTCTACTACTTCTTCAGCTTTATCTAAGGCAATGAATTCAGATTTCATGGTAGATCTGGCAATACAAGTTTGCTTTGAGGATTTCCAAGACACAGTTGTACTATCCAAGGTAAAGACATATCCACTTGAGGGGTCAATTGGTCTTCGGACTTTGAGTGCCAAAGTTAAGTTGTGGTGATAGGACATATCACTTAACATATTCATGGGCATTGATTTGAATCATTTAAGCTATTTTTTATTCGATACTCATTTTTATTCATCCATGTGTTACCTTGTACGGTCAGAGGCTACTACCTTGGTCACACATAGAAATCGACCGTAAAAGAAAGGAGGGGTATCTGTCAGCAATAAAGGTGAAGTTTACTGCTTCATAATACTTGAAAATAAAAGTATATGATATATCAAGTTTTTTCTCTTGTAGATGATCAAATGAATTTTGCTGAATTGATTTGAGCTGAGTTGCTTAAACTATGGATCAAATATGTTTTTATAAAAAATTTGTGATTTGAGTATTATCCACTATACTGAGTTATTAATAGCTTAAAATGGCTTTCATGTAGTTAATTTGGACACTGTGCAGTTGCGTGAGATAGTTTGATGTTGCTAAAATGTTGTAGATAGCCTGAAATTGCTTATATATTTTTATATGACTTGTTGCTTATTTAGATATTTACATATTTTGATTTGTGAGGATGATTTGAGTTTCTAAGTGAGTTGAGTTCACTTTGACTATGATTTGAAAGTTATGAGTATCTTTTGGGTAGAATTATATTTGATCCATAATTTTGTTATATTTCCTTTGAATATGATGTTTACTACACTAAAGAAAATTATTGGTTTCAGGATGCCGAAGTCTAAAGTCGGGTCCACTATTGTACTAGCATGGTAAGGATGGAGGAAAATGAAGGAATCTAGTTTATGTACATATTATACATGAGTGTTTGTTTTTCGCTGTTGTTTGTTGTAAAGGGATGGAATCCCTAATTTTTTTGTTTTGATACAAACGACACCATGGTGTACCTTGTTATATAGTTTTCAATTTTGATTGTGGCATTAGGTGGCATTATTGATTTTATAAAATGCATTACTGCATTAAAAACGCAGGTATCACTACGTGTTGAGTTACGCTTCCATCTCTGGAAAATCAAAGATGGCCTCTTTGGATGGGGTGTAACATTTTTTCCATTATTCTTTGAAAGATGGATGTTAACATCGACCGTTGTTCTCGTAGTTTTTATCTATATTGCTTGAACTTATCAAGTAATTTCTCAATATAGTGAGTCTGAGATAGCGAGAGTCCATCTGACATTCTAGAAATTTTAATTCCTAGTATAACATCAGCAACACCTAGGTATTTAATTTCAAAACTATTTGTCAACATCCGTTTCGTAGCTTTAATGACATTGTTATTGCTCCCTATAATTAGCATGTCATCTATATAAAGACATACAATAATTTATCTATTGTGAGTGCTCTTAAAATATACACATTATAACACTCATTTATTTTCAAACCATTTGACAAAATTGTTTTGTCAAATTTGTTATGCCACTACTTTGATGATTGTTTTAAACTATTCAGAGATTTAACAAGTTTGCATACTTTCTTTTCTTGTTCATTAGAATTGAACCCTCAGGTTGTTCCATGTATATTTCTTCATCTAATTCACCCTTTAAGAATTTTATCTACATTCATTTAATGTATTTGAATTCTATTCAATGCAATTATAGTAATTAAAATCCTAATTCTAGTAACTGGTGAATAAGTGTCAAAATAATTAAATCCTTCCCTCTGTTTATATTAGAAAATCATAACCAAATGATTTTAAAGTCTTTGTCCTCTTGCTACGTCTAGGTTTATCTTCAATGAACTCCTCGTCTTGACCATTACTAGTTGAAGCCTCAATTAGTTTCTTTAATAAACTTGATTCATGTGACATATCAAATAAAAAGTTATTTTCAAAGAATGAAAAATTACTTGACTCTATAATTGTATTAATATAAACATCAGGAATCTCAGATTTATAAACAAGATATCGATATGCACTATTGTTATGGGCATAATCAATGATTACTCAATCAATAGTTTTTGGTCTTATCTTAACCTTCTTAGGTTTTGGAATTGCCACTCTTGCTAGACACCCCCACACTTTGAAGAATTTATAGGAAGGTTTTTTACCTTTCCATAATTCATATGGTGTCTTATTAGTTTTCTTATGAGGTACATTGTTAAGAAAATAATTAGCAGATAATAAGGTTTCCCCCCACAAGTTTGGGGTGCTCCCGAACTTGACAACATCGCATTCATCATTTCTTTCGATATTCGGTTTTTGCGCTCAACTACGTCATTTGTTTGAGGTGAATAGGGGACAGTCATTCAGTGAATGATTTCATGCATTAAACAGAACTCCTTGAAAGGAGATTCTTATTCACCACACGTATCACTTCTTAATGCCTTTATCATTTTTCTAAGTTGATAAAGGCATTATGACGCCTTTTTTAGGGCGAAAACGGACCTTAATGCCTTTATCATTTTGCGCCAGTACAACGTACTGGTACTGCCAAAATAAATCTGATAGTTTAAAGTCGCGATTTATGGTCCGTGTTCGCCTTATAAATACATTAGGACGGCTTTTTTAGCCCCATTTTAGCATGTCTAACCCTAGAAAACCTTAGAGAGGAAGAGAAGAAGGGAAAAATAAGAGATTCAAGGGTTGATTCAGGTTGGGAAAGACCAAACCTTCATGTTCTTCACAAAACTAAGGAACCAAGGTAGGGATTTTCTTCCATACTTGTTTATTGAGGTTAGGGTTTATATATATGTACTTTTTTCTACTAAATCTTGCATACATGCTATGAAATGTTTGTGTCTTGTTATTCTATCAAAGATTTCAATGTTTTTAACAAAACCATGGTTGAATAACCCTTAAACTTCATTTTTGTAAAGCCCCAAAAACCCTCTTGGACGGCATTACATTCTAAACACCATTCGCTGCATGAGAGCACTAAATAAATTCATCAATAAGAAAGTTTCTTTCATCAACCATGGATATTTTAACAAAATTCGGACAGAGTCTCCTTTGAACGGGGAGCCTTACCCAAAATACAACTTGTACAATTATACTATAATTGACCGCACCGGATCTACATATGCATAACTATTGACCACACCGTGTCCATTTGCCCATCATAAAGTAAACACCCATTCACCATATATCATACTTACACTATCATCCCAAAAGAATAGACCCATTTTGGCCTTTACATTCCCAAAAAAAGTTAACTAATGTAACGCAGCGGAATATACAAAATATAACTAGACTTTACATTGTTTCAAAAGAATATCTTTGTCTTGTACAAAAGAATGTGTCGTTCTAAGTGTCCACCTCGGGATCCACCTCCCCGTCTAGTTGAGTCTCCCAGTGTACGGGCTCATCGACTCCCAACTCCTCATCTAGTACATGATCTGAAAATATGTAATTTGTAGGGGATGAGCATGAAGATCTGTAGCAAAATCTTCCCAAACTCAAACAAGGTTTAGAAAAATATAAAAACAGGTCGATCTCATTTAAACAAAATAACATATATAGCTTTTGAAATAAAACAAGGACATTTAGGTAGATCTCAAGTTTATACAACAACAATAATTCAATGGAAACATTAGAAAGCATTTCTCAAAGAACCCATTTCCAAATAGTTAGGAAAAACGCCTACCGTTGCATTGTCCCATACCAATGCACCGGCTCCGACATAATCCAATCTATGTTCTCATACAGATATATAGATATATATATTGGTTCATCCCATGCCATGTACGTTGATTGCTTCTCAGGAATATACCCAACGACTATACCTAGTTCACCAATCACAATCAAATCACAATCACTTCGGGAAAGGGCGTCTACCATCCTAATGGCAGTGACGAATCCCTCCCCAGGAAAGGTATACCAACCCTTGTTCGAACTCCAGTGAACGATAGTGGTTGCATTACCAAATGACAACCCACTACAAGTGTTAGGCAACCATCTCACCCCCACTGGGATAGACTAACCTCTAACACTCTACGGTATTTTTCGTAGGCAATTCAAGTCCGTCACAAAAATCATACAATAAGGAAACCAACATATTCTCAATAAACTAGCAATTTTCAAGTATTAACAAAATCCCCAAATTTGGCATGTGACATTTTTAATAACCACTTAAGAAAATTACAAGAGATCAACCACAATATTAATTTATCACTCAACACAAAGTTCTAAGGTTCCAACATCAACAATAAAGGAAGATCTCAAGAGGTGAATCATTTACCCTTGAAATCTAGGTTTTTGGAATCAAGAAAATTGGGTATCAACTCTAACTTCATGTAAAACATGATAATAATTGCAAGAACACCAAGAAGTAAAGAACCCATAACAAATACATACTAATGAGAGTTAAAACATGTATATATCATAGCCCTAGCCTCAATGAAAGAGAATAAGAAGAAATCCCCTACCTTGAATCCTTAACTTTGGTGTGAAGAACAAGAATATTTGATCTTGAATCACACTTGAATCAATTGTTTTTCCCTTCCTTTCTTCCTCTCTAATGCTCTCTAGGGTTCCAAGAGGTGTGGGAGTGTGAGGGGAGTGGAAGAAATGAGGGAAAATGGGATGAAAATTAGTTTAAAACACCTCAGCCCCGAAATTCACTGTTCATGGACTGTTTTGGTCTTATCTGAAATTACGGTTTTGCCACTAAAAATCTCCAATTTGATCCATTTGACTACCCTAAGGTTTTTCGACGTTCTGAATTCATTTTTAATGTTATTTTAACCTAAAAACATTTATTTTTATGATTTATCTCAAAACCAAAGTCAACGTACACCCGAAACACTAAAGTTTCTATTTTACCCATCCGAACCGGCTATTAATGAAGTTTTACGATGTTTGCAAATAAAAGGTGATAAAGGGTGCTTCTTAAAGCCTTTTATAATTATTTGAAGCCTAAATGTACTCATTATTCTAATATTTTGATATACGATGCAAATGGAGACATTAATTACAAAACGAAGCTAAATGGACTATTTCGACATCGCTTAGTTATCTGGGCATAACTCTCTCATCCGAGCTCCGATTGAGATGATTCAAGATTCTGTGGAATTCTAAGAAAGAGCTCTAAAACTTTCAAGTTTTGAGTTTTGAGAGGTATTGACTGCATCAAGGTCGAAATTGCAAGTGAAGTTGCAGCCAGTGCACTGTTCACATGCACTATTCAAGCTAAATGGGACTGTTTTGACATCGCTTTGTTATCTGGGCATAACTCTCTCATCCGAGCTCAGATTGAGATGATTCAAGATGATATGGAATGATAAGAAAAATCTCTAAAACTTTCATGTTTTGAGGTTTGAGAGATATTGACTGCATCAAGGTCCAAATCGCGCTTGAAGATGCAGCCAGTGCACTGTTCACATGGACTGTTTCATCCCTTTTTCCTTTTCCAGTCCATTCCTAAGCCAACCAAATCCATCTCAAACCTCTCTAACACATATTTCTACACCAAACCTATTTAATACAAGTTCTAAGACCTAAAATTTCATATTTTCACTTATTAAAACTAAATTTCAACTATTATTTCCACTGATATTCTATACCTCTACTTTTCCAATCTATCTAATTCTACCACACATCTCCACATTTTTACAACAATTATTTACTATATATCTATATACATATATAAAATAAAATGAGGGGTGTTACAATTTTCTTATCTCAAACCCTAGTTTTCAAGAGGAATATACTTTTATCTCGATTCTTCCTTTGTTCTTGATTTCAAAATTTTAGGGCTTTATATTGAACAACAAAAAGGGTATTTTAGAGGATCTCTTGTTCACTTTTCTTGAAGTACACCATTGGACAAATGTCTATGAAATTGGATTTTTTGGAATTGCTTGTAAATTGAGATAATTTGTGGGTATTTGCATCTCTTGTATGATTTATTGTAATGGACTTGAATTACCTTCAAGAAACTGTCGTAGAGTGTTAGAGGTTAGTCTATTCCAGTGGGGGTGAGATGGTTTCCTAACATTTGTAGTGGTTTGTTGTTTATAAACGCAACCACTATTGTTCACGTACACCGAGGAAAAGGGTTAATATACTAGTTCCTGGAAGGATTCGTCAATGCCATTAGGATGGCACACGCCCTTCCTAAAATAGTTTGTGATTTGGTTGTGATGGGTGAATGAGGTAGAATCA
The DNA here is from genome assembly GCA_023539305.1 of Ilex asprella. Lineage (NCBI taxonomy): Eukaryota > Viridiplantae > Streptophyta > Magnoliopsida > Aquifoliales > Aquifoliaceae > Ilex > Ilex asprella. Next base: position 23,248,254 of record CM042189.1, on the reverse strand, counting down.
TTGCGTAGATTCCTGAGAAGTGACCAACATACTTGAGATATAGATGCATTTCGGTTTATGAATTTATGCGTGAGTTACTGATGATGGTTTATTATGACTAGTGGTAAATGATTTCTACAAGAATTTGGTGAGAGGATGAGATTCCACCAAAACTTGTTGGAAATGGTTTATCATTGAAAATACTTTATCATTTATAACTTGGTTTTACTCTTCATTTAATTTCTTGTTATTGCATTAAACTGAGAACTATTTAAATGTCACTGTTTTATTTCAAAGTTATATACAATATTTTGTGAAACTAAGACTGACCCATTTTATACATTTCAAAACCTTGTTCGAGTTTGGGAGAAATGTGGCTACATAGCTTAGTGCTCACCCCTACAAATAATATTTTTTCAGATTTCGGTCTAGTGGAGGAGCTCAGAGCTAACGAGCCAGGACATTGGAAAGTTCCAATAGAGGGGAACCTAGATCTCGAGGTGGATGCTTAGAGTTGAACTCTCCTATGTAGTGGACTAGGATAATTCATTTTTGATACCATGTGAGTTCTAACCTTTGTTATTCCACTGCAAGTTAATTTTGATTCTTTTGGATTGTAATTGCTATATTATGACATTATTTTTTTGGATGTAACGGCCATAACTTGGTCTATTCTTTTGGGATAATTTTGTGGATATTATGAATGATGAATGAAATAGACTTATCAATGAATTTTATTAGTTACTCTTATGATGTGAATGATTTTTAGTTTGAAATATCGTCCAAGGTGGATTTTGGGGCGTTACAGAGTGGAGTGAAAGAAATGAGGGAAAAGGGGATGAAATTGTGTTATAAGGTCAACCAAATCTCCATTTTTACTGTTTCAGAGGATGTTGGGATTTTCTCAAAAATTATGGTTTGGTCACTACAAATCTCTAATTTTGATCCATATGACTATCCTAAAATTTTTTGACGTTCCGAATTCATTTTGAAAATTATTTTAGCCTAAAAACATTTATTTTTATGATTTATCTCAAAACTAAAATGCATTTACACTCAAAACACTAAAATTACTATTTTATTCCTCCAAACCGCTATATGTGTTAAACGGCTATCCCAAATTTTTCTTTCCGGATCTTTCAGGTTCGATGATAATATTATTTTGACCTAAAATAAATTAATATTTTTTTCTTAGTAGTCGTTATCATCCTTAAACACGTCCAAAAATTAAATTTCACAATCAATTTGGCTCTCTAGTATTTATTCATAATATTACAATTTATAGGGTTCATGCATACCTCATCACCTATGGTAGCATTTAAAAAATAATTACTTACTACATAAAGATAAGAGTGTGTCGGTTTACAGAACACATGAACCAAAATTCAAAATTTTGTCTTTAACACAACTGTCTTAGGTTATAACAGTATGTAATCTAAGTATATAACAAAGTCAAAAAACACAAAATTTGGCTTTAGATTGTTATCCAAAACTATATGTGTATATAATTAGATTAAGCAAACTTAATAATTGTGGCAAATCTAAAACGGAACGCCTTGTGACACACCAAATTCCGGGGGTCCTTTTTAAACCGTTGACCACCCGTCAACCTGCAGAAATAAAAGTTCTTTTCTCAATTCCGGACTTTAAGTCCAAACAAATCCCCTTAATCGGGACTTTAATGCACGTGTGAATTATGTGTACTTTTTGTCATTTAATTAATCAGAGGTGTTAGGTACCTCAAAATACTTTATTTTTAGTCCATTTGCATCCTTTTAATCAAGGAAGACAAGATCGAAAAGCATGGGAAATAAATATAAAAATTCAGCATCTTTCGGCAGTACCGGTACACAACAGTACTGGTACATAGTACCGATACTTCGAACTCTCTGGACCAAAGTGTACCGGTACATCGTACCGGTACGTCGAACTCTCTGAGTAAGTCGTACCGGTACTATCTACCCAGAATTTTCCATTTCATCCATTTTTTGTTTCCAACTCATTCCAAACCTTATTAAAACCAACTCAACACTTACATAACATGTAATTGGGCATTACACAAGCTTCATACAAAGTCTATTGCAACATTTGAATTCAATCTCATTTAATTACATACCAAAAGTAAATATTCATTTCAATTTTACAATTTTTGTCAAAATGAGCCACATTCCGGCTTCTTCATCCTTGAGGCTCAAAGTGAGAGCCATCCACCGGCACGAATCCCGCACCTGAAATATTTTCCCATAAAGGATGAGCAACGCTCAATAGAGAACCTGCTAAATAGGCTACTTCCCAACCCAAATGCACATGAAATGTTCACATGCAATCAATCCACCATTCACATTTTTCAAACACATATATGCCATCAACGTTGAAGATTTACAATGCAATGGTATGGAATGAGATGAGACTCACTCCCAATGACCAACTCGGACCTTTCCCGGCCCTTCGACACATGCAAGTTGCAATCGTGCATTTGCCCGTCATCCTTGATCCCGAGCCCTTTTCGGCTCGCCTACACATGCAATATCTCATGTGTATCAATCCGTCATTTATGTTACACATCAAATGACATTTTCAATCTGGGGTCTTGTATGGGGTGAGTGTTTATGGACTTACACCAATGGTACCCAACCGACACGAGATTGATGGACTTCCACCAATGGTCCCGTGTACACCGACACACTTTATGGACTAATACCAACGACACTGCGTATCCAATCACCGGGCCTTACACCCGAGGGATCTTCTAGCCCTTCTTGCTAACCCCGACCCTCAACCATACAAACCGTGCGACTCGGCCAAGTTATCGACTTAGCTTACTCGAGCCCACACGTCATCCACTCTTGTGGTGTATGACAACTTCCATGCACAACCACCCATTTTATGCCATGTTCCCATGCATATGAAATACAATATCTCATTGCAACTCTACTTCAATGTTAAATGTGCAATGTATGCCATATGAATCATTTCATGCCCAATTCATACAATCAATGACAAATTATATCATAAAGCATATAATTTTCATAACTTCCAATGTCAATAAACAATTTCGCATTTATCAATATTATATCTAAACTCGATTCACAAGCATGTTATCTCATATTAAACAAATAACATGCATTCAAATCAAGGCATTTTATAACCAAATAACATGCCCACAATTTCACACAATTCAAGAAATCACATGTAGCAATTTTTACAAACCCAATTCAGGATAGAAAGTATTCTACCTAATTTCAATACCCATTTCACCAAGGTATAATTTAAGTACATTACATGCCCATATAACACAAATTCTCATGGGATTTTCTAAAATAAATTACCACATTTTCTTAATTTCAAGCTAGGAATTTATAGTAATCTATTTCTATTCTCATTCTCATACCCATTTCATTTCATTTCATTTCAATAGGCAAGTGATATAGCTATCTATCAACCTACCCATTTCATTTAACATTCTAGGTTGTGAATACCACCCAAGTAGAAAATTTTCCTACATCTTGTAGCGTGAGGGAGCAACCGTAAGAGTCCCAAGAATTCACCCATGCTCAATCCCAAGCTTCCCCCAAATTTTTGGTTTTCTCACCTTCGGTGAAAACCCTCCTTTTTGGTGTGTACGCGTAGTCCTCGTCGAGGAGATCGACTTTGCTTCTTGGCCCGTGTGGATTCGAGTTCTCTAGCTCCGTAGATCATAGAGAGAAGTTTGAGATTTCTTCTCCTTTCCCTCTCCTCTCTATTGGCTGAAACCGGCTGAACAAAATGGGGGAAAATCTAATTTTTTTCCCTATTTATAATTGTAGAACACTTGGCCTTTATTGAGCCACACGTCCCTTTTTATTTCGGGTCCGTTTTCATCTCGAAACGATTAAATTTCGCTCCGGTTCAAGTTCAAAATATTTTTAATTTGTATTAACTTTATTTATTTTAAAAATCTCATTTTTTTCCAAAAAATTCGTATTTGGGTCTGATTAACATCAATTAGTTGTAAATTAAAAGTAGTAAAAAAATCAAATTAGTAGAATTACCACACTAAAAACTTGTAATTAAAGTGAATTAGGGTTAGTGCGGGAATTATTTATTTTAACAGTTTTATCTAAAATTGCAGGATAAATGCAGAAATAAAGAAAGACAAAGGGAGCAATGTCAAGAAGAAAGAAACATAAAGAGGTCAAAGTGTAATAGTCCAACAAAGGCCATGCAACTTGCACAACCACTTGCACCACCGTCCAGACGGTGGGACTGCCGTCCGGACGGTGGCCATTAGTCAGCACATGCAAGCCTTCCACCTCATGCTTCCTTGCTTGCCTATAAATAGGCACCTTCAGCTCCTTTGCAAAGCAGGCCGGAACAGAGAGCTTTCAAGTGAAAATCCAAAGAGAGAAAAAGGAAAAGAAAGGAAGAAAAAGAAAGAAGAAAGTGAAACCACGATCCGGTCCGTGATACTCTTTCAGTTCCAATACTGTATTTCTACATTTCTGTTATAGCTTTCCATTCGGATAGTTGAAGTGCCGCCACTTTTTCATCTTAACTGATAATAAGAGTGGTTGTGTTTCAATCGTTCCCTACGAAAGCCTTTTACATTT